>JAVIAB010000104.1:23242179-23372179 GCA_032433765.1 Megaustenia siamemsis
TAATCTCCCTCCCTCTTTACTAATTTGTCTGCGTGTTCGTTCCCGTGTATATTACAGTGTGGTGGTATCCACTGGATGACCACTCTCTGGAAGTCATTGCACAGTTGGTCTGGGTTTTCTCAAGTCATCTAGCTCACTGTTCCTGTGGGTTTTAAGAGTTGCTATGACTGACAGTGCATCAGTCAGTATCACCAATTTCTTGTGCATGTTATTTTTGTGTAGGATAGCCAGTTTTGCAGCATCTTTGATTGGCCTCAGTTTCTGCTTTATAGTTGTTTGAGACTTCCCAGTAGCTGTTGACTTGGTGATCTCTTCCTGGTTATTCTGCGTCAAGAACACACCTCCTCTTCCATTTCTGGTGACATTTGTAGCAGAGTCATCTGTGTATATATCTGACCAGGAGTCCTGTCGGTAGTTGTCGTTTATGTGTGTTTTCTCTCTGTCTGGGTGCCTTTTTTTCATGATTCCTGTTATATTTTCCTTAAGTTCTGTATTTTATGTTTTCCATGAGGAGACATATCAGATGGGCTTAGGCATTGTTTGGGACAGTAACTGGGTCTCTAGTTGCCAGTTCTTCGGAGATTGCAGCGAAGTTGCTCCTCTTTAGTCTTCCTTTCCGAAACCAGTTTATTCTTTGGTGCATGGGGTGACTAAGGAGCCTTTTATATTTCTCCGCTTGTTTGCATTACTTTAGTTTTCCGTCTGTCTTCTAAGGGTTGTATACCTGTTACTGTTTCTAGAGTCACGATAGGTGTATATTTCATAGCACCAGTGATGATACGGGCAGCCTGGTTTTGTCTTCTGTTAATTTTGCTAATCTGTGATTTGGAAGCTGTAGCCCAGGCTGTGACTCCATACTCTAGGACCGGTCTTACTCTTCCTACGTATAGTCGTTTCAAGATATTATTGTATGCTCCCAAGTCCGTTCCTGCCAATTTCTTCATAATATCTGTTCGTTTTTTCTGGCTCTTTTGTTTGCTCTGTCTAGCTGGTTTATCCATGTCATTCTGCGATCCATGGTGACGCCAAGATATGTTGGGTTTTGGTCAATAGAAAGTGTATGGTCTTTTATCTTCAATTTGTAGAGAGTGGTGTTTCCTGATAGGCTGAAAATTGTGTATGTATTTTTTTTTTCGTTGATTGGTAGTAACCAGGTGTTCGTCCAGTTTTCATGTTTCCCTATGGCATCTTGCATTCTGGAGCTAGCCACTGACATAGATTTTTCACATGCCCATATCGCCAGGTTGTCTGCGTACATTGCTGAGTGTATTCTGGGTGGAATGTCCATTACGATGTCATTTTATGAAAATTTAAAAAAGCGTGTTGGGGACAAACATCCGCCTTGTGGGACACCTTGTTTGATTCTGGCTTTCTTACTTAGTTGTCCATGTACTTTGTACTCTGACTGTCTTACTTAGTTGTCCATGTACTTTGTACTCTGACTGTCTTACTTAGTTGTCCATGTACTTGTACTCTGACTTTCTTACTTAGTTGTCCATGTACTTGTACTCTGACTGTCTTACTTAGTTGTCCATGTACTTGTACTCTGACTGTCTTACTTAGTTGTCCATGTACTTGTACTCTGACTGTCCTGTCTTACTTAGTTGTCCATGTACTTGTACTCTGACTGTCTTACTTAGTTGTCCATGTACTTGTACTCTGGCTTTCTACTTAGTTGTCCATGTACTTGTACTCTGACTTTCTACTTAGTTGTCCATGTACTTGTACTCTGACTTTCTGACTTAGTTGTCCATGTACTTGTACTCTGACTTTCTGACTTAGTTGTCCATGTACTTGTACTCTGACTTTCTGACTTAGTTGTCCATGTACTTGTACTCTGACTTTCTGACTTAGTTGTCCATGTACTTGTACTCTGACTGTCTTACTTAGTTGTCCATGTACTTGTACTCTGACTGTCTTACTTAGTTGTCCATGTACTTGTACTCTGGCTTTCTTACTTAGTTGTCCATGTACTTGTACTCTGACTGTCTTACTTAGTTGTCCTGTACTTGTACTCTGACTGTCTTACTTAGTTGTCCATGTACTTGTACTCTGACTGTCCTTACTTAGTTGCCCATGTACTTGTACTCTGGCCGTCCTGTCTTACTTAGTTGTCCATGTACTTGTACTCTGGCCGTCCTGTCTTACTTAGTTGTCCATGTACTTGTACTCTGGCCGTCCTGTCTTACTTAGTTGTCCATGTACTTGTACTCTGACCGTCCTGTCTTCTAGTTGTCCATGTACTTGTACTCTGACTGTCTTACTTAGTTGCCCATGTACTTGTACTCTGGCCGTCCTGTTCTTACTTAGTTTGCCCATGGTACTTGTACTCTGGCCGTCCTGTCTTACTTAGTTGTCCATGTACTTGTACTCTGACCGTCCTGTCTTACTTAGTTGTCCATGTACTTGTACTCTGACCGTCCTGTCTTACTTAGTTGTCCATGTACTTGTACTCTGGCCGTCCTGTCTTGTAGGTATGAGATATCCAATTTAGTAAACTGCCTTGGATGCCAAGTCTGAGAAGCTTGTTCTTTAATCCTTCTCTCCATACCCCATCAAAGCCTCTCCATGTCGACCCACACTGTCAGAGTGTGTTTCTTTTCTTGTAGAGCATCATCTATTTCCTGTGCGATGTAGGTGATCAGGTCTTCAGTTGATCTGTGCTGACGGAAACCGCTTTGTTGTGGTATGATTTGTTGTTTTGTCTCCAATGCCACATAAGTCTTCTGTTGACCAGACTTTCAATGAGTTTGCTCAGGCAGCTCAGTAGGTCTGTAGCTACTTGGGTCCAGTGGGTCTTTTCCATGTTTAAGGATGGGCACCATAATAGCTTCTTTCCAGATTGCCGGCACATGACCTCTCTTGCAGCTGGCATTTATTATCCTTAGAAGCTGGCCCTTGGCTTTCTGTCCGAGATTTAGGAGCATTTCGTTGGAGATTCCATCTTTTCCAGGGGAACTTTTGAGCTTCAATCCTTTGAGGCTACATCTAATTCAGTTGGTGTAAAGATGGTCGTCTGGTGTTCTTCTGGTGCTAAAAGCATGTGTTTTGCATCTTGGTTTTCCCGCCTTGCAGCTTTCTGTTTGTCTATTGGAATGTTTATTCACTAATGTTTTTGTAAGTCTCTATCAGTAGATTTGCTGCCCTTTGCCTGTGAGGATGTTCTGATTGTGTGTTAATGATATTGGAGGTCGGCAGTTGTTTTCGTCGCTCAGAGCTTTCGCAAGTTTCCAGAGTTTGTGTCCATTTTTGTCTAGATTGAGGCTCTCTGTTTTGTCTATCCAGCTCTGTCTTGTTGATATCTTGACCTCTCTTCTGTATTTGGCAGAGGCTGATTTATAGGCAATGTTGCTCTCTGTGGCTGTGTGATGTTTCAGCTAGTTCTCTGGCAGAGCCCAGTTCCTCTTCTAGTCTTTGTATTTCATTGCTCCAGTATGGCTTGTAGTTTCTTCTTGCTCCTCTAGGAAATGATTCTTTAGAAGCTCTCAGGATTGCCTTTGTTGACTCCACTATCATATGATTGGCTTTCTACACAGCAGCAGTCCCACAATACACAGGAGTAGTTATACAACACACAGGAGTAGTTATACAACACACAGGAGTAGTTATACACCACATAGGAGTAGTTATACAACACACAGGTAGTAGTATACAACACATAGGAGTAGTTATACAACACACAGGAGTAGTTATACAACACACAGGAGTAGTTATACAACACATAGGAGTAGTTATACAACCCACAGGAGTAGTCCACCAACACACAGGAGTAGTTATACAACACACAGGAGTAGTTATACACCACATAGGAGTAGTTATACAACACACAGGAGTAGTTATACAACACATAGGAGTAGTTATACAACACACAGGAGTAGTTATACAACACACAGGAGTAGTTATACAACACATAGGAGTAGTTATACAACCCACAGGAGTAGTCACACAAACACACAGGAGTAGTTATACAACACACAGGAGTAGTCACACAACATACAGGAGTAGTTACACAACACACAGGAGTAGTTACACAACACACAGAAGTAGTTACACAACACAGAGGAGTAGTTATACAACACACAGAGTAGTTATACAACACACAGGAGCAGTCCCACAACACACAGCAGTAGTCACACAACGCACAAGAGTAGTTACACAACACACATCAGTAGTTTCACAACACACATCAGTAGTTACACAACACACATCAGTAGTTACACAACACACATCAGTAGTTACACAACACACATCAGTATTTACACAAAACACAGCAGCAGTCACACAACACACATCAGTAGTTACACAACACACATCAGTAGTTACACAACACACATCAGTAGAAAGTGATTACTTTAATCTCTATAACCGATTATTGGAACAGGGACACATGGTTACTTTGATCTCTATAACAGATTATTGGAACAGGGAGACATGATTACTTTCATCTCCTTAAAGACTATTGAAACAGAAGCGATTACTTTAAACCTTGATGTAGCAGAGAATATAAACCAGTTAAAAAGTTTTATGAGATTAATCAATGTGTTAACAGATAATCACAAAACACAGATAATCACAAAACACAAGATAATCACAAAACACAGATAATCACAAAACACAGTCTAGAAATGATAGAAGTAAGCACAACTGTTTGTTTTCATCTTAAATTATCATTTTATTTCTAACCATCTAAACTTAGCACAATTTATGGATGAAGATATCTTAAGCCTAGCAATTTGCACTCATTGGATAATAGCAGAATAGCAAGATAATAGACCGGATTAGATAATAACCGAATGGCAAGATAATAGACTGGATAAGATAATAACCGAATAGCAAGATAATAGACTGGAATAGATAATAACCGAATAGCAAGATAATAGACCAGATTAGATAATAACCGAATAGCAAGATAATAGACCAGATTAGATAATAACCGAATAGCAAGATAATAGACTGGATTAGATAATAACCGAATAGCAATATAATAGACTGGATTAGATAATAACTGAATAGTAATATAATAGACTGGATTAGATAATAACCGAATAGCAAGATAATAGACTGGATTAGATAATAACCGAATAGCAAGATAATAGACCAGATTAGATAATAACCGAATAGCAAGTAAATAGACCAGATTAGATAATAACCGAATAGCAAGATAATAGACTGGATTAGATAATAACCGAATAGCAAGATAATAGACCAGATTAGATAATAACCGAATAGCAAGATAATAGACTGGATTAGATAATAACCGAATAGCAAGATATAGACTGGATTAGATAATAACCAAATAGCAAGATAATAGACCAGATTAGATAATAACCGAATAGCAAGATAATAGACTGGATTAGATAATAACCGAATAGCTATACAATAGACTGGATTAGATAATAACTGAATAGCAAGATAATAGACTGAATTAGATAATAACCGAATAGCAAGATAATAGACTGGATTAGATAATAACCGAATAGCAAGATAATAGACTGGATTAGATAATAACCGAATAGCAAGATAATAGACTGGATTAGATAATAACCGAATAGCAAAGCAAGCCCTCATGTGGGGAAACAATAGGTAAGAGGAAAAGAGGAAGACCCAGAGAGACACTGAGAAGAACATTGATGAGAGAGGCAAGAGCAGCAGTAATCGGCTCCCTCAATGAGACAGAGCTGTTTGCATAGAACAGAGACAAATGGCGAGATTTGATAAAATATCTTTAAAAGAATTGAAAACTACTAGAACAAAATTTCAGATAAGAGAGGGAATCAACTATTGTAGCAATGATAAACAACTGTGATAAATGAGGAATATGGTGTTAGTGCCCACACTTCTTAGCGACTAACGAGTTATTTTATGGGTGATGTGACCAGATAACATAAACAGGTGCCATGACCAGGTGATGTGACCAGATAACATAAACATGTGCCATGACCAGGTGATGTGACTAGGTGATGTGACCAGATAACATAAACAGGTGCCATGACCAGGTGATGTGACTAGGTGATGTGACCAGATAACATAAACAGGTGCCATGACCAGGTGACGTGACTAGGTGATGTGACCAGATAACATAAACAGGTGCCATGACCAGGTGATGTGACTAGGTGATGTGACCAGATAACATAACAGGTGCCATGACCAGGTGATGTGACTAGGTGATGTGACCAGATAACATAAAGAGGTGCCATGACCAGGTGATGTGACTAAGTTTCACAACACACATCAGTAGTTACACAACACACATCAGTAGTTACACAACACACATCAGTAGTTACACAACACACATCAGTAGTTACACAAAACACAGCAGCAGTCACACAACACACATCAGTAGTTACACAACACACATCAGTAGTTACACAACACACATCAGTAGAAAGTGATTACTTTAATCTCTATAACCGATTATTGGAACAGGGACACATGGTTACTTTGATCTCTATAACAGATTATTGGAACAGGGAGACATGATTACTTTCATCTCCTTAAAGACTATTGAAACAGAAGCGATTACTTTAAACCTTGATGTAGCAGAGAAATATAAACCAGTTAAAAAGTTTATGAGATTAATCAATGTGTTAACAGATAATCACAAAACACAGATAATCACAAAACACAAGATAATCACAAAACACAGATAATCACAAAACACAGTCTAGAAATGATAGAAGTAAGCACAACTGTTTGTTTTCATCTTAAATTATCATTTTATTTCTAACCATCTAAACTTAGCACAATTTATGGATGAAGATATCTTAAGCCTAGCATTTGCACTCATTGGATAATAGCAGAATAGCAAGATAATAGACCGGATTAGATAATAACCGAATGGCAAGATAATAGACTGGATAAGATAATAACCGAATAGCAAGATAATAGACTGGAATAGATAATAACCGAATAGCAAGATAATAGACCAGATTAGATAATAACCGAATAGCAAGATAATAGACCAGATTAGATAATAACCGAATAGCAAGATAATAGACTGGATTAGATAATAACCGAATAGCAATATAATAGACTGGATTAGATAATAACTGAATAGTAATATAATAGACTGGATTAGATAATAACCGAATAGCAAGATAATAGACTGGATTAGATAATAACCGAATAGCAAGATAATAGACCAGATTAGATAATAACCGAATAGCAAGTAAATAGACCAGATTAGATAATAACCGAATAGCAAGATAATAGACTGGATTAGATAATAACCGAATAGCAAGATAATAGACCAGATTAGATAATAACCGAATAGCAAGATAATAGACTGGATTAGATAATAACCGAATAGCAAGATAATAGACTGGATTAGATAATAACCAAATAGCAAGATAATAGACCAGATTAGATAATAACCGAATAGCAAGATAATAGACTGGATTAGATAATAACCGAATAGCTATACAATAGACTGGATTAGATAATAACTGAATAGCAAGATAATAGACTGAATTAGATAATAACCGAATAGCAAGATAATAGACTGGATTAGATAATAACCGAATAGCAAGATAATAGACTGGATTAGATAATAACCGAATAGCAAGATAATAGACTGGATTAGATAATAACCGAATAGCAAAGCAAGCCCTCATGTGGGGAACAATAGGTAAGAGGAAAAGAGGAAGACCCAGAGAGACACTGAGAAGAACATTGATGAGAGAGGCAAGAGCAGCAGTAATCGGCTCCCTCAATGAGACAGAGCTGTTTGCATAGAACAGAGACAATGGCGAGATTTGATAAAATATCTTTAAAAGAATTGAAAACTACTAGAACAAAATTTCAGATAAGAGAGGGAATCAACTATTGTAGCAATGATAAACAACTGTGATAAATGAGGAATATGGTGTTAGTGCCCACACTTCTTAGCGACTACGAGTTATTTTATGGGTGATGTGACCAGATAACATAAACAGGTGCCATGACCAGGTGATGTGACCAGATAACATAAACATGTGCCATGACCAGGTGATGTGACTAGGTGATGTGACCAGATAACATAAACAGGTGCCATGACCAGGTGATGTGACTAGGTGATGTGACCAGATAACATAAACAGGTGCCATGACCAGGTGACGTGACTAGGTGATGTGACCAGATAACATAAACAGGTGCCATGACCAGGTGATGTGACTAGGTGATGTGACCAGATAACATAAACAGGTGCCATGACCAGGTGATGTGACTAGGTGATGTGACCAGATAACATAAAGAGGTGCCATGACCAGGTGATGTGACTAGGTGATGTGACTTGGTGATGTGACCAGATAACATAAACAGGTGCCATGACCAGGTGATGTGACTAGGTGATGTGACCAGTATAACATAAACAGGTGCCATGACCAGGTGATGTGACTAGGTGATGTGACCAGATAACATAAACAGGTGCCATGACCAGGTGATGTGACCAGCAGCATGACAGGCCAACCTACTTTCCCAGTAAAACCTGGTCCCAACACAGCACATGGAACATATAGTTGTCACGTCTGATGGTCATGACAGGCCAACCTACTTTCCAAGTAAAATCTGGTCCCAACACGGCACATGGAACATAAGACATAGTTGTCCACGTCTGACGGTCAGCTGCGACCTGTTTTAGTTCTTGCTTGTTTCTGAGATCCATAGCTGTGCTCTCTTTGATGATATTTCTATGCTAGGTAACTTTATTTCTTCCTAATTTTCATTTACCTTGTGGTCTCCATATAAGGGCCTGGTGAGGTAGCCTTCTAAAGTCCATTCTGAGAACATGGCCAAGGTATTTCCAGCGTCGCTCTCTAACGTAATTAGATACATAGCCCTGTTTAGTTTCATGTCTTCTTTCAGTAATTGGTTTGAAGCCTAACAGATAGATGACTGTAATAGTATAGTGTAAAGAATAGTGACACTGTAACCTTCCAATCATGTCGTAAGAGGTGACTAAGGAGGTTGATCGATGGCTTGACAAGCTGTCATTGTAAAAAGTATTGTTATGGAAGCAGCATCATAGATTTTAGATCAGTGATCTCTGCAATATGTGCCATTTGGCATGCAAGGTTTCTGTTTTTTAGATTGTGGTTCTGCCCTATGTGCCGTCTTCGGCTCGAAAGGACAATAGATAGAATAGTATAGTGACTAGAGCGTGTGAGCGTGGAAATTGTGGGGATAGTGCAGTCTGTGACGAGAGAATTAATAAGTCGATAGAAAATATTAAGTCCTTGAATGTATCCAAGGTCGAAAGTTCAAGAGCAGATAAGGAGACAATATATAGTCAGTGTCATGTTTGTAGGGCAACATTAGAGTTATGTGATAGACAGACTAGAGCAGATAAGGAGGCAATATATAGTCAGTGTCATGTTTGTAGGGCAACATTAGAGTTATGTGATAGACAGACTAGAGCAGATAAGGAGGCAATATATAGTCAGTGTCATGTTTGTAGGGCAACATTAGAGTTATGTGATAGACAGACTAGAGCAGATAAGGAGCAATATATAGTCAGTGTCATGTTTGTAGGGCAACATTAGAGTTATGTGATAGACAGACTAGAGCAGATAAGGAGACGACATATAGTCAGTGTCATGTTTGTAGAGCAACATTAGAGTTATGTGATAGACAGACTAGAGCAGATAAGGAGACGACATATAGTCAGTGTCATGTTTGTAGAGCAACATTAGAGTTATGTGATAGACAGACTAGAGCAGATAAGGAGACGACATATAGTCAGTGTCATGTTTGTAGAGCAACATTAGAGTTATGTGATAGACAGACGAGAGCAGATAAGGAGACAACATATAGTCAGTGTCATGTTTGTAGGGCAACATTAGAGTTATGCGATAGACAGAATAGAGTAGATAAGGAGACAAAATATAGTCAGTGTCATGTTTGTAGGGCAACATTAGAGTTATGTGATAGACAGACTAGAGCAGATAAGGAGACGACCTATAGTCAGTGTCATGTTTGTAGGGCAACATTAGAGTTATGCGATAGACAGACTAGAGCAGATAAGGAGACAACATATAGTCAGTGTCATGTTTGTAGAAAACAACAGAAGAGTTATGTGATAGACAGACTAGAGCAGATCAGGAGACAACATATAGTCAGTGTCATGTTTGTAGGGCAACATTAGAGTTATGTGACAGACAGACTAGAGCAGATAAGGAGGCAATATATAGTCAGTCAGTCAAGTTGTAGGGCAACATTAGAGTTATGTGATAGACATCTAGAGCAGATAAGGAGGCAACATATAGTCAGTCAGTCAAGTTGTAGAGCAACATTAGAGTTATGTGATAGACAGACTAGAGCAGATAAGGAGGCAACATATAGTCAGTCAGTCAAGTTGTAGAGCAACATTAGAGTTATGTGATAGATAGACTAGAGCAGATAAGGAGGCAACATATAGTCAGTCAGTCAAGTTGTAGAGCAACATTAGAGTTATGTGATAGACAGACTAGAGCAGATAAGGAGACAACATATAGTCAGTCAGTCAAGTTGTAGAGCAATGTTAGAGTTATGTGATAGACAGACTAGAGCAGATAAGGAGATGACATGTAGTCAGTCAGTCAAGTTGTTGAGCAACATTAGAGTTATGTGGTTATGTGATAGACAGACTAGAGCAGATAAGGAGATGACATGTAGTCAGTCAGTCAAGTTGTAGAGCAATGTTAGAGTTATGTGATAGACAGACTAGAGCAGATAAGGAGATGACATGTAGTCAGTCAGTCAAGTTGTAGAGCAACATTAGAGTTATGTGATAGACAGACTAGAGCAGATAAGGAGATGACATGTAGTCAGTCAGTCAAGTTGTAGAGCAACATTAGAGTTATGTGGTTATGTGATAGACAGACTAGAGCAGATAAGGAGATGACATGTAGTCAGTCAGTCAAGTTGTAGAGCAATGTTAGAGTTATGTGATAGACAGACTAGAGCAGATAAGGAGATGACATGTAGTCAGTCAGTCAAGTTGTAGAGCAACATTAGAGTTATGTGGTTATGTGATAGACAGACTAGAGCAGATAAGGAGATGACATGTAGTCAGTCAGTCAAGTTGTAGAGCAACATTAGAGTTATGTGATAGACAGACTAGAGCAGATAAGGAGATGACATGTAGTCAGTCAGTCAAGTTGTAGAGCAATGTTAGAGTTATGTGATAGACAGACTAGAGCAGATAAGGAGATGACATGTAGTCAGTCAGTCAAGTTTTAGAGCAACATTAGAGTTATGTGATAGACAGACTAGAGCAGATAAGGAGATGACATGTAGTCAGTCAGTCAAGTTGTAGAGCAATGTTAGAGTTATGTGATAGACAGACTAGAGCAGATAAGGAGATGACATGTAGTCAGTCAGTCAAGTTGTAGAGCAATGTTAGAGTTATGTGATAGACAGACTAGAGCAGATAAGGAGATGACATGTAGTCAGTCAGTCAAGTTGTAGAGCAATGTTAGAGTTATGTGATAGACAGACTAGAGCAGATAAGGAGATGACATGTAGTCAGTCAGTCAAGTTGTAGAGCAACATTAGAGTTATGTGATAGACAGACTAGAGCAGATAAGGAGATGACATGTAGTCAGTCAGTCAAGTTGTAGAGCAACATTAGAGTTATGTGGTTATGTGATAGACAGACTAGAGCAGATAAGGAGATGACATGTAGTCAGTCAGTCAAGTTGTAGAGCAATGTTAGAGTTATGTGATAGACAGACTAGAGCAGATAAGGAGATGGCATGTAGTCAGTCAGTCAAGTTGTAGAGCAACATTAGAGTTATGTGGTTATGTGATAGACAGACTAGAGCAGATAAGGAGATGACATGTAGTCAGTCAGTCAAGTTGTAGAGCAACATTAGAGTTATGTGATAGACAGACTAGAGCAGATAAGGAGATGACATGTAGTCAGTCAGTCAAGTTGTAGAGCAATGTTAGAGTTATGTGATAGACAGACTAGAGCAGATAAGGAGATGACATGTAGTCAGTCAGTCAAGTTGTAGAGCAACATTAGAGTTATGTGATAGACAGACTAGAGCAGATAAGGAGATGACATGTAGTCAGTCAGTCAAGTTGTAGAGCAATGTTAGAGTTATGTGATAGACAGACTAGAGCAGATAAGGAGATGACATGTAGTCAGTCAGTCAAGTTGTAGAGCAATGTTAGAGTTATGTGATAAACAGACTAGAGCAGATAAGGAGATGACATGTAGTCAGTCAGTCAAGTTGTAGAGCAATGTTAGAGTTATGTGATAGACAGACTAGAGCAGATAAGGAGATGACATGTAGTCAGTCAGTCAAGTTGTAGAGCAACGTTAGAGTTATGTGATAGACAGACTAGAGCAGATAAGGAGATGACATGTAGTCAGTCAGTCAAGTTGTAGAGCAACATTAGTGTTATGTGATAGACAGACTAGAGCAGATAAGGAGATGACATGTAGTCAGTCAGTCAAGTTGTAGAGCAACATTAGAGTTATGTGATAGACAGACTAGAGCAGATAAGGAGATGACATGTAGTCAGTCAGTCAAGTTGTAGAGCAACATTAGAGTTATGTGATAGACAGACTAGAGCAGATAAGGAGATGACATGTAGTCAGTCAGTCAAGTTGTAGAGCAACATTAGAGTTATGTGATAGACAGACTAGAGCAGATAAGGAGATGACATGTAGTCAGTCAGTCAAGTTGTAGAGCAATGTTAGAGTTATGTGATAGACAGACTAGAGCAGATAAGGAGATGACATGTAGTCAGTCAGTCAAGTTGTAGAGCAACATTAGAGTTATGTGGTTATGTGATAGACAGACTAGAGCAGATAAGGAGATGACATGTAGTCAGTCAGTCAAGTTGTAGAGCAACATTAGAGTTATGTGGTTATGTGATAGACAGACTAGAGCAGATAAGGAGATGACATGTAGTCAGTCAGTCAAGTTGTAGAGCAACATTAGTGTTATGTGATAGACAGACTAGAGCAGATAAGGAGATGACATGTAGTCAGTCAGTCAAGTTGTAGAGCAACATTAGAGTTATGTGATAGACAGACTAGAGCAGATAAGGAGATGACATGTAGTCAGTCAGTCAAGTTGTAGAGCAACATTAGAGTTATGTGATAGACAGACTAGAGCAGATAAGGAGATGACATGTAGTCAGTCAGTCAAGTTGTAGAGCAACATTAGAGTTATGTGATAGACAGACTAGAGCAGATAAGGAGATGACATGTAGTCAGTCAGTCAAGTTGTAGAGCAATGTTAGAGTTATGTGATAGACAGACTAGAGCAGATAAGGAGATGACATGTAGTCAGTCAGTCAAGTTGTAGAGCAATGTTAGAGTTATGTGATAGCTGATGGGTAGAAATGGCAGTACACAGTGGCATTTGTTTAGATCACCAGTAGCGTGAGTTAGTTGCTGCAATGGTAGTTGAATAGTGTCGTTACAATGGTAGTTGAATAGTGTCGTTACAATGGTAGTTGAATAGTGTCGTTACAATGGTAGTTGAATAGTGCCGTTACAATGGTAGTTGAATAGTGTCGTTACAATGGTAGTTAAGTAGTGTCGTTACAATGGTAGTTGAATAGTGTCGTTACAATGGTAGTTAAGTAGTGTCGTTACAATGGTAGTTGAATAGTGTCGTTACAATGGTAGTTAAGTAGTGTCGTTACAATGGTAGTTGAATAGTGTCGTTACAATGGTAGTTGAATAGTGTCGTTACAATGCTAGTTGAATAGTGTCGTTACAATGGTAGTTGAATAGTGTCGTTACAATGGTAGTTGAATAGTGCCGTTACAATGGTAGTTGAATAGTGTTGTTACAATGGTAGTTGAACAGTGCCGTTACAAAGGTAGTTGAACAGTGTCGTTACAATGGTAGTTGAATAGTGTTGTTACAATGGTAGTTGAATAGTGTTGTTACAATGGTAGTTAAGTAGTAGGTGGAACAGTTCAGAAGTGTGATAAGTTTTGTCAGTAAATCAGCAGAGATAAGCATTAGAAGACAATTTCACTATCGATCAGTGCTAACTTAGTTGTCTCAACACCAGCATAAACAATGATGTTCAGTACTACCAGTAATGATCATTGGGCTAAAATGATATCCAGTAAGTAGAGGTGAGCGAATGATAGACCGATCACTGTTTCTGTACAACTATGTCGTCTCTATGCATTTATAACATATGTGATGTTCCATGCGATGCAAGATGATATCCAATAAACTCATATGTTTCATCAGCTGATTGTTGTGTCCACCCAGTAATAACTGATGCATGATCTAGGTGAACTCAAAATTCTGATCAAGATATAACAAGATCATTATGTTGCTGTCATCTATAACAACTGTGGAGAATCATAGGCTATGACTTCTCATAACAAAGAAATGTAACAACAAATGCTATAAACCAGGACAGTGTGAAGGAGCGTCGATCGAGGACTGAATCAATTACTTACTTAGGTAACATTATCCAGAAGGCAGGACGAGCAAGAGAGACACTAAGAAAAGAATAAACAAACATATAAAAGAACAGGACTTGCATTGGTAGCACAACGTTGGAATAAAGATTGTATTGTAGAGTGCCCATTTTGCCTCTATTGTTATTTTCTTGATGGACAATGGTGATTGCTGTCCAATGATTTGACAAGCTTTGTTGCATCTTGAGTCTATTTCTGTTGTTTGTAAATTGTCAATTTGTCACTAGACTTCCTAGGTATTTAAATTCTTCCACTTGTTTTGACTGCCATCTATTGTCATGATGATGTTCTGTTTCTCTTTTGTGGTGTTCCTTACTTCAGTTTTGCTGGTGTTGTTTTTCCTGTTTCATTGAGTGCCAGTGCTGTTAAGCCTATTTAAGTTTTCTTTTGTGGGTCTTTTTTTAAACATGTATTAGTGTCTGATCGTCCACAAATAGAAGCTTGTTAATCTCCCCTAACTCCGATGTGTTGGCTAACTTGCTTATGTAGTCCATGTAGGTAATAAACTATTGGGGAGACAGAACACACTTCTCTCTGGCGCCTACATGACCAATATTAATGAATTATCACAATTGTTCTATTTTTGCATCTATTGTCATAATATGTCATAATTTGTTTTATTTTATAAAAAATAAAAATAAAAAATTATTTATTATTTTAAATACTTATCTGTATTTGTGTTGTATGTTTGTCCCTGCTGAAGGCCTATTGGGCTGAAACGTTGTTCTAATTTGTCTTGTATGCTTGTTCCTGCTGAAGGCCTAATGAGCCGAAACGTTGGTCTAATTTGTGTCATACACTTATTACATAAGGGGAGCCACGATAGCTCAGTGGTTAGTGAACTGGACTACAAAGGACAAGAGGTAGGGTTCGATCCCTACCGACGGCTTCCAGTTCACCCAGCCTATAATGGGTACCGGATTTTTTTCTGGGAAAGTAAAGCGGCACGGGCGTAATAACGACCACATTACCCCAATACTCCTGGCTACTATAGAACATGTAGTTTAGTTTGGCTACTACAGAACATGTAGTTTAGTCTGCCTACTCTAGAACATGTAAGTAAGAAAGTAAAGTACCACCGTCAAAATATATGGAATATGGTGTTAGTGACTATAAATTTTACAGACCCTCGGCACATGATTTTTGGGGTAATGTGGTAGGTATTACGCCCGTGCCGCTTTACTTTCCCAGAAAAAAATCCAGTACCCATTAAAAGCTGGGTGAACCAGAAGCCGTTGGTTGGGATCAAACTCTACCTCTTGTCCTTTGTATTCCAGTTCACTAACCACTGAGCTATCGCGGCTCCCACTCTAGAACTTGTAGTGTAGTTCATTATTTTATTTGTCCATTTTTGTTGTTTTTGTTTTCTGAAGAAAGTTGCATACAGACTGGAACATCATGACATTGTTCTGTTCCTGTTTTGTAAAGTTGTCATCCTGGAGGGGAAAATACATGGTGGCAGAGGCAGACCAAGACTAACATGGACGAGTAACATCAAAAGATGGACAAACCAGCCTATGAAAATCTGCACCATCAAAGCAAGAGACAGAGCAGAATGGCGCTCCATGGTAGCCAACCTTCATTGCGGAGCTGGCACTTGATGATGATGATGAAAGTTGTCATAATATTTTGTAGGAGTGTATGTTACACCCCACCTACTTATATAATAAGTCCCTGGCTGTTGGAAACTTAAGGGTAGGCCATAAACAGCCGCTGCCCAGGCAAAGTTGATAAGAAGTAATCTATCCCTTAAAAAAAAAAAAAAAACTACACTCTCAATGATTAAAAAAAAAAAAAAAGAGAGTACCTCATAAGTCCAAGAATATCTGCCAGTATAACAACACTTGAGCACATGGCTGTCCAAGTGTAAAATGGAAAATAAGTGATATTCATGCAAAATTCAGTGCTTTCAAGTTAATGACTTTGTTGGAAATGTAAAGCTGGCGTTTTCAAAGAAGCAGCACAAACAAATAAAAAGGGCAAAAACAAACAGAGAAAACAAGTGTATACACTCACCCTGCAAGCCTTGAGCCCATATCTGGTCGGTCATTTTGAAATGGGCTATCATTTTGATATCTAAGTGCAGCCAGATTAGCTGTTTCCTGGTTTGGCATGCTCCCTCGTCTTAAACCTTGAGTTGTCTGCCCCCCTTGTTTAGTTGGGAAAGCTTGGATATTATTTTGACGGGATTGTGGATGACTTGAGTCTAACTGACGGACGACTTCAGATTTTTTTATGCACTGTGTTAATCCCCCTGTTTCTAATTTACCGCCATCACCTGCAGAGAAATGTCTGGCACTTTCAGGGTGTGAACCGCTTTGCCCATCTGGTTTGTCTGATTCCTGAGAACTGGGACCATAGATGTACGTCCCATCTGGTCCGGTCTCAGCGTGTGTCGAAAGATTAAATCCTGTGGCAAAGTTATTCAGTAAAGCTTGCTGCTGTTGATCGCTGAAACTCCTAACACCACCTGCTCCGGCTGCACCGCTTGAAGACGTAGCAATTTCACTCATGGGCCGAGGTGGTCTCCTCTTGGGGGAATTCCTCAATACCACGTTCGATGCCTTGCTTCTGGCATTGGAAGATAAGGGGATCTGTGAACTGGAAGAGCGAGGGAGATGGTTGTCATCTAGGCTGTGCCGGAGGAGGGCTGCGGGTGGCTGCTGTAGAGGGGAATGCTGCAGTTGAGTAGGCTGTGATTGCTGGACAAGCTGCTGCTCCGCAGACTGACGTCGTGATTGCTGAGGACTATTGCTGATCCCTGGGGGAAGTGGTAATGGCCTGTTGCTCATAGACTTTGGTTGTTGCTTCGGTGGTTTCACCTGCAGACAACAAAACAATCATATCTATCGTGCTTTCGAGCCGAAGATGGAACAGAGGGCAGAAAACAAACATACAGCATGCACAAAATAAATCATTTCAACACATCACATAAAGATTACAGTGAATCTTACATAATGTATTTGAGTTATTCAGTACATTTGTGGGTCATCATCGTTGCAATCCGAACATGCCCATAGGTGCACCTCAGCAAGTCCCGCAGTGTCCAATGACTGATGACAGTTCTGAGTTGGTTGATAAGTCTTCTTACACGCCCACTAAGTTTTTTAGTTTCTGGCTGTTCCCATCTTAACTCCCATTTTTTTCATCCAAGAGAGTGACATGGACACATAGTTGTTGAAGTCCTGTGCCCTTCCCACATCTTGAATACATCACCTAACGCATTTATTCTGGGCAAACATCTCAATCATGGCAGTCAAAGCCTGCTATACTTGCCTTATTTTTGTCAGTATTCTTCTCCGTGTCTCTTCACTCTCAAAGTTAACCTCATTAAAATTGTTCCTATTTGAGGGTTTATTTTACAACAACCTAGTTATCTACTTTCATCTCAATGGTCTTTCATATGCCCATTTTTATCTTCTTAATTATAGATGAGACTTTTGGTTGTGCTGTCACTTCTCTTATTTCTGCACTTGCCTTGAATTAATTCCACCGACTATAAAACATTTGCCTTAAACATTTTCCTTAAACATTTTCCTTAAACATTTGCCTTAAACATTTGCCTTAAACATTTGCCTTAAACATTTGCCGTAAACATTTGCCTTAAACATTTGCCTTAAACATTTGCCTTAAACATTTGCCTTAAACATTTGCCTTAAACATTTGCCTTTGAATGCACCAAGCTTATTTTTATTTCATTTGTTCATTTTAAGTCTCAAATGTATAAGTAAGGGTAGACAATACATTCTGATTTTCAACGTTAATGTTTAATCATTACTAATATATTGCTGTGAAACATGGAGAATGAAAACAATAACAATCACGAAATGGGTGCTTCTGCAGAATAAATGGATGTAAATGGCAGGACAAAAACGAGTAATTTAGAATTATTGGAAAATACAACAAAAATACCAGTGGACAAAGAGATAAGACAAAGACGATAGCACTGGATGAGACACACACTACGGAAGCCAACTGAGAGGATTACACAACAGGCCCTTTTTTGGAACCTCCTTGGGAGATTACAAAGAGGAAGGGTAAATATACTTGGAGAAGACAAGACAGAAGAATAACACCAATTTTCACCTACACCCATTGACTTCTTCAAATTAAGGATACACTACTATATCAGTTTCCAGTCAACTTCTTTCTAATATGTAGTGTCATGTACCCCGCACGTATGCCATGTTCTTGCCTTTTGATCAAAGAGTTGCTGATCAAATCATTATGCAAAGAGAAGAGGGTTTGTTTTAACTTGTGATATCACAGTGGCTGTGTGCCAGTAATGATATCACAGTGGCTGTGTTCCAGTAATAAATGTGATGATATGACAGTGGCTGTGTGCCAGTAATGAATGTTACATCACAGTGGCTGTGTTCCAGTAATAAATGTGATATCACAGTGGCTGTGTGCCAGTAATGAATGTGACATCACAGTGGCTGTGTTCCAGTAATAAATGTGATGATCTGACAGTGGCTGTGTTCCAGTAATAAATGTGATATCACAGTGGCTGTGTGCCAGTAATGAATGTGACATCACAGTGGCTGTGTTCCAGTAATAAATGTGATGATCTGACAGTGGCTGTGTGCCAGTAATGAATGTGATATCACAGTGGCTGTGTGCCAGTAATGAATGTGACATCACAGTGGCTGTGTGCCAGTAATGAATGTAACATCACAGTGGCTGTGTTCCAGTAACAAATTTGATGATCTGACAGTGGCTGTGTGCCAGTAATGAATGTGGTGACTATCACAGTGGATGTGTGCCAGTAATGAATGTGGTGACTAGCACAGTGGCTGTGTGCCAGTAATGAATGTGATGATCTGACAGTGGCTGTGTGCCAGTAATGAATGTGGTGACTATCACAGTGGCTGTGTGCCAGTAATGAATGTGGTGACTATCACAGTGACTGTGTGCCAGTAATGATATCACAGTGACTGTGTGCCAGTAATGATATCACAGTGGCTGTGTGCCAGTAATGATATCACAGTGACTGTGTGCCAGTAATGATATCACAGTGACTGTGTGCTAGTAATGATATCACAGTGGCTGCGTGCCAGTAATGATATCACAGTGGCTGTGTGCCAGTAATGATATCGCAGTGGCTGTGTGCCAGTAATGATATCACAGTGGCTGTGTGCCAGTAATGATATCACAGTGACTGTGTGCCAGTAATGATATCACAGTGGCTGTGTGCCAGTAATGATATCACAGTGGCTGTGTGCCAGTAATGATATCACAGTGGCTGTGTGCCAGTAATGATATCACAGTGGCTGTGTGCCAGTAATGAATGTGATATCACAGTGTCTGTGGTGTGCCAGTAATGAATGTGACATCACAGTGGCTGTGTGCCAGTAATGAATGTGATCTGACAATGGCTGTGTGCCAGTAATGAATGTGGTGACTATCACAGTGGCTGTGTGCCAGTAATGAATGTGGTGACTATCACAGTGGCTGTGTGCCAGTAATGAATGTGATGATATCACAGTGTCTGTGTGCCAGTAATGAATGTGATATCACAGTGTCTGTGGTGTGCCAGTAATGAATGTGACATCACAGTGGCTGTGTGCCAGTAATGAATGTGATCTGACAATGGCTGTGTGCCAGTAATGAATGTGGTGACTATCACAGTGGCTGTGTGCCAGTAATCAATGTGGTGACTATCACAGTGGCTGTGTGCCAGTAATCAATGTGGTGACTATCACAGTGGCTGTGTGCCAGTAATGAATGTGGTAACTATCACAGTGGCTGTGTGCCAGTAATGAATGTGATGATCTGACAGTGGCTGTGTGCCAGTAATGAATGTGGTGACTATCACAGTGTCTGTGTGCCAGTAATGAATGTGATGATATCACAGTGTCTGTGTGCCAGTAATGAATGTGATGATATCACAGTGTCTGTGTGACACAAAACAGAAAGAACAAATGTCAAAACTTGATGGTAAACCGTGACCTAAACACATCAGGTGATGGAGCAAAGACAAAGTCTAGATCAACATCAAGTCATCTTGTTGGCTTTCTTTCTTCTTTCCTTCCTCATTTACCTTTCAGCGTTGAGGGGAGATATAATTTGTTGTCTTTTGTTCTTCTGTTGGCCTCTGCTGCTGTTAAGTTTCCTAGTTTTTCTAATATTTCATTAATCCATTTATCTAGTGGCCGGCCCTTGGGTCTGGTGTTCCCAACGTTTATTGAAGGCTCATTGTGATGTGTTTTGGCCTCTCTGCCTTATTATTATGTGGTCAAACCATTTTATCTGTTCTTTTTTTATATATTCTATGGCAGGAATTATTCCTGGCTTTTTTTTTCAGTTCTTCATTTCTGATCTTATTTCTCATGCTGTTTCCTGTCACTCGTCTAACACATTTAATCTCTGTAGAGGTTATTTTTCTTGCATCTAAGGTCCAGGACTGGTATAGATAGCACATTATTGGGATGAAGATCGTATTGTATTGGCTTCTTTATAATAACTAAATCACTGTTGTTTATCACTGCTACTTTAGTTGATTTGCTCATTTGTATTTTCCTTGTATTTTCTCCCACTTGGTATAGAACAGTTGATCAGAGGCCACTATCATAAAACCGTTTTTGTTAACGAAACCATATGTTGGACATGTGATGAAGAGAGATAATAACCGAAGAACAAATCAAGCCCTCATGAGGGAAACAACAGGTAAGAGGAAAAGAGGCTGACCCAGAGAGACACTGAGAAGAACATTGATCAGAGAGGCAAGAGCAGCAGGAATTGTCTCCCTCAATGAGATAAGTAGCTTGCACAGAACAGAGACAAATGGCGAGATTTGGCAAAAGATCTTTACAAGGATTTAAGACTGCTAGAATAAAAATTTAGATAAGAGAAAGAGTATCTGGGTCTATACCCTATGGGCCGACTACAGCTCAAACGGTCAATAGAAAGATAGGTAGGTAGGTAGATAGTTAGATAGGTAGGTAGGTAGGTTGATAGGTAGGTAGGTAGGTAGGTAGATAGATAGACAGATAGATAGATAGATAGATAGATAGATAGATAGATAGATAGATAGATAGATAGATAGATAGATAGATAGATAGATAGATAGATAGATAGATAGATAGATAGATAGATAGATAGATAGATAGATAGATAGATAGATAGATAGAAAGAAAGAAAGAAAGGGGAGGGGAAAGGGTGGGATGGGCGCACACACACAAAACAAAAAAACAAAATAAAAGAGTTGAGAAGTGAGGAATGGAGATGGCTGTTGGTGTAGAACCAGCACATGAAAAGAAAGGTTTCAAGCTTTAACCTGATCTTTCTTGATGTCTTTGTCTATGATACTGAGAGGTGGCATGTCATCGCCATTGGGGATTGACAGTCTTCTATCAATCTCATTCTTCAAGGCAGTCACAGGAGAACCTGGAAAAGAGTTTTAATTTGATTAGACATGATGATGTTGATAGTCATCATTGGAGGTCATAATATAAATAATCTAAGGTATGCTGATGATATAGTCTTAATTGCTAAGAGTGAAAATGGGTTACAAGAAATGTTAGACATTATAGTGAAGGAAACAAAAATAAAGGACTCAGCCTTAATAGCAAAAAGACAGAAGTAATGGTAGCAACAAAGAAAAATACATCACCACAATGCACAATAAAGACAAGTGACACACTATTAAAACAGGTAAATGAATTTAAATATCTGGGAACTTTGTTAACCTCGGATGGTAGATGTACAAAAGAGGTGAGATGCAGAATGGCTCAGGCAAAAGCAGCTTTCCAAATAATGAGGAAGATACTGTGCAATCCACTTTTGACAATAGAAACAAGAAAAATAGTTTTTAAATGTTATGTAGAGCCAGTTTTAACATATGGATGTGAATCATGGATAATAAGACAACAGACAAGAAAACCACTGGAGGCTGTAGAAATGTGGTTTTACAGAAAAATGTTGAGAATACCATAGACAGCTAAGAAGAGTAATGAAAACGTTCTGAAAGAGGTTAAAGCAAAAAGAGAGCTAATTTCCAATATTAGGAAGAAACAATCATAATTTTTTGGCCATGTAATGAGAAGAGAACTGGATATATTGTAACAACTGGAAAAATTGAGGGACGAAGAGATAGAGGGAAGCAAAGAGAAAAGATACCAGAGAGCTTAAGAGAATGGCTTGGCAGAAGGTCAACAACAGAAATGATAAATAACTGTCGAGATTGAAAGTTGTGGAGAGACATGATCACCTACGCCAACAGGCATGGTACTTGATGATTGTTGATAGAGACTAGATACTGAAATTATCAAGTAACTTGCTCATATCAAGATGCAGATTTTATTTGTCCTTCTTGTTTGAAGCATGAAACTGTCATTTGTAATTTCTTTCTTTCTGTCTGGTGTTTGTGGAAGAGCCATTCACCTCCTAAATCTGCCTACAGAAGGATGTCCAGTGAGTGTAGATATGTTGTTTTGTGATGTGTTGTTTATGTTATGTTTTGATATGATGCGTTGTTTTGTGATGTGTTGTTTTGTGATGTGTTGTTTTGTGATGTGTTGTTTATGTTATGTTTTGATGTGATATGTTGTTTTGTGATGTGTTGTTTATGTTATGTTTTGATGTGACGTGTTGTGATATGTTGTTTATGTTATGTTTTGATGTGATGTGTTGTGATATGTTGTTTATGTTATGTTTTGATGTGATGTGTTGTGTTGTGATATGTTGTTTTGTGATGTGTTATGTTTTGATGTGATGTGTTGTGATATGTTGTTTTGTGATGTGTTGTTTATGTTATGTTTTGATGTGATGTGTTGTTTTGTGATGTGTTGTTTATGTTATGTTTTGATGTGATGTGTTGTGATATGTTGTTTTGTGATATGTTGTTTGTGTTATGTTTTGATGTGATGTGTTGTGATATGTTGTTTTGTGATGTGTTATGTTTTGATGTGATGTGATATGTTGTTTTGTGATGTGTTGTTTGTGTTATGTTTTGATGCGATGTGTTGTGATATGTTGTTTTGTGATGTGTTGTTTGTGTTATGTTTTGATGTGATGTGTTGTGATATGTTGTTTTGTGATGTGTTATGTTTTGATGTGTTGTGATGTGATATGTTGTTTTGTGATATGTTGTGTTGTGATATGTTGTTTTGTGACGTGTTATGTTTTGATATGTTGTTTTGTGATGTGTTGTTTGTGTTATGTTTTGATGTGATGTGTTGTGAAGGGTTGTGTTGTGATTTAATGTGCTGTGTCGCAATCGCAGCATAGCCTGTGGTATCTGTGCTGTTCAAATGAACACATCCGATCCCACAACTTTTCTGAGAACTGTGTTGCCTTCTTTCCTTGACCTCTACTCGCTTGGCCAGACTGCTCAGTCTGGAGCACCACTAGGAGGTGGAGTAGGATATTGATCCGCTTCTGTTTGCCAGTTCTAAAGCAAACAATCAGCGGTGAGTTATTCCTCTCAGCCCATATGCTGGTGGGCATCTGGTCACTCCCCCCCCCCCCCAATGTTATTTAATCAAAACTTTGTATTTCTTTATCTTGATCTATCCCATGATGTTACCCATCACATAAGACTCGTAGTGTTTTTCGCCATCCATCTTTATTCTTAGTGAGATGATCGATCTTATCAAATGAGTTTATGCCTGCCAACTTTACTTCTCTTATAACTGTTCTTTTCAATGTCCTTTTCTTGAAAACCAAGAGAAGATATATTGAACAGCTTATCCAAATGGCATAACAAAAGCATTGAAATTATGACATGCATGAAGGACTGAGTAGCCGTGATAGCTCAGTGGTTAGCGAACTGGACTACAAAGGACAAGAGTTAGGGTTCGATCCCAACCGACGGCTTCCGGGTTCACCCAGCCTTTAATGGGTACCTGATTTTTTTCAGGGAAAGTGAAGCGGCATGGGCGTAATACCGACCACATTACCCCGAAAATCATGTGCTGAAGGTCTGTAAAATATATGGTCACTAACACCATATTCCCTATACGCCACTTGGCGTGACGGGGGTACTTTACTTTTTTTTTTTTAATGAAGGACTGAGTAGTGAGGAGAGATGATCGTCCTTGCAAATCAGCATGGCACCTGATGATGATGACGATACGTTAAAGCATATATACAGTTTTTAATTACAAAAAAACAGAACAAAATTAAAATTTTTTTTTTTTAAATAGCGACAGGGTGGTAAAAAACAAACAAACCGGTTTTGTCCCGTTGATGCAATATATTTGGTTAGCTAACCTTTGAACTTTGTGTTAGAACTTCTGGACTCCATCGATTCTTTGATGGCCATAACTGAGAGTGAGTTGGTGGCAAGGGACGAAGGCACTGGGTTGGACAACATAGCTGCCTGCAACACGGAAAACATTTCATTCAGGAACTATTCTGCTCTCCATCCCTCCCTTACTTGAATGCATAGTTCTGTGGGGGATCTGGCTAGAGACAGAGATTCTTTCAGACAGACTGTGGTGAATGTAACGTTCTGTGGGAGATCTGGCTAGAGACAGAGATTCTTTCAGACGGGCTGTGGTGAATGTAACGTTCTGTGGGGGATCTGGCTAGAGACAGAGATTCTTTCAGACAGGCTGTGGTGAATGCAACGTTCTGTGGGGGATCTGGCTAGAGACAGAGATTCTTTCAGACAGGCTGTGGTGAATGTAACGTTCTGTGGGGGATCTGGCTAGAGACAGATATTCTTTCAGACAGGCTGTGGTGAATGCAACGTTCTGTGGGAGATCTGGCTAGAGACAGAGATTCTTTCAGACAGGCTGTGGTGAATGCAACGTTCTGTGGGGGATTCTGTGGGGGATCTGGCTAGAGACAGAGATTCTTTCAGACAGGCTGTGGTGAATGTAACGTTCTGTGGGGGATCTGGCTAGAGACAGAGATTCTTTCAGACAGACTGTGGTGAATGTAACGTTCTATGGGGGATCTGGCTAGAGACAGATATTCTTTCAGACAGGCTGTGGTGAATGCAACGTTCTGTGGGGGATCTGGTTTCTTTCAGAGACAATGAGATCTCTTTCTTTCAGACAGACTGCTGTGGTGAGATTCTTTCAGACAGGCTGTGGTGAATGTAACGTTCTGTGGGGGATCTGGTTAGAGACAGATATTCTTTAAGACAGACTGTGGTGAATGCAACGTTCTGTGGGGGATCTGGCTAGAGACAGATATTCTTTAAGACAGACTGTGGTGAATATTCTTTAAGACAGACTGTGGTGAATGTAACGTTCTGTGGGGGACATGGCTAGAGACAGATATTCTTTCAGACAGACTGTGGGGAATGTAACGTTATGCAAAGGACATGCAACAACATAATGATGATACATTGAAGGACCACCTTAGAAGTTCTTTTGTTTAATCAAAATAGAACTGACTTTAAATCATATAATTGTTTCCTGGGGGTGGGGAGGGGGGGGGGAAGAGAGAGAGAAAGAGAGAGAGATATGAGAGCTTGTAAAACTGCTTCAACATATGTTAGAAATATTGTAATATTTTATTACTTGGGGAGATCAAACAGAAAATATCTATCTATTGTCCTTTTGTGCCAAATAAAGGCACATAGGGCAGACCCACATTCTCAAAAACAGAAACCTTGCGTGCCAAAATGGCACATATTGCAGAGATCACTGCTCTAAAATCTATGGCTCCCCTAGGAAACAATTATATGATTTAAAGTTAGTTCTGATTTGTTTAAACAAAAGAACTTCTAAGGTGGTCCTTCAATGTTTCCATAACAATACTTCTTACAATGACAGCTTGTCAAGCCATCGATCAACCTCCCTAGTCGCCTCTTATGACATGCCTGGAAGGTCACAGTATCACTATTCGTTACTTCCCTCATAATAAGGCCCTGGTAACACACGGGTTAATGAAGAATAGCAAAGGCAAAAAATAGCATTTCAGAAAATGAAAAATGTCTTATGCAACAAATCTATGCCGATAGAAGTGAGAAAGAGAGTTCATTGGTACAGTTGTCGGCTGTTGTAAACAGAAAATATGCTGTTCCTATAATGACTTCTCATCATTTTTTGGCCATATAATGATAAGGGAACAGCTAGAATATATTGTTGACTACTGGAAAAATTGAGGCATGAAGAGATAAAGGGAAACAAAAAGCAAAGATACCAGCTTAAGAGAACGGCTTGGCAGAAGGTCAATAACAGAAATGAAAAATAACTGTAGAGATCGTGAGTTGTGGAGAGACATGATCACCTAAGCCAGCAGGCACGGTACATGATTGTGATAATGACTTAGCTTTAAAGATCCCTTCTTTTTATTTGTGAACTATTACTTGCTGCTGTCTACATTTGTAAAGTCGTGTATTTCATTTTTCAGTTTTCTTCCACACATCACCTACTGATGAAGACTTTACAAATAAAAATGTCTGTTATTGCCTCTTATCTTATATGTATAATACTGTAACATACAACTCATACGTGATTAATTTTTTTCCAAACTCAATGAAGTTGGCCCTGCAATATATAAGGCCCTTTTCATCTTGTCAGATGGTTTAGTGGAGACTATTGTGTATTTTTTGAGGTTTTGTTATTATCGAACAGCTTCTCTTGTGGCTGATTCTACCTCATCATCATCATCATCATCGAGTGCTGTCACCGCATCAAAGGTTGGCTACCATGGAGCGCCATTCCACTCTGTCTCTTGCTTTGATGGTGCAGATTGTCTTAGGTTGAATTGTCCATCTTTTGATGTTACACGTCCATGTTAGTCTTGGTCTGCCTCTTTTACCTTGTATCTTCCCTTCCAATATTACTTTTATTAGGCTGTTGTGTCTTTTAACATGCCCCAAAATTTCATTTGTCAATGTCATTCTTTTTTTGAGGTTTTGTTATTATCGAACAGCTTCTCTTGTGGCTGAATCTACCAATGTTTGACAAACGCACTCAGCCACAGAATGAACAAGTCAGGCCCACTGCAATATTAATCAAGCAATAAATACCTGAGGAGGAACGGAGTTTCGCTTCAGTGGAGATGACAAGGGCGTGCTCTGTCGAGTGGGGATCTCACTCCGCCTGTTGCCAGGGATATTGCTGGTGGTCTTGTCTGATTTACCACCTGACTGGTCAGCCTGCTGCTTAGACTGTCAATAGAACAGAAACCATTGGTGATTGAGTTGGTGTGATTTTATGAATGGAACTCTTTTGTATGGTCCTAATGCATCTGAGCTGAAACCATCTTTGGTGCTTTTGTTAGTGAGTGGAAGGAGCGTTTCATATTGTGGAAGTTGAGGAGGGGATCTAAGTATGACGGAGTTGTCCATTGTGCGATGAAGATGATCTGTCAACTAGTTAGTGTGCTTCTTAGAGGTAATATGCTTAAAATGATATAATAATGTAATATGGTTAAAATGGTACTCTAAGGTGATATGGTTAAAATGGTACTCTAAGGTGATATGGTTAAAATGGTACTATAAGGCGATATGGTTAAAATGGTACTATAAGGCGATATGGTTAAAATGGTACTATAAGGTGATATGGTTAAAATGGTACTCTAAGGTAATATGGTTAAAATGGTACTATAAGGCGATATGGTTAAAATGGTACTATAAGGTGATATGGTTAAAATGGTACTATAAGGTGATATGGTTAAAATGGTACTCTAAGGTGATATGGTTAAAATGGTACTATAAGGTGATATGGTTAAAATGGTACTATAAGGTGATATGGTTAAAATGGTACTCTAAGGTGATATGGTTAAAATGGTACTATAAGGTGATATGGTTAAAATGGTACTCTAAGGTAATATGGTTAAAATGGTACTATAAGGCGATATGGTTAAAATGGTACTATAAGGTGATATGGTTAAAATGGTACTATAAGGTGATATGGTTAAAATGGTACTCTAAGGTGATATGGTTAAAATGGTACTATAAGGTGATATGGTTAAAATGGTACTATAAGGTGATATGGTTAAAATGGTACTCTAAGGTGATATGGTTAAAATGGTACTATAAGGTGATATGGTTAAAATGGTACTATAAGGTGATATGGTTAAAATGGTACTATAAGGCGATATGGTTAAAATGGTACTATAAGGTGATATGGTTAAAATGGTACTATAAGGTGATATGGTTAAATTGATATTATAAGTGTAATAGTGTGAGTAATTTGAAGGCATAAAACAGGAAAAGAATAAAGAAAGAAGAGTCAAAGAGAGCAGAGATCAAGAAATTAACGATCAAAAGGATAGCAATTCTACGTATGTTGGCACACTTTGACAGAGAGATCGCTAGACGGACTCTGAATATTTAGAGACAACCAGCTTAGGAAATTAACGTAACTATGGCCGTAGGAGGGAGACTGATGTCTCAGAAGCATTCCACGAACACAGGTAGAAGATGTAACTAACAGTAAGAAGTGTAGAAGAGTTCTCAGGGAGAACGGCTGGTTTGATGTAAAGGACTGAACGGAAGGTTACAAGGGCCGTAGACATCAGATGTCCAGAGGTGGTAGATGTGAAGAGTTCTCTGGATGCCAGCGAGAGTGAATGAGATCAAAAGATCAAATATATTTATATGATAGAATCTGGGTAGTCAAGAAAGGTCAAGGACAGCTTTGTTTTAAGGAGTCAACTGATAGGAGTGATTGACAGATGTTGGTCAAGACTTCTCATTAAATGATAGGTGATTGACAAGCAGTCAGTAAGTGGAATGAGTGTGTTAGAATTGTAAGGCGGAGTTCCCAAGGTCTGACCACGCCAGATACTCAGAATGCCCAGCCTAACTGGCAACAAAAACACCAAGCAGAGACTTTTTAGATACTCCTTAGAAGTGTGTAGGAAATACAAGGAAGATGTATAGTTAAGACTGATTTAGGAACCTTCCTGAAGGCTAATCTCCTGATCTGAGAATAGCTCAGTGGTTAGTGAACTGGACTACAAATGACAAGGGGTAGGGTTCGATCCCAACCGACGGCTTTCGGGTTCACCCAGCCTTAAATGGGTACTGGATTTTTTTCTGGGAAAGTAAAGCAGCACGGGCGTAATACCGACCACATTACCCCAAAAATTATGTGCTGAAGGTCTGTAAAATATAAGGTCACTAACACCATATTTCCCTATGCGCCACTTGGCGTGACGGGGGTACTTTACTTTACTTACTATTGTCGGTCTAGTTGCATTCCTAAATATGTAGGGTGTTCCTCTTTTTGAAGACTATTGTGTTGGAGATTGAGTTTGATGCTTGCCTTAGCTATTTTGTTACTTTTAGTAAATACTGTTTTCTGTATATTTATTTTCATTTTCCAGGTATTACAGTAGGAATATATTATTATAAGGCAAGAGCAGCAGGAATCGGCTCCCTCAATGAGATAGAGCTGCTTGCACAGAACAGAGACAAATGGCGAGATTGATCAAATATCTTTAAAAGAATTGAAAACTGCTAGAACAAAAAATTAGGATGGAGGAGTATCTTGGTCAACGCCCTATGGGCCGGCTACGGCTCGGAAGGCCGATAGATAGATAGAAGAATTACAGTATTCTTCTAGGTGCCTCAGGTCTTTGTTTAGTTGTGCTTCAGCTGTTCTAATATTTTCATTAGTACTCCACATGACCAGATCATCCGCATAGAGAGCCATTTTATTTATCAGGGTTTTGGTCAGATCATTGATATATATCAAGAAAAGGGTACAACTGAGTGGTGATCCCTGTGGTAATCCTTCTTCTAGCACCTCTTTGTCTGAAATGGATTCATTTAATTTAGTTTGTATTGTTCTGTCAACTAGGAAATATTTGACCCATTTGTACAGTTTCCCATATATTCCGGCATCTCTCATCTTCATTAAAAGCCCCTTACGCCAGACTCTATCATAAGCCTGCTGCAGGTCTACTAGGATGGCTAGAGTATGTTGTCTCTTCTGAAATCCATCTTGGACCTGTTGTATTAACCTGAGGATTTGGTCTTCTGTGTTATTGCCTGCCCTGAAACCAGCTTGTTCATAGCACAGGGTATTAGAGGTTTCCAGATACTAGTATAGTCTGCTATTGACCATACTCTCAGCTATTTTACCTATGCATGATGTTAGGGATAGGGGACGATAGCTTCTGGGGTCATCTGGAGGCTTGTTCTTTTTGAGCAATGGAACTACCTTTTTCTTAAAATTGGTATGTTACGGAAGTGGTTTCAATTTGTGACTGACCTTACAAAAAAGTGAAATAATTGTTTAGCTTCAGCAATTTGGTGCTGTATGTGTGATAATTTAATAGAACCATTATGTTTATAATAAACAAGTTAAAAATATTGGCAAATGGGAGATGCTCTAGAAAACAATATTCAATTGGTAACAACAAATTATTATGTTTGTTTGTTTTTTTGTTTGTTTGCATTTGCCAGCTTTATATTTCTAGTGAAGTTCCAGAGAGACTGAATTTTGTGTTAATATTGATAGATTTTTTTTTCCTATTTTTCACACTTGCAGCTATGTGCTCAGGTGTTACCCACCTTACAGGCAGATATTCTCCCACTTCAGAGGTACTCTCATATTTTTTATCGTCGAAAGTGTTTACATTTTAGGTACATTTTTTTCCAATTAATTTTTCCCCGAGCAGTGGCTAATTTTTGCCCCCTCTTTTTGATTTCCAAAAGCCAAGGTTTTTTTTTTTAAATTGCGCAGATTGAACACAGGACTTCCTGTTTTCCGCTGTTATCCGAAAGGTCTAGACATCGGATCTCACTACGCAGAGATCAAGGGAGAGTAAAGCCACCAAGAAGCTATGGATTCGACTTTTTTAACAAATAAATATTTTCCACAGCCTTCGGGAGAATTTAACCCAGAACCTTCCTGTCCAGATGCTAATGTCTTACCTCTAGACCGCACACCCACAAAGATATTATAAAATTGAAGATATAAACTCTCTTATCACGTTCTGCAACATATGCCACAAAATGCTACTCTAGCAACCGCTGCGACTCAAGAGCTGCATTTTTTTTCAGCTTTAATTTATTGACATTTCCAAGTTATTTCCCCTTAAAGCTCGTAATTCTCTTTCTTATTCAACCTCTTCTCAGTTATTTTCTTGCTCCTATTACAATTTTTTTTAAAATCCTAAATATGGCGTGGCCACACCATCTTAATCCACCCTATCGAATGTGTTAATCAACCTGAATATACTATATAAACACACACATTTTATATGTAATTATATATATATATAATATTTATATGTTATATAGGGACTTCTGTTTCCAACATGGTGGAACGAGGTTCATGTTCTCTGGACCGCTGCACAAATTGCATTTGGGGACTGATTAGTTTAGGCTATTCAATGCAATTTTCTGCGTTGGAGTCAATCTGATCATCCACATGACAAATTTCGCCGATGATGATGAGTCATACACAGCTCAATGCTCCTAAATGTGACCTTCCCCAGTCTAGAGTTGATATGCGGTTTACGTCAACACATTGAGTGTTGTTCCAAGGCCATCGTTGGAATTGTTTGACGCCAAGTATTTACATGTTACAACTCATTAATATGGACTGCTCTGCAAAATCAACCGCAGTTTTCACCTTAGAGATTGTGCATCACCTTTTCATATGGTGTTGGCTGCATTTATTAGAGTAGTTGGGATTTTGTGGGCACAGCCATTGTTGTGTGTGCTATGTCATCACAATGGTTGATTGTATCCCTAAGGCAGCCGTACGCTAATAGTGAAAGGCGGAATGGAGTTTCGTGTGTGACTTGGCAGCACCGGGGTGACTCCCGAAGGTTCATGTTAGTCAGGAGGGATTTATAATTTCACAAATTCACATTGCAGGGAGATCTTACAGTCTGTTGTTTGATGTGCGACGGGGATAGTCCGATGACTAACTGTGTTTCATATGTTCAGATTTGGAGTCAAGGTGATGTCCTAGCTGATATCATCAAGAGCTATACATTTTAAAAAAAAATATGACGATCATAATTTTCAGGAGGATGTGAACTTGCGATCAATATGGTGGATAGGCGGCAGGAACCATTGAAGGCTATGTCTGAAAAGTGTTCTTTGTTGCAGTTTCCTCATATTCCAAGTCCAGCTTGTTGCAGGAGCTACCGAGTTAAGTGCTCTGTGCACACCGTGAACTGTGCGTTTCATCTATTTTAATCATGTTTCAATATTCCGATTGTTTATGATGAATGATGATATCGTATGACAGAGAACAGACAGTGTTCACTTTATGTGCGGTTTCGCCTTATGTCTTTTGGCGTGTGCTGAGACTGCTATGATGGGGGACTACAGCTACCTTTCGTTGTTTGGGAGATGAGTTAGTAATTCGGATGATTCCACTGGCATGGGCGGTTGAGCAATTATGGATTTTAATTCAATTGCAGTGATACCGAGGCCTTCCATAACCATGACATTTATATTTCTGAAAAGAAAAAAAAAGAATGAGCAAACCCACTAAAATATCATCGACAAACAGCTGGGCACACACGAGATGAACTGACCAAAGCTTTCTCTGCTCCCAAAGGCAAAAAAATATCTTCGGATTGCCTCCTCTGCTCCATGCGGAACTGGGCTTTCTCAGAGAAAGGCGTGGGAGTTGCAATCTCCTTGAGCTTCTGTTGGAGGGCACTCTGAGCTTCCTTCTCCGTCTCCCTGAACTTGGCTTGTTGCTGCTGGACCTATCAGGCATTAAAGATGAGTTTGTGCATCAGATCACAAGACTATCAGAATAAAGGTCTTCGGAGTGGTCATATTACAGAGAGGAGTGGTAATATTACAGAGAGGAGTGGTAATATTACAGAGAGGAGTGGTAATATCACAGAGAGGAGTGGTAATATCACAGAGAGGAGTGGTAATATCACAGAGAGGAGTGGTAATATCACAGAGAGGAGTGGTAATATCACAGAGAGGAGTGGTAATATCACAGAGAGGAGTGGTAATATCACAGAGAGGAGTGGTAATATTACAGAGAGGAGTGGTAATATTACAGAGAGGAGTGGTAATATTACAGAGAGGAGTGGTAATATTACAGAGAGGAGTGGTAATATTACAGAGAGGAGTGGTAATATTACAGAGAGGAGTGGTAATATTACAGAGAGGAGTGGTAATATTACAGAGAGGAGTGGTAATATTACAGAGAGGAGTGGTAATATTACAGAGAGGAGTGGTAATATCACAGAGAGGAGTGGTAATATTACAGAGAGGAGTGGTAATATTACAGAGAGGAGTGGTAATATTACAGAGAGGAGTGGTAATATTACAGAGAGAGACATGGACAGGAGAGTTTTCAGGGCCAAGTTTGTACCTGGAGCAATAATGTTATCACAATAACAGACAAGAAGTAAGTGACCTATCAGTACCAAGAATGACTTGTTATCACAATAACAGATAAAAGATAAGAAAGTAACCTATCAGTACCAAGAATGACTTGTTATCACAATAACAGATAAAAGATAAGAAAGTAACCTATCAGTACTAAGAATGACTGTTAGCACAATAACAGATAAAAGATAAGAAAGTGACCTATCAGTACCTAGAATGATAATGTTATCACAATAACAGATAAAGGGTAGGAGAAATATCAGAACTGAAGCCTGTATCTAGAACAATAATATTATCACAACAACAGATAACAGACAGGGGAGATATTTGAACTGATATCTGTCTCTGAAACTATAATGTTATCACAACAACAGATAACAGACAGGGGAGATATTTGAACTGATATCTGTCTCTGAAACAATAATGTTATCACACCAACAGATAACAGACAGGGGAGATATTTGAACTGATATCTGTCTCTGAAACTATAATGTTATCACAACAACAGATAACAGACAGGGGAGATATTTGAACTGATATCTGTCTCTGAAACTATAATGTTATCACAACAACAGATAACAGACAGGGGAGATATTTGAACTGATATCTGTCTCTGAAACAATAATGTTATCACACCAACAGATAACAGACAGGAAAGTTATCAGAACTGAAATCAGTACCAGACTGATGATGTTATCTTAATAACAGACAACTGATCCGCAGTCTGAGAGATAAGATCAGAAATGAAGAACGGAGATAAAAGCTAGGAATAGTCCCCGACATAGAATATATAAAGAAACAACCGATAAAATGGTTTGGCCACGTGACAAGTCAGAGTAATCAAAACACAACACAACGAGCCCTCAACGAACATTGCAAGAATACCAGACCCAGTGGTTGACTTCGAAAAAGATGGATCGATGGAATATTAGAAACACTAGGAAACATAACAGCAGCAGAGGCAAACCAAAAAGCAAAAGACCACAAATGATATCTCCCCTTCGATGCTGAAAGGCAAATGAGGAAGGAAAGAAGAAGATGATGCGCAGTGTTATCAGAACTGGAGTCAGTTAACCGATATACCCCAAAACATATAGCAATGACTGAATGACTGGTAGAATCATTTGAAATGCACAAGGAAAAAGACAAAATAAATATAAAACAAATTTTAAACAAATAATAATTAATGAATCACAGTTACATAAAGTGAGTAAAACACTAATGAATGAACTTCTTCGTCATCTTCTTTCCTTTCTCATTTGCCTTTCAGTGTTGAGGGGAGATATATTTTGTGGCCTTTTGCTCTACTGTTTGCCTCTAATTTGTGGCCTTTTGCTCTACTGTTTGCCTCTAATTTGTGGCCTTTTGCTCTACTGTTTGCCTCTAATTTGTGGCCTTTTGCTCTACTGTTTGCCTCTACTGCTATTATATTTCCTAGTGTTTATGATATTCCATCAATTCATACTTTTCATGGTTGGCCCTTGAGTCTGGTGTTCTCGCAACATTTATTACAGGCATGTACTAAATTAACAGCTGGAAGTTGTCAGCGACCCACAGTTGATGACTTGCGCCAGGATCGGTGAACCAAAACCATCCAGACCCTGCTCCACCTCTCCGCGGTGCCTCCAGTAACAGACTAACCTGTCTAGTCTGGTCAAGCGTGCAGGGACGAAGAGGGAAGACAACCCAGTACTTAAAAATGTCGTGCTGAAGTCGGATGTGTTGGGCCGAAAGGTGCAAATATAACAGTTATACTGTAAACCACAACACAACGCAGACACGTCCTTGTGAGGGTGGGTGATGAAGAGGAATATTCTAGTCTACCATGATACTCTAGAATACTTTAGTCATCGGGCGAACACAACCAACCAACCAACCAACCAACCAACCAACCAGCCAGCCAGCCAGCCAACCAACCATAAGATAAATAGTGGACAAATGTGAATGATTAATTGAGGCAGAAATGAAAAGAGTGTTAATGCTTTAGAACAGAAAACCATCACTGTAGGTGAGACATTTCCATATCTGCTCTACTCCAGCAACCAACAAAGTGGTCACTCTGTTCTACTGATCGTTTTTGTGTTTTGAAAAAAAAGTGTGGGCCACATGAACACTTCCAGGTCGTTGTAATGGTAAATAGATAATGGCCCATCGTATATCCCTAGACCGGCCATACACGAATCTTGCGGTATGTTGTTTGATGTGCGACGGGGATAATCTGATGACTAACTGTGTTTTATATGTTCAGAATTGGAGTTTCAGGAGGACGTGAACTTCGGGGTATATGGTGGATAGGTGGTAGGAACCATTGAAGGCTATGTATAAAAAGTGTTCCTTGTTGCAGATTCCTCAAATTCCAAGTCTGGCTTGTTGCAGGAGCTACTGAGTTAAGTGCTCTGTGCACACCATGAGGTGTGCATTTCATCCGTTTTGATAATGTTTCGATATTCCAATTGTTTACGATGAATGATGATATCGTATGACAAGGAACAGATGGCTGTGTTCACTTTCTGTGCGGTTTCACCTTATGTCTTTTGACGTGTGCTGGCACTGCTATGATGGGGACTACAATTAACTTTCTTTGTTTGGGAGATGAGTTGCAGTGATATCGGGGCCTTCCATAACCATAACCATAACCAGTGAAATGGTCATCGCCAGCAACAAGATCTCCATGTGCCGGTGCAAACTCCTCGTAGACTTCGTGGTCAATGAGCAAGACATAAGAACCATTGATCCAACAAACTAAGTCAGTCCTCTACTTCAGTAAAACACTCAGTCCTATCGTAGTCCAGATGGTGGCTGAATTTGCAGTTGAACAGAAATCATACCAAAAGTGACAAAAAAAATAAAAATTTGGAAAGTTAACTTCTGGATCTCACGGGCAAACTGTAACAAACACTTTAATCTTTAGGTCAAAATGCAAGCACAACAAAAACATTTCCATCTGCAGGAATACCTATAACTCAGAATCTCATGGGGAGCATAAACAAAATATGAAAGTTCAAGAATAAAACAATAAACTAAGAAGACATATGCACAACAACTACTGGAGACTACCAACCAACCAACCAACTTACAGAAAAAATATCTAATAAACCATAGAAAACTAGTAGGAAACATATGACAAATCTGGAAACTAATGAAGAAAACAAAACAAATTCTGGAAATTAATATAGAAAACAAAACAAATTCTGGAAATTAATATAGAAAACAAAACAAATTCTGGAAATTAATATAGAAAACAAAACAAATTCTGGGTATTAATATAGAAAACAAAACAAATTCTGGAAATTAATATAGAAAACAAAACAAATTCTGGGTATTAATATAGAAAACAAAACAAATTCTGGAAATTAATATAGAAAACAAAACAAATTCTGAAAACTAATTCAGAAAACAAGGCAAATTCTGAAAACTAATTTAGAAAACAAAACAAATTCTGGACACTAATATAGAAAACATAGCAAACTATAGAAACTAATACAGAAACAAAAAATGAGAAGTTGAAAAAAAAACGTTATGAAAAATACAAAATGAAAATAAGACATTAAAAAAAAAAAAAACAACAGAAACAGAGAACACGGATTCAATAAATAACGATACCTGCTGCTCTATGAGTTCGTTGAATGTTGGTGGTTTCTTTACCTCGCTGATGTCTGTTGACCTGAAAGCCTCGCCAATGACAGAAATAAGCTCTTCTGCCTAAGAGAGATAAATAGGTCAATGTCATATTTAGCCAAAATCAGGCACAAAATTGAAGAGAGGTGACTGAAATCATGAATGGGGAGAAAGACTTTAGGCACTATCTATCTTTACGACACATAGTACCATTGCTGGTGTATGTCGAGGGGCAACGATAGAACCAGAGGGATAAAGGCCGCTTCGTTAAAGCAGTCGCCACGACATGTGAGACTCAGGATTTTTATTTCACCCCCGATGGAAAAAATCCTTTCTGTCTACCGCGGGCTTCGAACACCGAACGTCAGCTTTTCAACCAGCAGTGTGGTTTTAGCCACACGGCCACTAGGCACTAAACATGAATATTACTACTTCATTTATACGGGTGAGTGCAGGGGTGTAAGTAAAAGCAAGCCCTCTAGTGGGAAACAACAGGTAGGAGGAAAAGAGGCTGACCCAGAGAGTCATTGAGAAGAACATTGATAAGTGATAAGAGAGGTAAGAGCAGCAGGAATCGGCTCCCTCAATGAGATAGAGTTGCTTGCACCGAACATAGACAAATGGCGAGATTTGGTAAAAGATCCTTACAAGTATTGAGACTGCTAGAAAGAAGATTTAGAAAAAGAAAGAGTATCTGGGTCTATGCCCTATGGACTGTCAAAAGGTAGATAGGTAGGTAGATGGATGGATGAATGGGGACAGACGGATAACAAACAATACACTCTTCAGGAATCAAACAATATACTCTTCAGGTATCAAACAATACACTCTTAAGGAATCAAACAATATACTCTTCAGGTATCAAACAATACACTCTTCAGGTATCAAACAATACACTCTTCAGGTATCAAATAATACACTCTTCAGGTATCAAACAATACACTCTTCAGGTATCAAACAATTCACTCTTCAGATATCAAACAATACACTCTTCAGGTATCAAACAATACACTCTTCAGATATCAAACAATACACTCTTCAGGTATCAAACAATACACTCTTCAGATATCAAACAATACACTCTTCAGGTATCAAACAATACACTCTTCAGATATCAAACAATACACTCTTCAGGTATAAAACAATACACTCTTCAGATATCAAACAATACACTCTTCAGGTATCAAACAATACACTCTTCAGGTATCAAACAATACACTCTTCAGATATCAAACAATACACTCTTCAGGTATCAAACAATACACTCTTCAGGTATCAAACAATACACTCTTCAGATATCAAACAATACACTCTTCAGGTATCAAACAATACACTCTTCAGATATCAAACAATACACTCTTCAGATATCAAACAATACACTCTTCAGGTATCAAACAATACACTCTTCAGATATCAAACAATACACTCTTCAGGTATCAAACAATACACTCTTCAGATATCAAACAATACACTCTTCAGGTATCAAACAATACACTCTTCAGATATCAAACAATATACTCTTCAGGTATCAAACAATACACTCTTCAGGTATCAAACAATACACTCTTCAGATATCAAACAATACACTCTTCAGGTATCAAACAATACACTCTTCAGATATCAAACAATATACTCTTCAGGTATCAAACAATACACTCTTCAGGTATCAAACAATACACTCTTCAGATATCAAACAATACACTCTTCAGGTATCAAATAATACACTCTTCAGATATCAAACAATACACTCTTCAGATATCAAACAATACACTCTTCAGGTATCAAACAATACACTCTTCAGGTATCAAATAATACACTCTTCAGGTATCAAACAATACACTCTTCAGGTATCAAACAATACACTCTTCAGATATCAAACAATACACTCTTCAGGTATCAAATAATACACTCTTCAGATATCAAATAATACACTCTTCAGATATCAAACAATACACTCTTCAGGTATCAAACAATACACTCTTCAGGTATCAAATAATACACTCTTCAGATATCAAATAATACACTCTTCAGGTATCAAACAATACACTCTTCAGGTATCAAACAATACACTCTTCAGGTATCAAACAATACACTCTTCAGGTATCAAATAATACACTCTTCAGATATCAAATAATACACTCTTCAGGTATCAAACAATACACTCTTCAGGTATCAAACAATACACTCTTCAGGAATCAAACTAGTTAATTGGTTCATCGCAAGTAGTTGTTCTGCTGAGTTTCAGTTTTCTGATCATACAAATATGATCACTGATACAAGATGCAAAATATCACAGATACATTATCATCCATGGCAAGGGGGGGAAAAAAAAGAGGTCTTGAAATCATCAGGGGAAAAAAAAATAATGAATAATAACAATACTCCAGAGGGAAATATACATCTCAAATGTCAGACACTGGAATGAGTAGACCACTACGTACATCTTGGTAGTAATATAGATCAAGAAGGTGAAACACAGAAAGAGACCACAAGCAAGGTAGCAAAAGCAGCAGCGAACTTTAAAAACTTGGACAACATAAGGAAACAAAAATGCTTATGGAGGAATCTGCCTAAGAAGAATACTCTGTGTACAATGGAATAAATTCAAGATTAATGTAGAGATAAGGGAAATGGCCATGCAACCAACGATCTCATCTACTATTTGGAAGAGAAGATGGACATATGTCTAACGTATTGAGAAGAGACGAGAATTCCAAAACAGGCTCTTGTATTTTTTCATTTCTCCTCTATTAATCACATAAAGCTGTAGCTATACCATTTTTTTTAATTTCTCCTCTTCTATGGGAAACATCAGCATACAGAAAAAGTGGAAGACCTAGAGAGTCACTGTAAAGTACACTTAGAAGCAATGTCGGCAGGCATAGACTCATTAGATAAGATCGAACATCTCGCTCAGAATAGAGCTGGTTGGCCAAAAACACTATAAGCTCTATGTGACGATTAGTGGCGTGGAAACTATCAAGATCTGTTGCCATGATGAAGATAGAAAAAAGACTATGAGGCACGACAAATACCTGCTCTGCTGTTTGTGTCACGAAGGCATGGCAGTACTGCACTTCAGCACTGGTCTTTGGTTCTCGAGCCAGGAAGGAAAACTGGCAGTACTCAGGGTCACAGGTCGCATACCAGATTCTCTTAAGAGAGTGTTCCATGAAGAGGTTCTAGAAAAAATCAAAACTCAAAAGTAAAGTAAAAGTAAAGTAAAGGTAAGGTAAAGTTAAAGTAAAGGTAAAGGTAAAGGTAAAGGTAAAGGTAAAGTGAAGGTAGGGTAAAGGTAAAGTGAAGGTAAGGTAAAGGAAAAGTGAAGGTAAGGTAACGGTAAAGTGAAGGTAAGGTGAAGATAAGGTAAAGTGAAGGTAAGGTAAAGTGAAGGTATGGTAAAGGTAAAGTGAAGGTAGGGTGAAGATAAGGTAAAGTGAAGGTAAGGTAAAGTGAAGGTATGGTAAAGGTAAAGTGAAGGTAAGGTAAAGGTAAAGTGAAGGTAGGGTACAGGTAAAGTGAAGGTAGGGTAAAGGTAAAGTGAAGGTAAGTTGAAGTGAAGGTAAGGTGAAGGTAAGGTAAAGTGAAGGTAAGGTAAAGTGAAGGTAAGGTAAAGTGAAGGTAAGGTAAAGTGAAGGTAAGGTAAAGTGAAGGTAAGGTAAAGTGAAGGTAAGGTAAGGTAAGGTAAAGTAAAGGTAAGGTAAAGTGAAGGTAAGGTAAAGTGAAGGTAAGGTAAGGTAAGGTAAAGTAAAGGTAAGGTAAAGTGAAGGTAAGGTAAAGTGAAGGTAAGGTAAGGTAAGGTAAGGTAAAGTAAAGGTAAGGTAAAGTGAAGGTAAGGTAAAGTGAAGGTAAGGTAAAGTGAAGGTAAGGTAAAGTGAAGGTAAGGTAAAGTGAAGGTAAGGTAAAGTGAAGGTAAGGTAAAGTGAAGGTAAGGTAAAGTGAAGGTAAGGTAAGGTAAGGTAAAGTAAAGGTAAGGTAAAGTGAAGGTAAGGTAAAGTGAAGGTAAGGTAAAGTGAAGGTAAGGTAAAGTGAAGGTAAGGTAAAGTGAAGGTAAGGTAAGGTAAGGTAAAGTAAAGGTAACGTAAAGTGAAGGTAAGGTAAAGTAAAGTAAAGTAAAGGTAAGGTAAAGTGAAGGTAAGGTAAAGTGAAGGTAAGGTAAAGTGAAGGTAAGGTAAAGTGAAGGTAAGGTAAAGTGAAGGTAAGGTAAAGTGAAGGTAAGGTAAAGTGAAGGTAAGGTAAAGTGAAGGTAAGGTAAAGTGAAGGTAAGGTAAGGTAAAGTAAAGGTAAGGTAAAGTGAAGGTAAGGTAAAGTGAAGGTAAGGTAAGGTAAAGTAAAGGTAAGGTAAAGTGAAGGTAAGGTAAAGTGAAGGTAAGGTAAAGTGAAGGTAAGGTAAAGTGAAGGTAAGGTAAAGTGAAGGTAAGGTAAAGTAAAGGTAAGGTAAGGTAAAGTAAAGGTAAGGTAAAGTGAAGGTAAGGTAAAGTAAAGGTAAGGTAAAGTGAAGGTAAGGCAAAGTAAAGTGAAGGTAAGGTAAATTGAAGGTAAGGTAACGTAAAGTAAGGTAATGTAAAGTGAAGGTAAGGTAAAGGTAAGGTAAAGTGAAGGTAAGGTAAAGTGAAGGTAAAGTGAAGGTAAGCTAAAGTAAAGGTATAGGTAAAGTAAAGGTAAAGTGAAGGTAAGGTAAAGTGAAGGTAAGGTAAAGGTAAGGTAAAGTAAAGGTATAGGTAAAGTGAAGGTAAGCTAAAGTAAAGGTAAAGCACGAGACTTAAACTGGCTTCTCAGCATGCACGTTTTCACCCATCTGTGCTCAGCCACCTATCAAAAGTGTTCTGAGACTTCTGGATAGTGTTGCTTCAAGCATCGAAACTCACGATGTGAGGTCATTAGTGTATGGCAAAGTCACAATATCTGCATCATTTGACTCGACATTCATGAGTTTGGCATGAGTAGATTTTTTTTTTTTTCCTCTTCTTCTTCTACCTTTTTAGCTCCCAGTGGAGCATAGGTCTTCAACAAATACTTTCCAAGTCGTTCTGTTTTTTGCCATTCTTTTGAGATCATTCCATGTCTTCCCCATCATCTTCATCTCTGCTTCTATTTGTCTTCTCCAGGAATTCCTTGGTCTTCCTCTTTGTCTTTTCCCTTGGGAATTTCAAAAAGGGCCTGTTGTGTAATACTCTCAGTTGGCTTCCACAGCGTGTGTCCTATCCAGCGCCGTTGTCTTCACTGTATCTCTTTATCCACTGGTATTTGAATGGTACATGAGTAGATTGTAGAGTAGAGTTCCCTTGTAGTTCTGTACAAGGTGTTCCATTTATCAGGTCTTTGAGGAAGTAGAGTTGCTCTGATGTCAGTGAAGCTTAGGACAGTCAAAAAGGTGATGTTCTACTGTTTCATGTGGGTGTTCACAGAGTGGACATGCTGAAGTTTGGTTTTATTGTATTCTATTGATGTGGTTGTTCAGTGGTACATGAAGAGTCTGAAGATGATGGTTTGGTCTCTTTTTTGTAGATTGTTAATTTTGTCATGGAGGTTTGGCCTTGGCATATATTTAAAGTTATCACCTCTGACCATATTCAAGGCTCGGCAGTCACATGGGTAACCACTGCAGCAGCTCGTACTTTATTCTGACACTTTTTCTAAACACTTTGTTGTAGTAGTTGTAGCCTTCATTAGTCATAGTCGACTATGGATTTTGCAGCTCCCCTAGAAATGTTGTTGTTTCTTTACTTTCGCAGAGTATTCTCTTTTTCTATCTGCCTGCTTCTTGCTTGAGTTGGAGCTTTAGAGTGTGTTTCCAAAGATTGCGGTCTGCAGCTATTTCTTTCCAGGCTGAGGGTTTATGTTCAGAGTCTTCATATCACATTTACAAACATCTATAAACAGGAGTTTTGGGTGCCCCCTATTTCTTTTTCCACCTGCTTGTTGTCTATAAAGTACATCTTTTGGTATGTGGCCATCTTTCATACGGTGTAAGTGACCAAACCAGTGTAATGTATGTTGTTTGAGCAGCGTGGAGATGTTCAGGAGGCCTGTGTGTTGAGGACCTTCATGTGTGTCACTTTGTCTTTCCAGGTGATACCAAGAATATGGCAATGGCATCACATATGGGATGCATTTAGCCTTCTCTATTGCTTTACATAAGTTGTCACTGATTCTCTGACATACAAAAGGATAGTGATGGTGCAGGCATTGTAAACTGCAGCCTTTGTTTTAGTTGTCACTTTGCTGTTTTGCCAAAACGCTTTTGCAAAGATGGGTGAAGGTGGTAGCAGCTTTACCAAAGTGGGTGTCAATTTCTGTGTCTAAAGATTGTTTGTCGTTGATGATGGACCCCAGGTAGCTATACTGCTGCACAACATCAAGTTTGTAGTTGATAAAGATAGCAGGTACTGCTTCAACATCCTGATACGTCTGTATATTTGTTTTCTACAAACGTAAGCACTTTGCTGACACCCCCCTCCCCTTCCCCCATGTGCAAACAAAATGTTAAATCAATACTTACATTAGTGTCAGGATGTACTACTTTGACTCCGCTGTTCGTTATGATTACATTCACCGGCATTCTATCCCTGGCACTCTGGAAAAGAGCAGTTGCAACAACAACATTTTGAGTAACAAACATTGGTGCTTTGTGCGCATGGGTAGCAGTGGAAATCAACGAGGAAGTATGAACTTTTACATGAGTATAACAGGTAAATGTAGTCAACTGTTTGAAAAGTAAATGAAGAAAGGAAGGAAAAAGTCGTGGCAGACAGGCTTCAGAATTAACCCTAGATTATGATTCCATTGTAGCTCAGTGGCTAGTGAACTGGACTACAAAGGACAAGAGCTAGGGTTCGATCCCAACCGACAGCTCCCGGGTTCATCCAGCCTTAAATGGGTACCAGATTTTTTTCTGGGAAAGTAAAGTGGCACGGGTGTAATACCACATTACCCCAAAAATCATGTGCTGAAGGTCTGTAAAATGTATGGTCACTAACACCATACTCCCTATACGCCACTTGGCGTGACAAGAAATAAGGATAAGGATGATGATTCCATCGTAAAAATTACCGCTTCAAAATATATATTTTTTTAATTGACAGTTTCCCATGAGCAAACACTGCCCCTCTCCCTCTAATTATTACTTCCAGTGACCCCAGAGGGTTTGATTTCTATCCTTTTTGAGTTGGATTCTTTTTATTTCTATTCACATAATAACAAATACTACGGTATTGTAAACACACCCATTTTTAAATTTTAAATCGGCCAATTTTATTCAAAATTAGTTTTCCACCCCCTTTTTTCCCCTCAGGACAGGGAAAATATTCTTGTCTGTCAGCATGACATCACAGAGACCCGTGTAACATGGGAAAGTCAGGGAACAATGCAAAGAGGGTGCCAAACACACAGGCTGAAATTATGGCTGGTGGCGACCATGTGAATAGACAAAGTCGGGGAAAAGGGTGGCGACCATGTGAATAGACAAAGTCGGGGAAAAGGGTGGCGACCATGTGAATAGACAAAGTCGGGGAAAAGGGTGGCGACCATGTGAATAGACAAAGTCGGGGAAAAGGGTGGCGACCATGTGAATAGACAAAGTCGGGGAAAAGGGTGGCGACCATGTGGTCGAGTTTCAGACTAACTATTGACCATAAATCAGGAAATGATTACAGCATTCAATCCCTATTTTTTGTCCCATGTAAACACACTGTTGTGTGGCAAAAGTCCAAAGAAAGTTTGATTTCCAAAACTCAAATTGTTACATTTAAGTGGTAGTAATTTTTACCACGGAATCGTAACAATGTCTGTTGTGTATATAAGAAGACCTGGCAGTAAGTCATCAGAAACAAGGCAGAAATGATAACTCTCTACGTCTGATAACTCACTGCCAGGTCATGATTAGTTCTCGCTGAACGCTCCACTGTTGGATGTTATATGTTGAGTTTTTTTCTTATCATTTTTGTCCTTTATTTACCCCAGGAAACAATCCACATGAAGACCTGATGTGGGAGCCATCTTTCATCATTCACAAGTTTTGAGTCAACTATCACTTGTGTAGGTTTATTGGAAATAAAAACAAGCAGATGTACAGGGAACAAACTAGAAGTAGGTCAGACACTAAAGCATAACATTGTTTTCTTCTTCTTTGTTCATTCTAGTGAATTATGATGCTGTTTTTTTTAAAAAAAATTCATTGCTAAACGTTTGTTTGACTGCATCTTTCCAGTTAAAAAAAAGAATAACAACCGCTTCTGGTGGCCTTTCAACACAGAAAAGACCTGGGTTAAAAACCCACCAGAACTTCCTACCATGCGGCTGCTACTGCCAGGTCAGAAGATAAATGCATCTCACTTCACTACAACAGACAAGAAAATCATTGGAGGCTTCAGAGATGTGGTTTCACAGAAGAATGTTGAGAATACCATGGACAGCTAAAAGAAGTAATGAGGATACTCTCATCATCTTTAGTGCCGTCTCCGCATCGAAGGTTGGCTACCATGGAGCACCATTCATTGAGTGCTGTCTCCACATCGAAGGTTGGCTACCATGGAGCACCATTCATTGAGTGCTGTCTCTGCATCGAAGAGTGGCTACCATGGAGCACCATTCATTGAGTGCTGTCTCCACATTGAAGGTTGGCTACCATGTAGCACCATTCATTGAGTGCTGTCTCCACATTGAAGGCTGGCTACCATGGAGCACCATTCATTGAGTGCTGTCTCCACATTGAAGGTTGGCTACCATGTAGCACCATTCATTGAGTGCTGTCTCCACATTGAAGGTTGGCTACCATGTAGCACCATTCATTGAGTGCTGTCTCCACATTGAAGGTTGGCTACCATGTAGCACCATTCATTGAGTGCTGTCTCCACATTGAAGGTTGGCTACCATGGAGCACCATTCATTGAGTGCTGTCTCCACAACATCGAAGGTTGACTACCATGGAGCACCATTCATTGAGTGCTGTCTCCACATTGAAGGTTGGCTACCATGTAGCACCATTCATTGAGTGCTGTCTCCACATTGAAGGCTGGCTACCATGGAGCACCATTCATTGAGTGCTGTCTCCACATTGAAGGTTGGCTACCATGTAGCACCATTCATTGAGTGCTGTCTCCACATTGAAGGTTGGCAACCATGTAGCACCATTCATTGAGTGCTGTCTCCACATTGAAGGTTGGCTACCATGGAGCACCATTCATTGAGTGCTGTCTCCACATCGAAGGTTGACTACCATGGAGCACCATTCATTGAGTACTGTCTCCACATTGAAGGTTGGCTACCATGGAGCACCATTCATTGAGTGCTGTCTCCACATCGAAGGTTGACTACCATGGAGCACCATTCATTGAGTGCTGTCTCCACATCGAAGGTTGACTACCATGGAGCACCATTCATTGAGTGCTGTCTCCACATTGAAGGTTGGCTACCATGTAGCACCATTCATTGAGTGCTGTCTCCACATTGAAGGTTGGCTACCATGTAGCACCATTCATTGAGTGCTGTCTCCACATCGAAGGTTGGCTACCATGTAGCACCATTCATTGAGTGCCGTCTCCACATCGAAGGTTGGCTACCACGGAACACCATTCCACCTGTCTCTTGCTTTGATGGTGCCAGTTGTCATAGGCTGACTTGTCCATCTTTTGATGTTACTCGTCCATGTTAGTCTTGGTCTGCCTCTTTTACCTTGTACTTTCCCTTCTAAGATTACTTTTAGAAGGCTGCCGTGTCTTCTAACACGCCCCAAAAAATCTAATTTGTCTTGTTTAAATTGTGTTTAGTAATTCTCTTTTCATTTTTAATATTTATTAAAACTTCATCATTTGTTTTCTTTTCTTTCCATCCAATTCTTTCTATTCGTCTATCAAGATGAAGACGATGAAAATTGACAACACAGGCAAAATAACAGTTGAACATCTGCTACAATCATGCCCAACATATGATGAACAGATAAGGCTCTTGTAGCCATCACTGGTGCCATGACAAGCTGTATGGTCTTGAGCTAACAAACGCTTTCTTCAAACTTATTAAAACTGATGTCTAAAGGTGTACGCTATAACCGGTACCTTATTGGGACAAACTGTATGGTGATGTCACCATCATTGAGCTGAAGAACACCTTCAAACTTATTAAAACTGACGTCTACATGTGTATACTGAAGAAATAGAAGAAGAAGAAGAAAAAGATGAAAGAAAAGAATAGAAGAAGAAGAAGAAGAAAAAGATGAAGAAGAAGAAGGAGAAATAGAAGAAGAAGAAGAAAAGATGAAAGAGAAGAAATAGAAGAAGAAGAAGAAAAAATGAAGAGAAGAAGAAGAAGAAATAGAAGAAGAAGAAGAAAAAGAAGATGAAGAAGAAGAAAAAAAAAGAAGAAGAAAAAGAAGATGAAGAAGAAGAAGAAGAAAAGAAGAAGATGAAGAAGAGGAAAAAGAAAGAAGAAGAAAAAGAGAAGAAGAAGAAAAAGAGAAGAAGAAGAAAAAGAGAAGAAGAAGAAGAAGAAAAAGAGAAAGAGAAGAAAAGAAGAAGAAGAAAAGAAGAAGAAGAAGAAGAAAAAGAAGAAGAAAAGAAGAAGAAAAGAAGAGAAGAAGAAAAAGAAGAAGAAGAAGAAGAAAAAGAAGAAGAAGAAAGAAGAAAAAGAAGAAGAAAGAGAAAAGAAGAAGAAGAAGAAAAGAAAAAGAAGAAAAAGAAGAAGAAGAAGAAGAAGAAGAAACTACAGCAGAAAATATTCAAAATAAAACTTAGTCTCGTCTCTGTCAATCTATTCTCTTACAATAATTATTTCTGACATATTATTGTTATTTTTTTGTGTTTACGTTATACTAAATGCTTCGTGTAGAGATTCTCTGTCGTAATTATTTATTTAATTAGAGGGTTGGAGGGCATGCTTACACACACACCACTTCTGGCTACGAAACACAGTCCCACATTTTCAAAACACGACCGCTAGATTGTGAGGGTCACAACAACAGTCTTATAAACCCCCCCCCCCCCCCCCCCGACAACATGTGTGATGGGCGCACGGCCTCTCCAGCCCTTGTTATCAGTGAGATGATCCCGCGGTCCGCAGACAGACACAAAGTCAGCCATGCTCCGTGACGTTCTACACATTCGCAATTCCCGCCTATATGTCGCCGGCTATTTTTAAAATGGCTGAAAGGGACCGTTGATAAGCGCTCACGTCAGCATCGCGTTTTCTGCACACGCGCACACAAACAAGTGACCGGCCGTTACCGCATATTTGCAAACCTGGACACAGCGTCAGCCAAGGGCAGGGGGTGCACCTCTCCACGGTGTATGGGGAGGGGGGGATAACTTCCTATCATACCCAACGGCACATTTTATAACTTCGTGTGGTCGGTTGTACGTCAGGCCGCGCCCCCCCCCCCAACCTCTGAATAAATTACCAGCAAATATTTTCAGGCCGTCTAAACATGGACATTAGACACACAATTAAAAGACAATTAGTGGCCACAGAGATGGGATTTCTCATAAGAATGTTGAGCACTGGACAGCTAAAAAGACCAACGAGGACATTCTCAAAGAGGCCAACACAAAAAGAGAGCTCCTAAAAAACATCAGAAAGAAACATTCAATATTCTTCGGGCACATCATAAGAACAGGGAAGTTGGAATTCTTGGTTACAACTGGCAAAATACAGGGAAAGAGAGATCGCGGACGATTAAGAGAGAAGATAGTGGATAGCTTGGTGTCATGGCATGGAAAACAGTCAACAACAGAACTGATACGATGCACTGTGGGTAGAAGATTGTGGAGGGACATGATCGCCTATGGCAACAGGTATGGCACAAGATGATGATGTAAGCGCAGGAAGCCATCGACAACGTCACGTCTCGGGGTTTGAACCCACACCCTTCAACTCAGCAGGTAAAAGAAAGTAAAGGTTACCTCCAAGGCTGAGCCAGACTTGGAAAGGCTCCCGGCTAAATTTAATGAAATTTGGAGGCCCCCCAGTAAGAAGATAAACACCAGGCCCCTGGCTAAATTCAATGAAATTTTGAGTCCTCTCCCCCCAGTTAGAAGATAAACACCAGGCCCCTGGCTAAATTCAATGAAATTTGTAGCCCCCCCCCCCCCCCCAGTTAGAAGATAAACATAAGCAGGAGATGTCTGCAACATTAATCAAAAAGTACACAGAAGTAAACAAACCAATATATGCCTGCTTCATAGACTACACCAAAGCTTTTGATAAAATACACCATAAACAACTTATAGACTGACTAAAAGATATACATCTAGATGACATGGACATACGACTAATATGTAATCTATACTGGGAACAAACAGCAATAATAAAATATAACAAAGAAAACTCTACACCCATGATATCAAAAGTGGAGTAAGACAGGGATGCATCCTACCACCAAGCTTGTTCAATCTATACACTGAGCTAATATTTAAAAGCATCACAGAGATGCCAGGCCTAAACATTATATATGACCCTTTTCGTCTTAACAAACGGTTAAGTGAAGGCTATGGGGTATTTATTGTTTGTTTGAGGTTTTGTTTTTGTCGAACATCTTCTCTCGTGGCTAATTCTACCAATGTTTGACAAACACACACGGCTACAGAATGAACAAGTCAGGTCCACTGATCCACAGGGTTTCTCATCTTTTGCCATGAGTTTTTTTTCTTCTAAGTTTTGCCATGGTACAGCCTCAAACGATGTTATGCTATTATTTGTACATGCTCTCCATGATGTGCGATCACTTGCCAGATGTTCCCAGTCATATTCACATATGGAGAAGTTATTCAGAGATGATTTACAGATATCTCTATATCGTAGTTTCGCTCTGCCGATTTGTCTTTTTCCATGTATTAGTTCACCATATAGTATTTGCCTGGGGGTGCCTTTTTCTTCCATTCGCTGGACGTGCCCCAGCCATCTTAGTCTTCGACATCTGAGCATCGACATGATTGTTGGGGTCTTAGCACGTTGAAGGACAGTTAAGTTGGTTATTTTGTCCTGCCATTTGATGTGCATCATTCTGCGGAGACATCGCATGTGGAAGACATTTAGTATATTTTCGTGATTTGAGCACGTTGTCCATGTTTCAAATCCATATAATTGTTTAATAACGCTCAGTATTTAGTATATTTTCGTGATTTGAGCACGTTGTCCAGGTTTCAAATCCATATAATTGTTTAATAACGCTCAGTATTTAGTATATTTTCGTGATTTGAGCACGTTGTCCAGGTTTCAGATCCATATAATTGTTTAATAACGCTCAGTATTTAGTATATTTTCGTGATTTGAGCACGTTGTCCAGGTTTCAGATCCATATAATTGTTTAATAACGCTCAGTATTTAGTATATTTTCGTGATTTGAGCACGTTGTCCAGGTTTCAGATCCATATAATTGTTTAATAACGCTCAGCACACAAGTCTGATATATTCGGAGTTTGGTCTTTAATGTTAGTTTCGCGTTGTTCCCTTTCTGTGAGTTTACCGAAAGCTGCCTTACCAATTCGGCTGTTTATTTCTTCATCAAGAGAAGTGGTCTGCGTAATTATGGATCCAAGATACGTGAATTTCTGAACTGATTCTAGTGAATAAAAATTCTTTAAGTAGGGCAACATTTGTTTTTGTTCTCAGTCGCACTAAGTTGAATAGTGAACCATCTGATCTTGTGTGAATATACATGTCTCCTGTATCTGATCTTGTGTGAATATACATGTCTCCTGTATCTGATCTTGTGTGAATATAAATGTCTCCTGTATCTGATCTTGTGTGATATAAATGTCTTCTGTATCTGATCTTGTGTGAATATAAATGTCTCCTGTATCTGATCTTGTGTGAATATACATGTCTCCTGTATCTGATCTTGTGTGAATATACATGTCTCCTGTATCTGATCTTGTGTGAATATAAATGTCTCCTGTATCTGATCTTGTGTGAATATACATGTCTCCTGTATCTGATCTTGTGTGAATATACATGTCTCCTGTATCTGATCTTGTGTGAATATACATGTCTCCTGTATCTGATCTTGTGTGAATATAAATGTCTCCTGTATCTGATCTTGTGTGAATATACATGTCTCCTGTATCTGATCTTGTGTGAATATACATGTCTCCTGTATCTGATCTTGTGTGAATATACATGTCTCCTGTATCTGATCTTGTGTGAATATAAATGTCTCCTGTATCTGATCTTGTGTGAATATACATGTCTCCTGTATCTGATCTTGTGTGAATATAAATGTCTCCTGTATCTGATCTTGTGTGAATATAAATGTCTCCTGTATCTGATCTTGTGTGAATATAAATGTCTCCTGTATCTGATCTTGTGTGAATATAAATGTCTCCTGTATCTGATCTTGTGTGAATATCTGTCTCCTGTATCTGATCTTGTGTGAATATAAATGTCTCCTGTATCTGATCTTGTGTGAATATAAATGTCTCCTCAGTTTTCGATGGCGTAATTAATTTCGAAGGGCGGCAAAAAATATGCCAAAAAGGGCGGAGGCGAGGACAGATCCCTGTTTCACTCTGTTGTTGACTTTAAAACTCTCTGATGAACTCCCATCAAAGTAGATTTTAGCATTCATGTTTTCATGAAAGGACATAATCAGCTTAAGTAATTTAGGTGGGCAGCTTATGCTTTCTAACACCATGTAGAGCCCAGTTCTATTTACCGAGTCGAAGGCCTTTGTGAGATCAAAGATCTGAACATATCACCATCATCATCATCATTGAGTGCCGTCTCCACATCGAAGGTTGGCTACCATGGAGCGCCATTTCGCTCTGTTTCTTGAATTGTTAGTGCAGATTCTCATAGGCTGACTTGTCCATCTTTTGATGTTACTCGTCCATGTTAGTCTTGGTCTGCCTCTGCCACCTTGTACTTTCCCTTCCAATATTACTTTTATTAGGCTGTTGTGTCTTTTAACATACCACAAAAATTCATCTGTCTTGTTCTAATTGTGTTTAGTAGTTCTCTTTTCATTTTTAGTTGTTTTTAAGACTTCATCGTTTGTTTTCTTTTCTTTCCATCCAATTCTACATATTCTTCTATAGATCCACATTTCAAAGGCTTCAATTTTCTGGTCTATTGTCCATGTTTCTGCACCATACAGGAATATTGAGAAGATGTAACATTTTGCTATTCTTAGTTTTAGTCCTGGTGTTAACTGTTTTGATGTTAGTATATGTTTCATGGCATTAAAATTACTTTTTGTCTACCTATTCTTTTGTTTATTTCAGTTGTACATGTCTAAACATAAATGGAAAGATAATCAATAACCCAAGATATGCCGATGATACTGTACTACAAGCAGAACATCCTCAAGGTCTTCGACACTCGACAATTCACAAACCGCAGAGATAGACTCAAGATGCAACAAAACATGTCAATCATCGGACAGTTATCACCACTATTGTCCAACAAGGAAATAACTCCATAGGCGAAACGAGCACTCTACAATACAATCTTCATCCCAACGTTGTGCTACCAATGCCAGACCTGGACCCTAGATGTAAGAACAATAAGGAAAATAACCTCTACTTAGATGAAATGTGTTAGACGAATGACAGGAAACAGTCTGAGAGATAAGATCAGAATGAAAACTGAGCAAAAAACCGTAAATTATATCTCCCCTCAACGATGAAAGGCAAACAGAGGAGCAAAAAACCGTAAATTATATCTCCCCTCAATGATTTAAGGCAAACAGAGGAGCAAAAACCGTAAATTATATCTCCCCTCAATGATTTAATGCAAACAGAGGAGCAAAAAACCGTAAATTATATCTCCCCTCAATGATTTAAGGCAAACAGAGGAGCAAAAAACCGTAAATTATATCTCCCCTCAATGATTTAAGGCAAACAGAGGAGCAAAAAACCGTAAATTATATCTCCCCTCAATGATTTAAGGCAAACAGAGGAGCAAAAAAACGTAAATTATATCTCCCCTCAATGATTTAAGGCAAACAGAGGAGCAAAAAAACGTAAATTATATCTCCCCTCAATGATTTAAGGCAAACAGAGGAGCAAAAAACCGTAAATTATATCTCCCCTCAATGATTTAAGGCAAACAGAGGAGCAAAAAAACGTAAATTATATCTCCCCTCAATGATTTAAGGCAAACAGAGGAGCAAAAAACCGTAAATTATATCTCCCCTCAATGATTTAAGGCAAACAGAGGAGCAAAAAAACGTAAATTATATCTCCCCTCAATGATTTAAGGCAAACAGAGGAGCAAAAAACCGTAAATTATATCTCCCCTCAATGATTTAAGGCAAACAGAGGAGCAAAAAAACGTAAATTATATCTCCCCTCAATGATTTAAGGCAAACAGAGGAGCAAAAAAAACGTAAATTATATCTCCCCTCAATGATTTAAGGCAAACAGAGGAGCAAAAAAACGTAAATTATATCTCCCCTCAATGATTTAAGGCAAACAGAGGAGCAAAAAACCGTAAATTATATCTCCCCTCAATGATTTAAGGCAAACAGAGGAGCAAAAAACCGTAAATTATATCTCCCCTCAATGATTTAAGGCAAACAGAGGAGCAAAAAACCGTAAATTATATCTCCCCTCAATGATTTAAGGCAAACAGAGGAGCAAAAAACCGTAAATTATATCTCCCCTCAATGATTTAAGGCAAACAGAGGAGCAAAAAACCGTAAATTATATCTCCCCTCAATGATTTAAGGCAAACAGAGGAGCAAAAAACCGTAAATTATATCTCCCCTCAATGATTTAAGGCAAACAGAGGAGCAAAAAACCGTAAATTATATCTCCCCTCAATGATTTAATCAAACATAGGATCAAAAAAACCGTAAATTATATCTCCCCTCAATGATTTAAGGCAAACAGATTATCAAAAACCGTAAATATATTATCTCATCCCTCATCGATGAAAGTCAATAATTATTATTATTATCATTATCACAATCATAACTTGGCACAAGACAAATATACACACACATATATAAGAGTTAATGCTGCAAGTGGGACCTACCAACACAGAAGACCTATACATGTGTATGTGTCTCCATGTGCGCTTGCACGTTTGGGCAACATTGGATGTTTTTTTTATTCAAAATGTGCTTTGTGGTAAATATATACAGACGTATTCATTTATGAATGTATGGTTATGCACGCATACGTGTGTGCACATCTGTTCTGCGTGCACACAAATAGTTGCAGACGTACACATATTTATGTGTCCGCTTGGGTACGTTAAAACATTTTTCCACGCGGATAAGCTTATAGGGAATCAACTCATATAAACGTTTCCAGTCATAATAGAGTCTGGGATCTTGTACTCACCTCCGCATATTTTTTAGAACCCTTCCCTTTTAGTGTATTTCACACCTGTGTCCCGCCCTGTCAGCCGACCATATCAATTATAGTCCAAGTCAGTGCCTGATCAAGCTCCGGACAACACTGGGAAGTGACTTATTTCCCTTTTTTTTGAGAGTCTAGCATATTATCGCCATGTAGTTTACATTTCTGTGTAAATTCTTACATGTGTTTGTGTTGTTGTTCCAGCTGAAGGCCTTATTGAGCTGAAACGTCGTTCAACTTTTGTTATGTTTCTCTCCTACGTAAAGCTGTTACTATACCTTTTTCCTTTTTTTTTTAATTTTCAATGTAGACGACATTTCCATGAAGAAAATGTATAGTTAAAACACCATCTTTACAAAAAATGTGGCAGGTACTACACCCGGGCCCAACACAAAGAGTTGTGTATGGTCTTGTTTTGTTCTGGTTCGCTGTTCCATGCATACGCAGTCAGCTATGAGTCGCTAATCACTTCCAGTCCAGGTGCTGATGAGACTTTTGAGCTCACCCTACCTAAAATGGAAGCCGCGATACCTCAGTGGTTAGTGAACTGGACTACAAAGGACAAGGGGTAGGGTTCGATCCCAACCGACGGCTTCCGGGTTCACCCAGCCTTAAATGAGTACCGGGATTTTTTCTGGAAAGTAAAGCAGCACGGGCGTAATACCGACCACATTACCCCAAAAATCATGTGCTGAAGTCTGTAAAATATAGGGTTACTAACACCATATTTCCCTTTACGCTACTGACCGTGACAGGGGTACTTTACTTTTTTTTTACTTTACTATCTATAATAGATATTTGTCCTTACGTTCAAATTTCTGGTTTTGGTTTAAAATGTTGGTTACATCCTCATGAAGGCCTTTGTCGAAACGTCTAAGTTTGCCTTGTCTCTCTTTAGGTTTAGCTACTTAATACCATTTTGTGCTTATTTTATATATAAAAGACATAACAGAACAAACATAATAATCATGTATCAACAACAAACAAATAAACAAACCCTCATCTGTCCCAGTTGGGACTCCATCTGTCGTTCTCTGGCCTCTTTATCACTTCCTGAGACGGAAAATGTCCCGATGTACTGAAGGGGGAGGGGACATGGAAGAGAAGAAAGAAAGAAACAAAATAAATAAAAAAATTCAAGGCATATGTTTATATGTAGGAGCAGAAACGTAAACAAAGAGAACCAGGCAGAGTCTTGCATAGGCTGATGTAAAACAAACTCTGGGTTAAGCTGATGTAAAACAAACTCTGGGTTAAGCTGATGTACAACAAACTATAGGTTAAGCTGATGTAAAACAAACTATAGGTTAAGCTGATGTAAAACAAACTCTAGGTTAAGCTGATGTAAAACAAACTCTAGGTTAAGCTGATGTACAACAAACTCTAGGTTAAGCTGATGTAAAACAAACTCTAGGTTAAGCTGATGTACAACAAACTCTAGGTTAAGCTGATGTAAAACAAACTCTAGGTTAAGCTGATGTAAAACAAACTCTAGGTTAAGCTGATGTACAACAAACTCTAGGTTAAGCTGATGTAAAACAAACTCTAGGTTAAGCTGATGTAAAACAAACTCTAGGTTAAGCTGATGTAAAACAAACTCTAGGTTAAGCTGATGTAAAACAAACTCTAGGTTAAGCTGATGTACAACAAACTCTAGGTTAAGCTGATGTAAAACAAACTCTAGGTTAAGCTGATGTACAACAAACTCTAGGTTAAGCTGATGTAAAACAAACTCTAGGTTAAGCTGATGTAAAACAAACTCTAGGTTAAGCTGATGTACAACAAACTCTAGGTTAAGCTGATGTACAACCAACTCTAGGTTAAGCTGATGTAAAACAAACTCTAGGTTAAGGAGCTGATGTAAAACAAACTCTAGGTTAAGCTGATGTACAACAAACTCTAGGTTAAGCTGATGTAAAACAAACTCTGGGTTAAGCTGATGTAAAACAAACTCTAGGTTAAGCTGATGTAAAACAAACTCTAGGTTAAGCTGATGTAAAACAAACTCTACGTTAAGCTGATGTAAAACAAACTCTAGGTTAAGCTGATGTAAAACAAACTCTAGATTAAGCTGATGTAAAACAAACTCTAGGTTAAGCTGATGTAAAACAAACTCTAGGTTAAGCTGATGTACAACAAACTCTGGGTTAAGCTGATGTAAAACAAACTCTAGGTTAAGCTGATGTACAACAAACTCTAGGTTAAGCTGATGTAAAACAAACTCTAGGTTAAGCTGATGTACAACAAACTCTAGGTTAAGCTGATGTAAAACAAACTCTAGGTTAAGCTGATGTAAAACAAACTCTAGGTTAAGCTGATGTACAACAAACTCTAGGTTAAGCTGATGTAAAACAAACTCTAGGTTAAGCTGATGTAAAACAAACTCTAGGTTAAGCTGATGTAAAACAAACTCTAGGTTAAGCTGATGTAAAACAAACTCTAGGTTAAGCTGATGTACAACAAACTCTAGATTAAGCTGATGTAAAACAAACTCTAGGTTAAGCTGATGTAAAACAAACTCTAGGTTAAGCTGATGTACAACAAACTCTAGGTTAAGCTGATGTAAAACCAACTCTAGGTTAAGCTGATGTAAAACAAACTCTAGGTTAAGCTGATGTAAAACAAACTCTAGGTTAAGCTGATGTAAAACAAACTCTAGGTTAAGCTGATGTAAAACAAACTCTAGGTTAAGCTGATGTACAACAAACTCTAGGTTAAGCTGATGTAAAACAAACTCTAGGTTAAGGAGCTGATGTAAAACAAACTCTAGGTTAAGCTGATGTACAACCAACTCTAGGTTAAGCTGATGTAAAACAAACTCTGGGTTAAGCTGATGTAAAACAAACTCTAGGTTAAGCTGATGTAAAACAAACTCTAGGTTAAGCTGATGTAAAACAAACTCTAGGTTAAGCTGATGTAAAACAAACTCTGGGTTAAGCTGATGTAAAACAAACTCTAGATTAAGCTGATGTACAACAAACTCTAGGTTAAGCTGATGTAAAACAAACTCTGGGTTAAGCTGATGTAAAACAAACTCTAGGTTAAGCTGATGTAAAACAAACTCTAGGTTAAGCTGATGTAAAACAAACTCTGGGTTAAGCTGATGTAAAACAAACTCTGGGTTAAGCTGATGTAAAACAAACTCTAGGTTAAGCTGATGTACAACAAACTCTGGTTAAGCTGATGTACAACAAACTCTGGGTTAAGCTGATGTAAAACAAACTCTAGGTTAAGCTGATGTAAAACAAACTCTAGGTTAAGCTGATGTAAAACAAACTCTAGGTTAAGCTGATGTGCAACAAACTCTAGGTTAAGCTGATGTGCAACAAACTCTAGGTTAAGCTGATGTAAAACAAACTCTGGTTAAGCTGATGTAAAACAAACTCTAGGTTAAGCTGATGTAAAACAAACTCTAGGTTAAGCTGATGTAAAACAAACTCTGGGTTAAGCTGATGTAAAACAAACTCTGGGTTAAGCTGATGTAAAACAAACTCTGGTTAAGCTGATGTACAACAAACTCTGGGTTAAGCTGATGTAAATAAACTCTATGTTAAGCTGATGTAAAACAAACTCTGGGTTAAGCTGATGTACAACAAACTCTAGGTTAAGCTGATGTAAAACAAACTCTGGTTAAGCTGATGTACAACAAACTCTAGGTTAAGCTGATGTAAAACAAACTCTGGGCTAAGCTGATGTAAAACAAACCCTGGGCTAAGCTGATGTAAAACAAACCCTGGGCTAAGCTGATGTAAACAAACCCTGGGCTAAGCGGATGTAAAACAAACCCTGGGCTAAGCGGATGTAAAACAAACCCTGGGCTAAGCGGATGTAAAACAAACCCTGGGCTAAGCGGATGTAACCCTAATTACTGGTAAGCGCGATGAGTCCATGAAGCACGGCTGTTTGTTTTCATCTCAAAATAGCATTTCAGTTCCAATCTAAGAAGGGGGACTAGTTGGTCTCAAGGTAAGACGCCGGCCTTGTGACAGAGTGGTTGTGAGTTCAAATCCCGGCTGAACCAGTTTGGATTTTTATTTATAATTTCTCATTTTGGTAACCACCTCTTGACCTCAGCAGCGAGGTTCGGCTTGAAATGTCAATGACTCATCGACGAAAGAAATATGAGTACCTCCGAAGACGGAGTTATCTGCCTGTACGGCGAGGGACCCCTGTGCCCACGGCTGCCGGGGAGAAATGGATTAACGCGCAAAATTCAGTTCCTAGTATATAGGGACTTCGCCAGAGGTGCATGCTGGCGAACGCCAAAAAAAAAAAAAATCTTGGAAAATTTGCAGGATGTCCTTATCATATTACATTCCACTTATTCTTAGAACTAATATTTGATGGCTGTGGTTCCAATTTGAGACACCAGACACACACATAGAGTATGAATAAAAAAAATGGTCGCTGCCTGGGGAAAATTGTTACGCTAATCTACCCATGTTGAATACGGATGTGTCGGGCCAAAATATACAGATATCACGACTTTGTCGTAAAGTAGCGACACGACGCATCTATGCCAAATTAACAAGTGAACGCTGAGAGAAAGTCTGTTCATCAGGGATAAACATCAAAACTGCGTCTGTTCAAAATGGGATTTAAATTTAAAAAAAAATACCTTATCAAATCTTGGGTTTAAACTCTGGCCGTCTGATCCATCAAAATGGGATTTAAATATTAAAAAAACCTTATCAAATCTTGGGTTTAAACTCTGGCCGTCTGATCCATCAAAATGGGATTTAAATTAAAAAAAAAAAACCTTATCAAATCTTGGGTTTAAACTCTGGCCGTCTGATCCATCAAAATGGGATTTAAATAAAAAAACCCTTATCAAATCTTGGGTTTAAACTCTGGCCGTCTGATCCATCAAAATGGGATTTAAATAAAAAAAAAAACCTTATCAAATCTTGGGTTTAAACTCTGGCCGTCTGATCTATCAAAATGGGATTTAAATTAAAAAAAACCTTATCAAATCTTGGGTTTAAACTCTGGCCGTCTGATCCATCAAAATGGGATTTAAATTAAAAAAAAAAACCTTATCAAATCTTGGGTTTAAACTCTGGCCGTCTGATCCACCACAAACGCTTTAACCGCTCTACAACAACAGGCGTCTTATTCAGCTGGTTTCATTGATTTTCAATTTGATCATCGGCAGGCTTACGATTTCTCAGGAGTCGCCAGCGAGGAAAATCGTCGTCGCATTAAAATGGAATTGAGCACTTACAAGTGCGACAGAGACAAGCCTGTTTGCTAGAAATCGGTTTGTTCTCTACGACAGCAGACTGTGAGACCTCACGGACAATTACTCGACCCTGTGTAACGAGCGTTCTCTCTACGGTCTACGCTGATTGCAGTGGTTTCGAAAGTTGGAATTATGGCTATGGACAGTAAACAAACAAACGAAAAGACGATTAGAGGCAACAGAGATGGGATTTCTCAGAAAAAAGCTGGAAGTTCCCTGGACAGCTTTAAAAAAAAAAAAAAAAAAAAAAAAAAAAGAAGACGAACGAGGACATTCTCTTTAAGACAGAGCTAGCCTTCTTAAAGAGGCAACAAAAAGGGAACTTCTATAAAATATTTCCAAAAAATAATCAACATTTTCTGGCACACCATGTGAAGGTTATAACTGGCAAAATACAGGGAAAGAAGAAGGTAAGTACAAGACTTGAATCGGTGTTTTAGCACATGGGTTCTTACCCATATGTGCTCGGCCGCCTGTCCAGAAGTATTCGGAGACTCCTGTCTAGTGTCGCCTCAAGTATTGTAACTCACGAGTGATGCGTCAATACTCGCCTTCCCAGAGTATGAACCCTAGTACTCATCTCTGCCAACGGCTGGTTCGACCGCCGAGGCATCCTTGTTCCCAACCACGAGTAACCTTCACAAACTGCTTTCAGCGGGGATCGAACACAGGTTCTCTGATCGACGGTAGCTAGGTTGACTGGTTTCCCAACCACGCTATGGAGTCTCCGACAGAGAGATCGTGGACGACAAAGAGAGAAGATACTGGATAGCTTGGTGTCATGGCACGGAAACCAGTCAGCAACACATCTGATACGATGTACTGTGGATAGAAAATTGTGGAAGGACATAACGCAATAAAGAGGAAGGTCCCGTGTCCACTCGCGCACGTTCAAGAAATCTTGGTAGTTATATTCGAAAAAGAATAAATATGTGCCGCTGCCCGGGCAAAACTGTCAGCAGAAACCGACCCACACCGTGGATCCCAGGCCGTGCTACGGAGTTCATGCACGTGGGTCAGGATTACTCTCGCATTTTCTCAAGGGGGATATCGAAACACCTATGGGTTCGCCCGGTGTGCAGTGATGAAGATCCTAATAACAAACAAACAAACCACAGAACTACTGTGGGTCCCAATTAAGAAAGAGCTATTTGAAAATACAGAGTCGTCAAGATTTTAAAACATGTAGGGGTTAGTAAGTAAAACACCATTCTGCGGAGGAAATTAAAATACTATGACCACGTCAAAAGATACAGCGGGCTGGAGAGAACAATAATGGAGGGTATGGTTCCTGGGGGATGCTTCACGGGCAGACCAAGAAGAAGGTGGTTTCGAGACATCAAGAAGACCCTGAACATGACAACAGAAGATCTGGCTAGAGGCAGAGATTCTTTCAGACGGGCTGCAGTGAGTGCAACATTCTGAGGGAGATCTGGCTAGAGAAAGAAATTCTTTCAGAAGTGCTGTAGTGAATGTAACGTTCTGTGTGAGATCTGGCTAGAGAGGGATTCTTTCAGACGGGCTGTGGTGAGTGCAACGTTCTATGTGAGATCTAGCTAGGGACAGAGATTCTTTCAGACGGGCTGTGGTGAATGTAACGTTCTGTGGGAGATCTGGCTAGGGACAGAGATTCTTTCAGACGGGCTGTGGTGAATGTAACGTTCTGTGGGAGATCTGGCTAGGGACAGAGATTCTTTCAGACGGGCTGTGGTGAATGTAACGTTCTGTGGGAGATCTGGCTAGAGACAAAGATTCTTTCAGACGGGCTGTAGTGAGTGCAACGTTCTGCGTGTAAAGACATGCGACATGATGATGATGATGATGCAAGGGGGCACGACGGTAGCGAAGCTGAAGGTACCAGTGACTGACAGCTGGTGGCTTGAGCCAGGTTAGATGAACCTGGACTACCTATACTGCAGCTCGTCGTGCTAGCCCTAGAAACAGACTAATCGATCTAGCCTGGCCAAGCAAGAAGGGAGAGAGAAGGCAACCTGTCACCCAAAAACATCATGCTGAAGACGGTGATAGATGGAAACATAAGATTTTACTGCAAACAGCGACAATGCATTTTAAGACAAATTAACGTCTTTTTAAGGGGCGGATGACGTCGAAGTGTGAGAGCTGCCAGCGACTCATAGCTGATAGCTTACGAATCATTTCAGAAGAGGAGGAGGTACGTGTAAAAGACTTGGAAAAATATTACAAATAATCAACAACAGAAAAAAAAACAAAGAACAATATATGGTCTGAAGCACGATCGAATACGTACTGCTTGGCATATCGCCTTGCCACAAGAAACCAAACGCTAGAGCACAAGATCAACTCAGCTATCTAAAAAGATAGCTATCATTGGCGATGTCTTTCATGCAGGTGTACCCATGACTATATCATAGGGTTACGAGCACAACTCGGGAATAAATTGTGCATCTGTATTTTCCTATTAAGACAAGTATCTCCCGGATAGGGTAGGGTTGAATACTTGCGTTGTAGACAAAACAGTTATAGGATGAAAATGCACGATTAATAGTTTCATGTGGGTTAGACTGGGGACCTGATAGCGTACGCCAGGATAGATGAAGCAGAACCATCCAGGCCCTACTCCATGAAGCCAAACCGCGCCTTTAGTCACAACTGAAGCAAGCAAAATTGATAACATATAGACATGTTGGACATCCGGAAATGAAATGTCTATGAAGACAAATGTCTTCATAGGAACTCAAATATAAGCTGGAAAGAATACATGTCGAGTTTTATAAGAAGGCGTTGGAAATACATCGGTCATGTGCTGAGAATGAATGAAGAAATACATCGGTCATGTGCTGAGAATGAATGAAGAAATACATCGGTCATGTGCTGAGAATGAATGAAGAAATACATCGGTCATGTGCTGAGAATGAATGAAGAAATACATCGGTCATGTGCTGAGAATGAATGGAGAAAGACTTCACGTCAGGCATTCATGTGGAAACCATCTGGTAAAAGAAAACAAGGCAGACCAAGAGAATCGCTACACAAAACAATTGCTAGGGAAGGCTCAACCATGGGACTAAGAAAGAACCAAGAACTACAAGAACTAGCAGCAGATCGCAAATCATGGAGATTTATGACTTCCGCCCTATGTGCTGTCTTCGGCCGGAGAGTTAAACGAAATGAAAGGAAGCATAAAGAATAGAGACAGTCAGAAAAGTTGTTGCAAAAAAAAAAAAAAAAAAAAAAAAAAGTTTTGGAAACCGCTGAAAGATTGCCGCCACACCCCCCCCCCCCCCCATGAACATACCAACCCATCTAAGATTATTCGATTCCAGCGTATTGATTACCAATTACCACTTGGTAAAAAGCTGACGCTGGCTTGTATTACAGTGCACTCGAATCTCTCACCTTTAACATTGATTACTTTGTTTTGTCTTCGTGTCTCAGAATTCGATTTCTGTTATCTCTCTTCTCATTCTTCTTTTCTCCTTCTTCTTATCGTCTGCTTTTATCCAATCAAACGTCCTAACATTTAGTGGCCAGCCTCACTCCGGATTTCCATATTTGTTGACATAAGCGGCGGAAAATTATCAAACAGAATTTGGCATAAAAATGAAGTGAAACTACAAATGGAATAGTCACGTATCTCGATCGTCTGGCCTAGCAAAGAGGTGGAGACAAATAATAATAAATGAATGTTATTATGGTGGGACACGAGGCGATAGATCTGGGGACGAGTTATGTTTACAACTTCTTTTTATTCTACATTTCAGCTCCATGTGGAGCATAGGTCTTCAACAAACACTTTCAGCTCCCTGTGGAGCATAGGTCTTCAACAAACACTTTCAGCTGCCTGTGGAGCATAGGTCTTCAACAAACACTTTCAGCTCCCTGTGGAGCACAGGTCTTCAACAAAACACTTTCAGCTCCCTGTGGGGCATAGGTCTTCAATAAACACGTTCAGCTCCCTGTGGAGCATAGGTCTTCAACAAAACACTTTCCAAGCCGTTCTGTTTTTTTTTGCCATTCTTTTAAGATTATTCCATGTCTTCCTCATCATCTTCATTCTCTGCTTTTATCTGTCTTGTCCAAGAATATGTTGGTCTTCCTCTTTGTCTATTTCCTTGAGGATTCCAAATAAAATGCATGTTGTGTAATGCTCTCAGTTGGCTTCCGTGTGTCCTATCCAGTGCCATCGTCTTCGCTATATTTACAACACTCGGGAAAAATTCACAAATAATCAACAACAGAAAAAAAAGCAAAGAATATTAGACAGTCCGAAGCAGGATCAACACCCTCGACACGGCCCTGCCACGAGAAACAAACGCTATAGCGCACGGTCAACTAAGCAACCTACAAAAGTAGCTACCATTGGCGATGTCTTTCACGCCATACGCACTAGCATAGGTTATGTTTTTACTTGAGCTGTGATCCTAAGGATATTTTTTTTTTCTTGAGCTGTGATCCTAAGGATATTTTTTTTTTCTTGAGCTGTGATCCTAAGGATATTTTTTTTTTACTTGAGCTGTGATCCTAAGGATATTTTTTTTTTTTTTACTTGAGCTGTGATCCTAAAGTTATGTTTTTACTTGAGCTGTGATCCTAAGGTTATGTTTTTACTTGAGCTGTGATCCTAAGGTTATGTTTTTACTTGAGCTGTGATCCTAAGGTTATGTTTTTACTTGAGCTGTGATCCTAAGGTTATGTTTTTACTTGAGCTGTGATCCTAAGGATATTTTTTTTTTACTTGAGCTGTGATCCTAGGGTTATGTTTTTACTTGAGCTGTGATCCTAAGGTTATGTTTTTACTTGAGCTGTGATCCTAAGGTTATGTTTTTACTTGAGCTGTAATCCTAAGGATATTTCTTTTTTACTTGAGCTGTGATCCTAAGGATATGTTTTTACTTGAGCTGTGATCCTAAGGATATGTTTTTACATGAGCTGTGATCCTAAGGTTATGTTTTTACTTGAGCTGTGATCCTAAGGTTATGTTTTTACTTGAGCTGTAATCCTAAGGTTATGTTTTTACTTGAGCTGTGATCCTAAGGTTATGTTTTTACTTGAGCTGTAACCTAAGGTTATGTTTTTACTTGAGCTGTGATCCTAAGGTTATGTTTTTACTTGAGCTGTGATCTTAAGGATATTTCTTTTTACTTGAGCTGTGATCATAGGGTTATGTTTTTACTTGAGCTGTGATCCTAAGGTTATGTTTTTACTTGAGCTGTGATCCTAAGGTTATGTTTTTACTTGAGCTGTGATCCTAGGGTTATGTTTTTACTTGAGCTGTGATCCTAAGGTTATGTTTTTACTTGAGCTGTGATCCTAGGGTTATGTTTTTACTTGAGCTGTGATCCTAAGGTTATGTTTTTACTTGAGCTGTGATCCTAAGGATATTTTTTTTTTTTTACTTGAGCTGTGATCCTAAGGTTATGTTTTTACTTGAGCTGTGATCCTAAGGTTATGTTTTTACTTGAGCTGTAATCCTAAGGTTATGTTTTTACTTGAGCTGTGATCCTAAGGTTATGTTTTTACTTGAGCTGTGATCCTAAGGTTATGTTCTTAATAGAGCTGTGATCCTAACCCTGTTATAGTCATGAGTTCACTTGCCTGACAGACGTCAATGATAACTACTTTTTATTACGTTGCTTAGTTGACCGTGTGCTCTAGCATTTGTTTCTCGTGGTAAGGCGCAGTGTCAAGGAGTATGGATTCGAGGAAACATTAAAAAATAGAAAAAAATGGTATGTAAGAAGCTTTAGCCGATAAGTGGACGACACAGACTAAACGACGTTTCGGCCCAATAGGCCTTCAGCAGGAACAAACAAACAAAACACACAAAACTACAAATGGAATAGTCACGTATCTCGATCGTCTGGTGCCACCAGTGTGTTTTGGTGTGTTTTGTTTGTTTGTTCCTGCTGAAGGCCTATTGGACCGAAACGTCGTTTAGTCTGTGTCGTCCACTTATCACGTAAAGCTTCTTACATACCATTTTTTTCTATTTTTTAATTTTTCCTCACATTCAGCTTTACTGCAGCTTCGCATTTTTATGCCTTAACCCTTTACTAGTATGGATTCGATCATGTTTCGGGCTGTCTATTTTTCTTTGTTGTTGCTATTGTTCTTCGTTGTTTTTTTTTTATGTTGATTATTTGTCAATTTTTCTCCGAGTGTTGTAAACATACCACATCCCCTGAAATGTTTCGCTAGCAGAGAGGAGTATGGAGCTGTAAAAGAAGCAAGAAGGAAAGGTAGATTGTTGTTTTCCTGATGGTATTATCTACTTCTTGGCGTGACTCGACCCCTTCAACCGCAGAATAAGTCTTTCCAAGTAATATTAGATAACAATTGCGATCGAAAAATTAAAAGTGAGATTCATTTTTCTTTTAAAAGTGAGTTGAGAGATAGGTTGAGAAACAGATGGGAAGATAACATCAAAGGATGGACAGGCCTCGATATCTCAAGAGTTCCAAAGACTGATTAAAGATAGAGAGAGATTGAGAAGGTTGGTGAAGTCTGTGAGTGGTGCCCCAACACCCCCAGGTTGATGAAGTCTGTCAGTGGTGCCCCAATGACGCCCAGGTTGGTGAAGTCTGTCAGTGGTGCCCCAACACCCCCAGGTTGGTGAAGTCTGTCAGTGGTGCCCCAACACCCCCAGGTTGGTGAAGTCTGTCAGTGGTGCCCCAATGACTCCCAGGTTGATGAAGTCTGTCAGTGGTGCCCCAATGACGCCCAGGTTGATGAAGTCTGTCAGTGGTGCCCCAATGACGCCCAGGTTGGTGAAGTCTGTCAGTGGTGCCCCAATGACTCCCAGGTTGGTGAAGTCTGTCAGTGGTGCCCCAATGACTCCCAGGTTGATGAAGTCTGTCAGTGGTGCCCCAATGACGCCCAGGTTGATGAAGTCTGTCAGTGGTGCCCCAATGACGCCCAGGTTGATGAAGTCTGTCAGTGGTGCCCCAATGACGCCCAGGTTGATGAAGTCTGTCAGTGGTGCCCCAATGACGCCCAGGTTGATGAAGTCTGTCAGTGGTGCCCCAACGATGCCCAGGTTGATGAAGTCTGTCAGTGGTGCCCCAATGACGCCCAGGTTGGTGAAGTCTGTCAGTGGTGCCCCAATGACGCCCAGGTTGATGAAGTCTGTCAGTGGTGCCCCAATGACTCCCAGGTTGATGAAATCTATCAGTGGTGCCCCAACACCCCCCAGTTTGGTGAAGTCTGTCAGTGGTGCCCCAATGACTCCCAGGTTGATGAAATATATCAGTGGTGCCCCAACACCCCCCAGTTTGGTGAAGTCTGTCAGTGGTGCCCCAATACCCTCCAGGTTGACGAAGTCTGTCAGTGGTGCCCCAACAACCCCCCCCCCCCCTGTCTTCCCGTCTCTTAAAAAAATTATCTATGCTCTTCTATATAACCTATAAGACAATCCTGAGGTTGAACAGAGAGCGCCTCACCAATGTTCGAACCCAAACCAGAGATAAGCTCAGGACCGGCGCTACTCTCGCCGTTCACCTGTTCATCATTCTTTCTGTGGAAACATCACCAACTGTAAACCATCTAGAGCTTTATATATTCAACAATAAGTTATGTCAAAGGTCTTTATGATTGAGAGTTGGAAAGTAATTTTAAAAATGCTACACCGTTCTAGTGCTGTCCTGCGGCCGCCAATCATGGACAGTAAACAAAGAAAAGTGTTTAGTTGACATATAATCGTCACTGAACAAGGGACACCACCACAGCGATCAGATCCTCAGCAGGTTCCGCAGTAAGAAGCACGCTCGTCGCTCACTGGCGAAAGCAATGAAGATGGCTTCAGCTCAAATGTACGAAATCCGCAGCACCGGCGAAGATCTTGACCTCCAATCTCCTTAATCAGCTCTTAAGAATACATGACAGGTGACAGTGGCTCTATTCTTGTCTCATCTCACTGTGGTCAGAGCCCTGGTAGCCACACAGACGAGGCAGGTGATAGTGGCTCTATTCTTGTCTCATCTCACCGTGGTCCTGGTAGCCACACGGACGAAACATTAAACAAAGAGATACAACGGTGGATAGAATCATTTGAGATGTGGTTTCTTTTTTTTTTTTTAAAGGTTAAAGGTTCCGTAGACAGACACAAATCCAATGAGGTGAGGCACTAAACTATGCAAAGGAAGAGATGAAGATAAGAGGGAAGATTATAGAGGAACACAATAGGGAAGATTATAGAGGAAGATAATAGGGAAGATTATAGAGGAACACAATAGGGAAGATTATAGGGGAACACAATAGGGAAGATTATAGAAGAAGATAATAGGGAAGATTATAGAGGAACACAATAGGGAAGATTATAGGGGAACACAATAGGGAAGATTATAGAGGAAGATAATAGGGAAGATTTTAGAGGAAGATAATAGGGAAGATTATAGGGAAGATTATAGAGGAACACAATAGGGAAGATTATAGAGGAAGATAATAGGGAAGATTATAGAAGAAGATAATAGGGAAGATTATAGAGGAACACAATAGGGAAGATTATAGAGGAAGACAATAGGGAAGATTATAGAGGAAGATAATAGGGAAGATTATAGAGGAACACAATAGGGAAGATTATAGAGGAACACAATAAGGAAGATTATAGAGGAAGATAATAGGGAAGATTATAGAGGAACACAATAGGGAAGATTATAGAGGAAGACAATAGGGAAGATTATAGAGGAAGATAATAGGGAAGATTATAGAGGAAGATAATAGGGAAGATTATAGAGGAAGATAATAGTGAAGATTATAGAGGAAGACAATAGGGAAGATTATAGAGGAACACAATAGGGAAGATTATAGAGGAAGATAATAGAGGAAGATTATAGAGGAAGATAATAGAGGAAGATAATAGGGAAGATTATAGAGGAAGATAATAGGGAAGATTATAGAGGAAGATTATAGAGGAACACAATAGGGAAGATTATAGAGGAAGATAATAGGGAAGATTATAGAGGAACACAATAGGGAAGATTATAGAGGAAGATAATACTGTAGATTATAGAGGAAGATAATATGGAAGATTATAGAGGAACACAATAGGGAATATTATAGAGGAACACAATAGGGAAGATTATAGAAGAAGATAATATGGAAGATTATAGAGCAAGATAATAGGGAAGATTATAGAGGAAGATAATATGAAAGATTATAGAGGAAGATAATAGGGAAGATTATAGAGGAACACAATATGGAAGATTATAGAGGAAGATAATAGGGAAGATTATAGAGGAAGATAATAGGGAAAATTATAGAGGAAGATAATAGGGAAGATTATATAGGAAGATAATAGGGAAGATTATAGAGGAGGACAATATAGAACAATTATAGAGTAAGATTATAGAATAAATTATGAAAAGGCAGTCCAGATTTGTGGGGCACGTATGGAAAGAGGTGGATTGGAATAGTGAGTGACAGAAAAGTAGAAGATGGAAGAGATTTCACTTCTTCTTTCCTTCCCCAACTGCCTTTCTGCGTCGAGGGGAGATTAGTTGTAGCCGTTTGTTGTTCTATTTACTTCAGTTATGTTTTTTTTAAAAAGTATTTCTAATATTCCATTAGTTATCTTTTTTTCCTGTCGGCCCTTGGGTCTGATGCTCTCGCAGCGTTCACTGAAGGCTGGTTGTATTGTGTTTTGATAAGAGAGACTGATGTAAACAAACTCAAATTTAATGGTTGGTCCCACAACATCGCACAAAAAAAAAAACATAAATAAACAGTGGAACTGTTAGATTGTGCACACGGTTCAGGGTTACGAAGGAACATGTTATCCGACGCCTTTCGACACAAACATGGATGAATGCATTCAACATAAAATAATGCACGCATGTAGCTATTTATTTTATTTGTGTGTGTGTGTGTGTGGTCTGCACAAAGAACTGCATTAACGAAGCCATATAGCACATTACGGAGCCCTCTATACAGGGGAGCTTGTACATTCACAATTAGCGTGTCCACAGAATGGTCATTCTTTGGGAAATTGAATATAGTCTTTTGTAAATATTTCTCTTTTCTTTTCCTCTTAGTTGTCTGCATTATTGATTGGGTGTCGCCTCCACATCGAAGTTTGGCTACCACGGAGCGCAATTCATTCATTGGGTGCCGTCTCCACATAGAAAGTTGGGTACTATGGAGAGCCATCCATTCATTGATTGTTGTCTCCACAAGGTTGGCTACCATGGAGCGTCATTCATTGGGTGCCGTCTCCATATCGAAGGTTGGCTACCATGGAGCGTCTTTCATTGGGTGCCGTCTCCATATCGAAGGTTGGCAACCATGGAGCGTCTTTCATTGGGTGCCGTCTCCATATCGAAGGTTGGCTACCATGGAGCGTCTTTCATTGGGTGCCGTCTCCATATCGAAGGTTGGCAACCAAGGAGCGCCATTCATTGGGTGCCGTCTCCATATCGAAGGTTGGCAACCATGGAGCGCCATTCATTGGGTGCCGTCTCCATATCGAAGGTTGGCTATCATGGAGCGTCATTCATTGGGTGTCGTCTCCATATCGAAGGTTGGCTATCATGGAGCGTCATTCATTGGGTGCCGTCTCCATATCGAAGGCTGGCAACCATGGAGCGCCATTCATTGGGTGCCGTCTCCATATCGAAGGTTGGCTATCATGGAGCGTCATTCATTGGGGGCAGTCTCCATATCGAAGGTTGGCAACCATGGAGCGCCATTCATTGGGTGCCGTCTCCATATCGAAGGTTGGCTATCATGGAGCGTCATTCATTGGGGGCCGTCTCCATATCGAAGGTTGGCAACCATGGAGCGCCATTCATTGGGTGCCGTCTCCATATCGAAGGTTGGCTATCATGGAGCGTCATTCATTGGGGGCCGTCTCCATATCGAAGGTTGGCAACCATGGAGCGTCATTCATTGGGTGCCGTCTCCATATCGAAGGTTGGCTATCATGGAGCGTCATTCATTGGGGGCCGTCTCCATATCGAGACAATAAAATAAAAATGTCTATCCTGTGTGTATGAAAAGGAAATGGTAACAAAAGTGTGGCTGTCGTAAAAAAATAAGTCACGGTTCCTCCCCCTGAGTTGCTAGAAGAATATGGCGTTAGTGGCCCGATTTTTCTATGACCACGGCACAATTTTGGCTGATGTGGTCGGTATTACGCCAGGCCGCTTTTACTTCCTAGAATAATCTCTGATAGCCATTTTTAGAGGCCTAACGAGAGTTTTTCCGAGATTTCCCTATCTGCGCTCAGGCATTTCCAAAGTAAGCCACTGCCAACTGTAGATTTACTTAGGCATGCTGACTGAGAGGGAATTCCCGGAAAACCGCCAACTAGCGTGACATTTCAGCAATGTGAGCAGGGGCGATTGTGGTTAAAGTGACGTCAACCGTCTACAGCTTCTATAGTTAAAGACGTCACGCCAGTTGGTGGGTTATCCGGTTTTATTTTCCGCGAGTGGGCCTTATCAAATTTATAGTTAGCTGTGAGTTGAGTTAGGCCTTATCAAATCTATAGTTAGCTGTGAGTTGAGTTAGGCCTTATCAAATCTATAGTTAGCTGTGATTGAGTTAGGTCTTATCAAATCTATAATTAGCTGTGAGTTGAGTTAGGCCTTATCAAATCTATAGTTAGCTGTGAGTTGAATTAGGTCTTATCAAATCTATAGTTAGCTGTGATTGAGTTAGGCCTTATCAAATCTATATTTAGCTGTGAGTTGAATTAGGTCTTATCAAATCTATAGTTAGCTGTGATTGAGTTAGGTCTTATCAAATCTATAATTAGCTGTGAGTTGAGTTAGGCCTTATCAAATCTATAGTTAGCTGTGAGTTGAGTTAGGCCTTATCAAATCTATAGTTAGCTGTGAGTTAGGCCTTATCAAATCTATAGTTAGCTGTGAGTTGAGTTAGGTCTTATCAAATCTATAGTTAGCTGTGATTGAGTTAGGTCTTATCAAATCTATAGTTAGCTGTGAGTTGAGTTAGGTCTTATCAAATCTATAGTTAGCTGTGATTGAGTTAGGTCTTATCAAATCTATAGTTAGCTGTGAGTTGAGTTAGGTCTTATCAAATCTATAGTTAGCTGTGATTGAGTTAGGCCTTATCAAATCTATAGTTAGCTGTGAGTTGAATTAGGTCTTATCAAATCTATAGTTAGCTGTGATTGAGTTAGGTCTTATCAAATCTATAATTAGCTGTGAGTTGAGTTAGGCCTTATCAAATCTATAGTTAGCTGTGAGTTGAGTTAGGCCTTATCAATTCTATAGTTAGCTGTGATTGAGTTAGGTCTTATCAAATCTATAGTTAGCTGTGAATTGAGTTGGCTCTGGTCTACGAGTTTCATTGCATCTACTGCTTTAACGGCGAGCAGAGTTGGTACTTTGCTCTCATTTGGGCTATCTCCGGCCAGCAGAATTGGTACCTTGCTCTATTTTGGGCTATCTCCGGCGAGCAGAATTGGTACCTTGCTCTATTTTGGGCTATCTCCGGCGAGCAGAATTGGTACCTTGCTCTATTTTGGGCTATCTCCGGCGAGAAGAATTGGTACCTTGCTCTCTTTTGGGCTATCTCCGGCGAGCAGAATTGGTACCTTGCTCTATTTTGGGCTATCTCCTCGAGAGCCGGAGGTGGAATCGATAACTTGTCGACCTCCAAACCAGGAGAGCGCGGGTTCAAATCCCGGTATTAGTACAGGTAACAGTTTGTTTCTATCCGGGGCAAGGGGGGATAAAAAGTCAGACCCGAACACCTCGTGGCGACTGCACTAGACAAGATGCCTTTATTCTCCAGTGCTACAATTCTCTCCCCCGCCCCCCACAAAACCTCGTATTTAATAGTACAACATAGTACCTAGAGAGCTGGGAGTATGATAGAAACAACAGATAAAATGGTTTGGCCACGTGACAAGTTAAAAAAAAAAAAATACAACACAATGAGCAAAATGCACTACAGAAATGAAAAAAAAAAAAAAAGCAGAATAGCTCAGGCCAAAATAGCGTTTCAGAAAATGAAAAACATCTTGTGCAACAAATCTATGTCAATAGAAGCGAGAAAGTAAACATTGCGAGAACACTAGATCCAAGGGCCGACCACGAAAAGGATGTATTGGCGGAATATTAGAAACACTAGGAAACATACCAGCAGCAGAGGCAGAAAGAAGAACAAAATATCGTAAATGATATCTCCTCTCAACGCTGAAAGGCAAATGAAGGAGAAAAGTAGCAGAAGAACGCAGAACCTGTCAATCAAACACAGGACATCATCATTCAGTGCCGACTCCGCATCGAAGGTTGGCTACCATGGAGCGCCTTTTCGCTCTGTCGCTTGATTTGATGGTGCAGGTTGTTATAGGCTGACTTGTCCATCTTTTGATGTTACTTGTCCGTGTTAGTCTTGGTCTGCCTCTTTTACCTTGTACTTTCCCTTCCAATATTACTTTTAGTAGGCTGTTGTGCCTTTTAATGTGCCCCAAAAATTTCATTTGTCTTGTTCTAATTGTGTTTAATAGTTCTCTTTTCATTTTTAGTTGTTTTAAAACATCGTTTGTTTTCTTTTCTTTCAATCCAATTCTACCTATTATTCTATAAATCCATATTTCAAAGGCTTCAATTCACTGTTCTGTTGTCTTGTCTAATGTCCATGTTTCTGCACCATACAGGAATATTGACAAGATGTAACATTTTGCTATTCTTAGTTTTAGTCCTGGTGTTATTTGTTTTGATGTTAGTATATTTTTCGTGGCATTAAAATTACTTTTTGCCATTCCTATTCTTTTGTTTATTTCAGTTGTACATTTTCCATCACTGGTTATAGTATGTCCAATATAGTTGTAGCTCTGAACTGTCTCCAGGTCTATTCTTCCAACTTTGATATTTATTTGTTGGTCTTGAGAGTTTTCTTTTCCTATGATCATAGTTTTTGATGATGACAAACACAGGTACTGTGACCCATTCCGTGTCGCTGACGTTTAACAAACATGCCAGGCCAGCCCCATGCTGGAGTCAGTCGACAAAACAAACAGAGAAGGCGGTGTGATTGGTTAGGGCAAGATTATCGCTGTCAATCACGTTTGTCAGTCCTGGCGGGAGATGAGTAAGCAAGTGCGTAATATTACACATCGCCCGTGTTATCAATGTGAAGGTCGGACCAAAACTCTGTCATGATGGCGGTGGTCACTGTTGACCTTAAGATGGTACAAAGACAACTAAATGGACAACCTATCGCGACTGCTGTGGATGATGGAGAATTGAATAAAAAAATAGAAAAAAATGCCATGGTAAAAGCTTTACGCAAATGTTAGACGACACAAATTTGAACGACGTTTCGGCTCAATAGGTCTTCAGCAGGAACAAACAACACACACACACAAATATATCATCATCATCATTGAGTGCCTTCTCCGCAACGAAGGTTGGCTACCATGGAACGCCATTCTACTCTGTTTCATGCTTTGATGGTGCAGGCTGTCATAGTCAACAACTATATACATAAAATTAATCCTACATAGCTAACTAGCAATGAGACATCCAAAACAAATTAATCCAAACTAGTTTCAGCAATCAGGAAGTTAATCCAAACTACACCGCCTGTATGTACATCGTGCGTCGACAGCTCAACAACACAAATATACATTCAACGAAAACGCATTAAAATAAACAAAATTATATTTGTGTAATTTATCACTTCAGCTGTCATCATCATCATCGAGTGCCGTCTCCGTATCGAAGGTTGGCTACCATGAAGCGCCATTCCGCGCTGCCTATTGCTTTGATGGCGCAGGCCTTCATAGGATGACTTGTCCATCTATTGATGGTACTCGTCCATGTTAGTCTTGGCCTGCCTCGTACTTTCCCTTCCAAGATTGTTTCATTACTGAGGTGAAGATGTGCTTTATTTCATTACTGAGGCGAAGATGTGCTTTATTTCATTACTGAGGCGAAGATGTGTTTTATTTCATTACTGGGGCGAAGATGTGTTTTATTTCATTACTGAGGCGAAGATGTGTTTTATTTCATTACTGGGGTGAAGATGTGCTTTATTTCGTTACTGAGGTAAAGATGTGCTTTATTTCATTACTGTGGTAAAGATGTGCTTTATTTCATTACTGAGGTAAAGATGTGCTTTATTTCATTACTGAGGTGAAGATGTGCTTTATTTCATTACTGAGGTGAAGATGTGCTCTATTTCATTACTGGGGCGAAGATGTGCTTTATTTCATTACTGAGGCGAAGATGTGCTTTATTTCATTACTGAGTTAAAAATGTGCTTTATTTCATTACTGAGGTGAAGATGTGCTTTATTTCGTTACTGAGGTAAAGATGTACTTTATTTCACTACTGAGGTAAATATGTGCTTTATTTCGTTACTGAGGTAAAAATGTACTTTATCTCTTCTTCTGGGTCTTCCTCTTGGTCTTTTTCCATGCATTCTCGAGAAGAACGCCCTTGATGGTGATTGGTGAGGATTCATTCTGACCAGGTGGCCGAACCATTTAAGTTGTTGTTCTATATATTCTTGGCAGGGTTTTGTTCCTACCATTTTTCTTATGGTTTCATTTGGTATTCTATCTCTTCTTGTGTTGTTTGTTACTTTTCTCAAGCATCGCATCTCACATGTATTGATCTTTCTTAAATGTGATTTAGAAAGGGTCCATGTTTGACTTTCATAGCACAAAGTTGGTATGAAGATGCTATTTATCATTTGTTGTTTAGCTGGCATAGACATGTTTGGATGTCTTAACAATGGTGAAAGCTGGTATGTGACAGCATTTGCTTTTTGTATTCTCATGTCAATTTCTCTGTCTAGTTTTCCATCTTCTGTGAACATTGCGCCTAAAATGTTATAACAAGGGTAAACATTTTAAGATGGCACTAGAATTTATACTGAGCCAAAAAATCCACTCAAATTAGTAGATTGTAGTATTGTCGATATTTATCACTTGAGATGATGTTGGTTGTAGCATTGTCGATATTTATCATTTGAGATGATGCTGATTGTAGCATTGTCGATATTTATCACTTGAGATGATGTTGGTTGTAGCATTGTCGATATTTATCATTTGAGATGAAGTTGATTGTAGCATTGTCGATATTTATCACTTGAGATGATGTTGATTGTAGCATTGTCGATATTTATCACTGGAGAAGATATTGATTGTAGTAAAGTAAAGTACCCCCGTCACGCCAAGTGGCGTATAGGGAATATGGTGTTAGTGACCATAAATTTTACAGACCTTCGGCACATGATTTTTGGGGTAATGTGGTCGGTATTACGCCCGTGCCGCTTCACTTTCCCAGAAAAAATCCGGTACCCATTAAAGGCTGGGTGAACCCGAAAGCCGTCGGTTGGGATCGAACCCTACCCCTTGTCCTTTGTAGTCCCGTTCACAAACCACTGAGCTATCGCGGCTCCCTATTGATTTTAGCATTGTCGATATTTATCACTGGAGAAGATGTTGATTGTAGCATTGTCGATATTTATCACTGGAGAAGATAGTGATTGTAGCATAGTCGATATTTATCACTGGAGAAGATATTGATTGTAGCATTGTCGATATTTATCACTTGAGTACAACTGCTAGTTTAAAAAAAAATATATATATAACACAATATTATAATTCGCATGTTATATTACCTACACAAGCTAAATCCACTGATGTTAAATCTAATGTGTGCTAAGTTTAAACACGTTTTCTTGTTGCCCTGTTGATTCTGCACAATCGTTTGGGCGCAGAGATCCTCATACAGATCAGCGTATACACACCACATGTGTCCCTGATATCTGCAGTTTTTTAACCTGCCTTCTAACCATTCTGTGCTAGTCATTCTAGTAGTACCTTCAGCAGTACGTCATCAACTCTCTGTGCCGACTTTGAATATTTATGATTACTTTGGCCTGTGATTATGTGAGTCATAAAAAGTGATAATCGTGAATCCAGGCGTCCTTGACTTCGTCGATACCATTATAGCCACTGGCTCTCGCTTCCATTCATCATCATTGAGTGCCGTCTCAGCATCGAAGGTTGGCTACCATGGACAGCCGAGTAATGCTCTCAGTTGGCTTCAGTAGTGTGTGTCCTATCCAGCGCCATCATCTTCACTGTATCTCTTTATCCACTGGTATTTGACTGGTACATTTCCATAATTCTATGTTAGTGATTCTGTCCTGCAGTTTCCATCGTTTTATTCAGCACACGCATCCATTAATGAAGTCTGTATATTCATGATTGTCATTATTGTTGTTCTCCTTGTTTCACAGCCATATAATAAGACAGACTTAACATTGCAGGTGACCATTTTTATTTGTGTATTTAACCTAATTTCTGTAGATTCCCATATGTTTCCCAGTGCAACGAAGGAACCTCTTGTTTTGATATCTTATTTTGGTATCATTCTCTGTTCCTCACTCTTTGTCTATATCACTGCCCATATATTATTATTTGGTTAATCCCAACTGCACTAATTCTCATAATGTTAGTCTTATCTCTATTTATTTTTAGTCTCAGCTGTTGTGACCTCTCATCAAGTATGCTCATGTTATCTTACAACGGTTGATGGTTTTGTGATAGGACAGCTATGCCATTTTATGATGACATATAGTGTGCTATTCATACTTCAGGATTCGTACCTTCAAGAATGTCTTTATTTACATACACATACAAAAGGCACGACATAATATGGTAATAACATTCAAGTCCCAATAACATAACATACTTTACAGGACACACATAAGCCCTTTCGTTTTCGATTCTCCGACATACATTTTTTTTTACAACTCCCACACCTTTTACACTACTTTCAACCCCCCACCACCGCATAATTTATTTGATTCCGACTCACCATATACAAGTTAATCGTGCAGCCGTGACCAAGGATAGGTCACTAACAAGCGACGCGTCACGCATCGATAACGCCCACCTTTCAACCTTGACTTCCGCTTTAGTTCAACAGACGCAATAACAACGAGTCCACGAGTGTACACCCATGGCCGAGCTTAAGGCGAGGTGACTATCCCCCCGCCCCCTCCCCGAGTCGTCATCCTCAAGAATGTTCCATTTAAAGGAGTGGACGCAATAAACTTGTAACCCTTTCAGAAGTTATTTTTATTATTTCTCTCTCAGAATCTAGCTATATTTATATCTCTATGTATTTATCTCGCTCTCTCTCTCTTTCTCATACATACACACAAAAGAGGCCTACGAGAATTCTCAACGTGGCAGCACAAAAAGGAAGCTATTAAGAAACAGAAAGAGACATTCGACATTTTTCGGGCACATCACGAGATGAGGAAAGTTGGAATACTTAGTTACAACTGGCAAAATACAGGGAAAGAGAGATCGCGGGGGACAACGAGAGACGACTAGATAGCTTGATGTCGTGGCACGGAAAACAGTCAACAACAGAATTGATGCGATGTACTGTTGATAGGAGATTGTGGAAGGACATGATCGCCTACGTCAACCGATATGGCACACGATGATGATAAATAAATATGAGTTGTGTCTATTGTTCCAGCATACTAAGCTGCAACATCACGTCGCTTTACTTTTGTGTTGTTCTTCACTTACGTAAGCTGAGACCCCATTTTTGGGGTTTTTTTACATTTCGTTCATTCAAACTTTTAACTTGCAGTTCACAGCTGTTATTCTATCTATCTATTGTCCCTTCGAGCTGAAGACGGCACATAGGGCACAACCACAATCTCAAAAACAGAAAACCTTACGTACCAAAATGGCACATATTGCAGAGATCACTGCTTCTAAAATATATGGCTGTTTCCATAATAATACTTTTTTTTACAATGATAGCTTACTGAGCCATTGATCAACCTCCTTAGTCGCCTCTTACGATATACCTGGAAGGTCACTATTCTTTCATCATCATCATCATTGAGTGCCGTATCCGCATCGAAGGTTGGCTACCATGGAGCGCCATTCCACTCTGTCTCTTGTTTTGATGGTTCAGATTGTCATAGATTGACTTGTCCATCTTTTGATGTTACTCGTCCATGTTAGTCTTGGTCTGTGACTTGTCCATCTTTTGATGTTACTCGTCCATGTTAGTCTTGGTCTGTCTCTGCTTCTTTTACCGTGTACTTTCCCTTCCAATATTACTTTTATTAGGTTGTGTCTTTTAACACGCCCCAAAAATTTCATTTATCTTGTTCTAATTGTGTTTAGTAGTTCTGTTTTCATTTTTAGTTGTTTTAGAACTTCATCGTTTGTTTTCTTCTCTTTCCGTCCAATTCTACCTATTCTTCTATAGATCCACATTTCAAAAGCTTCAATTTTCTGTTCTGTTTTCTGGTTTAATGTCCACGTTTCTGCATCATACATGAATATTGAGAAGATGTGACATTTTGCTATTCTTAGTTTTACGATACACGGTGCAAAGAATGTGAGGGTTGTGGAAGGACATGATCTCCTACGCCAACCGGTATGGCACATGATGAAGAAACAGAAAATACAAGCCGGAACAAGGAAACATAAACATGACGAACAGTTTAAGACCTGGCCAATCTTCTTTGTTGTGCTCCAACTTCTATTGTTGGTCTATTCTTTCTCTAACCAGTGACTGCACCAAAAAGAACATCTTTGCAAGATGTGTTTCTCATGACTATTCTTTACTTCCCTCATTATAAGGCCCCGGTAACACACGGCAAACAGCTGTTATTACCACCTATTAAATGGCATGTTATTTCCAGACATATATTTGACAGTACTTGTAAGTCCATAGTTATTTCCCTTCCTCGATTGCCTTTTAGCGTCGAGGGGAATGCGGTCTTTTACTCTCTGGAGGGCGTTTCCTACTCCACGTTTCCGAGTGCTTCTGGTTTTCATTTTTTTTTTTATTTTCCGAGCACGCATCGGACTGTTGTTTTCGTAGCGTTTGTTGTTTGTGTTTAGCTGTTTATGTCTTGTCGCGTAGCCCGACCATTGAGTTTATTGTATATTCGTTATTTTCATCGGTTGTCTCCCCTTTATATTTTGCGTGTGTGTCAGCACGACACACGGCTGGGAAGTTAAATGAGGGCCTTGTCACGCACTGGCCTGTCAGTTTAACTTGTTCTGTCCAATGTTATTAACAAAGTGGATCTAATTACAATTAATTAACTTCCATATAAATAAAGTCTGTATTTAATTACCCCTCAGATGGTAGATGTACAACAGAGGTGAGATGGTAGATGTACAACAGAGGTGAGATGGAAGATGTACAACAGAGGTGAGATAGTAGATGTACAACAGAGGTGAGATGGAAGATGTACAACAGAGGTGAGATGGAAGATGTACAACAGAGGTGAGATGGTAGATGTACAACAGAGGTGAGATAGTAGATGTACAACAGAGGTGAGATGCAGAATGGCTCAGGGAAAAGCAGATTTCTAAATTGAGGAAGATATTGTGCAATCCATTTTTGACAATAGAAAAGAGTTCTTAAATGTTATGTAGAGCTAGTCTTAACATATGGATGTGAATCATGGACAATAGGACAACTGACAAGAGAATCACCGGAGGCTGTATAAATGTGGTTTTACAGAAGAATGTTGAGAATACCATGGACAGCTAAGAAGAGTAACGAAGACGTTCTGAAAAAGGCCAAAGTAAAAAGAGAGCAAATATCCAATATTAGGAAGAGACAATCATTAGTTTTTGGCCATGTAATGAGAAGGGAACAGCTGGAATATATTGTGACAACTTAAAAATCGAAGGACGAAGAGATAAAGGGAAGCAAAGAGAAAAGATACCAGACAGCTTAAGAGAATGGCTTTGGCAGAAGGTCAACAACAGAAATGATAAATAACTGTCAAGATCGAAAGTTGTGAAGAGACATGTTCACCTACGTCAGCAGGCACGGCACTTGATGATGATGATATTTAATTAAAATTAATGAACATCCATATAAATAAAGTCTACATATAATTAAAATACCGCTGACCCAGTAGGACAGAGGAGAACGGCTAGCTCGATAACTTGTCGGCCTACAAACTAAGACAACGGCTAGCTCGATAACTTGTCGGCCTACAAACTAAGACAACGGCTAGCTCGATAACTTGTCGGCGATAACTTGTCGGCCTACAAACTAAGACAACGGCTAGCTCGATAACTTGTCGGCCTACAAACTAAGACAACGGCTAGCTCGATAACTTGTCGGCGATAACTTGTCGGCCTACAAACTAAGACAACGGCTAGCTCGATAACTTGTCGGCCTACAAACTAAGACAGCGGCTAGCTCGATAACTTGTCGGAATCCAAACTAACACATCGCGGGTTCGAACCTCGGCAGGGCAATATTTTTTTCCCCCCATTGGGTAAAATAAAAACTCATATCCGAACACTTTGCGTCGACAGCACTGGATAAGCGGCCTTTATTCTCTCGGTCTGATATAAGGCAGAATTTTAAAAAAAGGTAAAGTAAAGTACCCCTGTCACGCCAAGTGGCGTATAGGGAATATGGTGTTAGTGACCATACATTTTACAGACCATCGCCACATGATTTTTGGGGTAATGTGGTCGGTATTACGCCCGTGCCGCTTCACTTCCCCAGAAAAAAATTCGGTACCTATTAAAGGCTGGGTGAACCCAGAAGCCGTCGGTTGGGATCGAACCCAACCCCTTGTCCTTTGTAGTCCAGTTCACTAACCACTGAGTTATCGCGGCTCAAAAAGCAGAATAGCTCAGGCCAAAATAGCATTTAAGATATGAAAAACGTCTTATACAACAAGTCTATCGCTAGAAGTGAAAAAGAGTCTTCATCGGTGCTATATAGAGCCAATTCTGGCATATGGAAGGGAATCATGGACAAAAGACAAACAAATGAAAAGACGATTAGAGGCCACAGAGATGCGGTTTCTCAGAAGAGTGCTGAAAGTTCAAAGGATCAACGAGGAAATTCTCAAAGAGGCCAACACAAAAATGGAGCTCATAAGAAACAGAAAGAAACAATCAACATTTTTCGGGCGCATCATGAGTAGAGGAAAGTTGGAATACTTGGTTACAACTGGCAAAAATACAGGGAAAGAGAGTTCGCGGATGACAAATGGAGATGATACTAGATAGCTTGGTGTCATGGCATGGAAAACAGGTCAACAACAGAATTGATATGATGCACAGTGGTCAGAATATGTGGATGGACATGATCTCCTACGCCAACCGGTATGGCACATGATGATGACACAGAAAATACAGCTAGAACAAGGAAATATAAAGATGATGAAGAGTTTAAAACCTGGCCAATCTTCTTTGTTGTGCTCTAACTTCTATTGTTGGTCTAACTTCTATTGTTGGTCTAACTTCTATTGTTGGTCTAACTTCTATTGTTGGTCTATTCTTTCTCTAACCAGTGACTGCACCAAAAAGAACATCTTTGCATATCTGTTTCTCATGACATGTCTAGTTTTGTATTTCTCAAGCGTGGACAGTAGGTAATCCATAGATACTGATCTATTATCTCTATCTATAAATGTTATTCCAGTCATAGAATATGGATGTAAATCATGGACAACAGGACAACAGACAAGAAAATCACTAGAGGCTGTAACAATGTGGTTTTACAGAAGAATGTTGAGAATATCATGGGCAGCCAAGAAGAGTAATGAGAATGTTCTGGAAGAGGCCAAAGCAAAAAGAGAGCTAATTTCCAATATTAGGAAGAAACAATCATCATTTTTTGGCCATGTAATGAGAAGGGAACAACTGGAATATATTGTAACAACTGGGAAAATTGAGGGACGAGGAGACAGAGAGAAGCAAAGAGAAAAAATACCAGACTGCTTAAGAGAATGGCTTGGCAGAAGGTCAACAACAGAAATGATAAATAACTGATGAGATCGAAAGTTGTAGAGAGACATGATTACCAACGCCAGCAGGCACGGCACTTGACGATGATGTTATGTTCAATAAACATACAGTCTTCACTTATTTTACATCAGATGCGTGTATCTAATTTCTATTTAATGTATGCTATTCTCTTTATGTGGATGTGGGTCCAGCATAGGTGGCAGGGAAATGAAAAGACGATTCAAGTCCCAATGGGCTTTCTCAGATAAATGCAGAGCTCCCTGGACAGCTAAAAAGACAAACAGAGAAAAGGAGATCCTATAAAACATCAGAAAGAAACATTGGACATTTTTTTCTGGTACAACATGAGAAGAGGAAAGTTGGAACACTTGTTTACAACTGGGGTGAAAAAAACAGCGAAAGGAAGATCGCGGACGACAAGGATAGAAGATACTAGATAGCTTGGTGACGTGGCACGGTAAACAGTCAGCTACAGAATTGATGCAACGCACTGAGGACATAGAATTGTGGAAGTGTGATTGCCTACGCCATCCGGTACGGCACACGATGATGCTGATCCTGTACTGGAGTCCTACCTCAAGTGACAGTGTCACAAACACATTTAAAAATAACGATGGCTATTATCAAGTGCGTCCATGTGATTGTTTACTTCATTACTGAGGTAAATATGTGTTTTATTTCATTACTGAGGTAAAGATGTGTTTTATTTCATTACCGAGGTGAAGATGTGCTCTATTTCATTACTGAGGTAAAGATGTGTTTTATTTCATTACCGAGGTGAAGATGTGTTTTATTTCATTACCGAGGTGAAGATGTGCTCTATTTCATTACTTAGGTGAAGATGTGTTTTATTTCATTACTGATGTGAAGATGTGCTTTATTTCATTACTGAGGTAAAGATGTGTTTTATTTCATTACTGAGGTAAAGATGTGTTTTATTTCATTACTGAGGTGAAGATGTGCTCTATTTCATTACTGAGGTAAAGATGTACTTTATTTCATTACCGAGGTGAAGATGTGCTCTATTTCATTACTGAGGTAAAGATGTATTTTATTTCATTACTGAGGTGAAGATGTGCTTTATTCCATTACTGAGGTAAAGATGTATTTTATTTCAATACTGAGGTGAAGATGTGTTCTATTTCATTACTGAGGTGAAGATGTGTTCTATTTCATTACTGAGGTGAAGATGTGTTCTATTTCATTACTGAGGTGAAGATGTGCTTTATTCCATTAATGAGGTAAAGATCTATTTTATTTCATTACTGAGGTGAAGATGTGTTCTATTTCATTACTGAGGTGAAGATGTGTTCTATTTCATTACTGAGGTGAAGATGTGCTCTATTTCATTACTGAGGTAAAGATGTATTTTATTTCATTACTGAGGTGAAGATGTGCTTTATTCCATTACCGAGGTGAAGATGTGCTTTGACCTCAGCTTACAGGCTAATAGTGTTCTGCTCATTCTGGCTGATGGACACCAATACGTGTCTGTGGTTGCTCCTGTTAAGGTTCCCTCCATGTTTAAAGACATGTAGGGAGCATGGTCTTAGGGCCCATATTCTTCACTGGCTAAGTTACATAACTTATGGATGATGATGTCAGCATCACGCTAGGCCGTTCTACTTTTCAGCAACAATAACAACAAAATGTGTGGAAGTCTCTTTCAGAGATTGGGTGAGAGCTCTGAAGTTGTGTTGGTTTAACACACGAATGTGTGGAAGTCTCTTTCAGAGACTGGGTGAGAGCTCTGAAGTTGTGTTGGTTTAACACACAAATGTGTGGAAGTCTCTTTCAGAGACTGGGTGAGAGCTCTGAAGTTGTGTTGGTTAAACACACAAATGTGTGGAAGTCTCTTTCAGAGATTGGGTGAGAGCTCTGAAGTTGTGTTGGTTTAACACACAAATGTGTGGAAGTCTCTTTCAGAGACTGGGAGAGAGCTCTGAAGTTGTGTTGGTTAAACACACAAATGTGTGGAAGTCTCTTTCAGAGATTGGGTGAGAGCTCTGAAGTTGTGTTGGTTTAACACACAAATGTGTGGAAGTCTCTTTCAGAGACTGGGAGAGAGCTCTGAAGTTGTTTTGGTTAAACACACAAATGTGTGGAAGTCTCTTTCAGAGATTGGGTGAGAGCTCTGAAGTTGTGTTGGTTTAACACACAAATGTGTGGAAGTCTCTTTCAGAGATTGGGAGAGAGCTCTGAAGTTGTGTTGGTTAAACACACAAATGTGTGGAAGTCTCTTTCAGAGACTGGGAGAGAGCTCTGAAGTCGTGTTGGTTTAACCAAAAAAAAAAACCAAAAAAGCCATATCAAAGAAGTGAACCCCTGCCTTTGTGATCAGTGACAACACAATATATTATATTTATTAACAATTAACTCAATTACTATCATCCTCATCGAGTGCCTTCTCCGCACGCAACGAAGGTTGGCTACCATGGATCCCCATTCCACTCTGTTTCTTGCTTTGATAGTGCAGGCTGTCATAGATTGACTTGTCCACCTTTTGATGTTACTCGTCCATGTTAGTCTTGGTCTGCCTCTTTTACCTTGTATTTTTCCTTCCAATATTACTTTTAGTAGGCTGTTGTATCTTTTAACATGCCCCAACAATGTCATTTGTCTTGTCTTAATTGTATTTAGTAGTTCTCTTTTTTATTTTCAGTTGTTTTAAAACTTCATCGTTTGTTTTCTTTTCCTTCCATCCAATTCTACCCATTCTTCTATAAATTCACATTTCAAAGGCTTCAATTTTCTGTTCTCTTTTCTTGTCTAATGTCCATGTTTCTGCACTATACAGGAATATTGAGAAGACGTACCATTTTGCCATTCTTAGTTTACTATATATTATAGGTGTTATATAGGTGTATGTTATATTTATAATATATATATATATATATATATATATATATATATATATATATATATATATATATATATATATATATATTATCTATCTATCTATTGTCCTTTCTAGCCGAAGACGGCACATAGGGCAGAACCACAATCTCAAAAACAGTAACCTTGCGTGCCAAAATGGCAAATATTGCAGAGATCACTGCATCTAAAATATATGGCTGTTTCCATAACAATACTTTTTACAATGACAGCTTGTCAAGCCATCGATCAACCTCCTTAGTCGCCTCTTACGACATGCCTGGAAGGTCACAGTGTCACTATTCTTTACTTCCCTCATAATGAGGCCCCGGTAACACACAGGAAATATATATTATAGTATATTATATTTATATATATAGTCTTCAATTACTATATATTATAATATTTATTCATCTAACACAGTGTTGGGCAAAAATATCACAGTACTGCAAACCCCTACATAACGCTACAGGCCCACTTAACGCCCATTTAAAGGCGTTGTCATAGAGGTATGACTTAATAGAACGCAAGTAAACATTTAACAGACCTGATACTCACTAAATAAACAGATCATAGTTACTGTTATTAAAGCCAAGGGAAGCAATGGGAAAGAGTTCTAGATCACAATTACCTATCATAACAAGGGACGGAAATCTGGTACAAAGATAACAGGTAACAAAAGAGTCGGCAAAACGTACCTTTAACATGAGTAATCATGTTTTAGCACAGCATCGTGTGCCGTACCGGATGGTGTAGGCGATCGTGTTCGCCCACAATCTTCTATGCACAATGTGTCGTATCAATGTTGTTGTTAACTGTTTTCCGTTCAATGCCACCAAGCTATCTAGTATCTTCTCTCTTTGCCGTCCGCAATATCTCTTTCCCTGTATTTTGCCAGTTGTAACCATGCATTTCAACTTTCCTCTTCTCATGATCTGTCCGAAAAATGTTGATTGTTTCTTTCTGATGTTTCCTAGGAGCTCCCTTTTTGAGTTGGCCTCTTTGAGAATTTCCTCGTTGGTCTTTTTAACTGTCCAGGGAATTCTCAAAATTCTTATGAGAAATCCCATCTCTGAGGCCTCTAATCGTCTTTTCATTTGTTTGTCTACTGTCCATGATTCACTTCCACAGGTCAGAATTTGCTCTATATAGGCACTGATTAACTGTCCCTTTCACTTCTATTGACATAGACTTCTTGCACAAAACGTTTTTCATTTTTTTGAAATGCTATTTTGGCCTGAGCGATTCTGCTTTTTATTTCTGTGGTACATCTTCCATCTGATGTTATTGAGTCCAAGTATTTGATGCTCTGCGCTTGTTTCAGATTTGTCCCGTTTATTTTATGTTGCACGGTGTTGATGATTGTTTCTTCGATATGACCAATACTTCTGTTTTCTTTGTTACTATTAAGATTGAGACCTTTCTTGTTGCTTTCTTTCACTACGACAATCATTTCTTGTTGTTCATTCTCTGTCTCTGATATAAAGCCACCAGTAACAATCAACATCATCATCAAGTACCATGCCTTCTTGCGTAGGTGATCATGTCTCTCCACAACTTTCTACCTCGACAGTTATTTATCATTTCTGTTGTTGACCTTCTGCCAAGCCATTCTCTTAAGCTGTCTGGTATCTTTTCTCTTTGCTTCCCTCTATGTCTTCGTTCCTCAATTTTCCCAGTTGTTACAATATATTCCAGCTGTTCCCTTCTCATTACATGCCAAAGAATTATGATTGTCTCTTCCTAATATTGGAAGTTAGCTCTCATTTTGCTTTGACTTCTTTCAGAACATCTTCATTACTCTTCTTAGCTGTCCATGGTATTCTCAACATTCTTCTGTAAAACCACATTTCTACAGACTCCAGTGATTTTCTTGTCTGTTGTCCTACTGTCCATGATTCACATCGATATATTAATACTGGCTCTATATAACATTTAAGAGCTCTTTTTCTTGTTTCTATTGTCAGAAATGGATTGCACAGTATCTTCGTCAGTTTTTTTTAAAGCTGCTTTTGCCTGATCCATTCTGCATCTCACCTATTTTGTACATCTTCCGTCTGAGGTTAACAAAGTTTCCAAATATTTAAATTCATTTACCTGTTTTAATATTGTTCCACTTGTCTTTATTTTGCACTGAGGTGATGTCTTTTTCTTTGTTGTTACCATTACTTCTGTCTTTTTGCTATTAAGGCCGAGTCCTTTATTTTTGCTTCCCTTCACTATAATGTCCAACATTTCCTGCAGCTCATTTTCACTCTTAGCCATTAAGACTGTATCATCAGCACACCTGAGACTACTTACCACAGGTAAAAACAGAGAGGGCAAGAAGTAGCTTTAACAGCAGGAAGCTTGTTCTAACACAAACATAAATAAGGTACAAACTGTGAATATTGAAGTGTTGTGTCCATTCAGAAGCCATGTAGCTCAGTGGTTGGCGAACTGGACTACGAAGGTTAAGGATAAGAGTGTATATATATATATATAGGGTGGGGAAGATAGAGAGAGAGAAAGAGGCGCATGGAATGATGAGAAAAGTTGAGAAGCACTGATGTAGGTAATGTAACAACAATATTCACACGTTTACAGATACCACGATAACATACAGTGACTAGTGTGCTCGTCTCATGTTCAAATGGATATGCGCTAAATTCCCAAATGTAGTAAAACATAAACAACCCAACATGATCTCTGAGCTCATCATCATCATCTAGCTGTGTGTCCCAGTTGGAACCTGGAAGTTGTCCTGCGTGAGATGTCCAGCTTCTGCAGCAGCCAATCCCAGCTCCCCTGTGATATCTTACACATAACTTCTTCTAGGTCTTCCTCTCCCTCGTTTGCCTACAACTATACGCCCTCCATACTTATCTTCTCCAGGCCATTATGTCGTATGGATCCACCAAAATATTTTATCTTCATTATTTTTATCTTCTTTATCTACTAGTTTTCTGATATTTTAAGTTCCTGCAAAGCTGAAATGTTTGTTCTCTTCTGTCCGTGGTGTTCTGAGTACTCTTCTGTAACACAACGTGCTATTCTGAGTACTCTTTTGGTATTCTGAGTACTCTTCAGTAACACAACATGGTATTCTGAGTACTCTTCTGTAACACAACGTGCTATTCTGAGTACTCTTTTGGTATTCTGAGTACTCTTCAGTAACACAACATGGTATTCTGAGTACTCTTCTGTAACACAACGTGTTATTCTGAGTACTCTTTTGGTATTCTGAGTACTCTTCAGTAACACAACATGGTATTCTGAGTACTCCTCTGTAACACAACATGGTATTCTGAGTACTCTTCAGTAACACAACATGGTATTCTGAGTACTCTTCTGTAACACAACATGGTATTCTGAGTACTCTTCAGTAACACCTACATCGCTGCTTGCTAGCATTTGTCCGATGACAAAAGGAATACACATCTTCATCATCCATCATTAAACAGAGGTTAAATGGCATGTCTGCGTTGTGTTGTACCTTGCAGTCAAACGGTAATTTTTGCACATTTTGCCCCAACACATCAAACTTCAGCATGTAATTTTTGAGTACTGGTTGTTTTCCCTCTGTGATTCCTACTCGCTTGGCCAGACTAGATAGGTTAGTCTGTTTCTAGAGGCACCATTAAGAGGTGGAGCAGGGTCTGGATGGTTCTGGTTAAGCAATCCTGGTGCAGGCCATCCGTTGTGGGCCACTGACAGCTCTCAGCTTTGTTGTGGTAGATGCCTTGCCTCCCAACACGTACAATGAAAGAGATTGATGTATTTTTTAGCAGAATTGCTGTTTGTCAATGTATCACAACTACATGCTGCTATAGGAAAAATACAGGCTCTTAAAACCCCAAGTTTTCTTGTTATATTATTACTTTGCTGTATGCAGTGCAGCTGTTTTCATTTACTCATAGCTATGTTGAGCCGCTATTTTAATCATCTTGATTGTCTTCCCCTTTGTTTGTTATCAATGAGTCAAGACATTCACAACTGTCACCTTTTTCCAATGTTTATACTTTAATACATGTATCAGTTTTTATATCTGTCCTAAAGATTTGTCTTTTTTTTATTGTTGTATTGGGATAGAAGTGCTGTTTTTGTTGTATTGAGATAGGAGTGCTGTTTTTGTTGTATTGAGATAGGAGTGCTGTTTTTGTTGTATTGAGATAGGAGTGCTGTTTTTGTTGTATTGAGATAGGAGTGCTGTTTTTGTTGTATTGAGATAGGGGTGCTGTTTTTGTTGTTTTGTGATAGAGGTGCTGTTTTTGTTGTATTGAGATAGAGGTACTGTTTTTGTTGTATTGAGATAGAGGTACTGTTTTTGTTGTATTGAGATAGAGGTGCTGTTTTTGTTGTATTGAGATAGAGGTACTGTTTTTGTTGTATTGAGATAGAAGTGCTGTTTTTGTTGTATTGAGATAGAAGTGCTGTTTTTGTTGTATTGGGATAGAAGTGCTGTTTTTGTTGTATTGAGATAGAAGTGCTGTTTTTGTTGTATTGAGATAGAGGTACTGTTTTTGTTATATTGAGATAGAGGTACTGTTTTTGTTGTATTGAGATAGAGGTGCTGTTTTTGTTGTATTGAGATAGAGGTGCTGTTTTTGTTGTATTGAGATAGAGGTGCTGTTTTTTGTTGTATTGAGATAGAGGTGCTGTTTTTGTTGTATTGAGATAGAGGTGCTGTTTTTGTTGTATTGAGATAGAGGTGCTGTTTTTGTTGTATTGAGATAGAGGTGCTGTTTTTGTTGTATTGAGATAGAGGTGCTGTTTTTGTTGTATTGAGATAGAGGTGCTGTTTTTGTTGTATTGAGATAGAGGTACTGTTTTTGTTGTATTGAGATAGAGGTGCTGTTTTTTGTTGTATTGAGATAGAGGTACTGTTTTTGTTGTATTGAGATAGAGGTACTGTTTTTGTTGTATTGAGATAGAGGTGCTGTTTTTGTTGTATTGAGATAGAGGTACTGTTTTTGTTGTATTGAGATAGAGGTACTGTTTTTGTTGTATTGAGATAGAGGTGCTGTTTTTGTTGTATTGAGATAGAGGTACTGTTTTTGTTGTATTGAGATAGAGGTGCTGTTTTTGTTGTATTGAGATAGAGGTGCTGTTTTTGTTGTATTGAGATAGAGGTACTGTTTTTGTTGTATTGAGATAGAGGTACTGTTTTTGTTGTATTGAGATAGAGGTGCTGTTTTTGTTGTATTGCGATAGAGGTGCTGTTTTTGTTGTATTGAGATAGAGGTGCTGTTTTTGTTGTATTGAGATAGAAGTGCTGTTTTTGTTGTATTGAGATAGAAGTGCTGTTTTTGTTGTATTGAGATAGAAGTGCTGTTTTTGTTGTATTGAGATAGAAGTGCTGTTTTTGTTGTATTGAGATAGAAGTGCTGTTTTTGTTGTATTGAGATAGAAGTGCTGTTTTTGTTGTATTGAGATAGAGGTACTGTTTTTGTTGTATTGAGATAGAGGTACTGTTTTTGTTGTATTGAGATAGAAGTGCTGTTTTTGTTGTATTGAGAAAAGGGGTGCTGTTTTTGTTGTTTTGGGATAGAAGTGCTGTTTTTGTTGTATTGAGATAGAAGTGCTGTTTTTTGTTGTATTGAGATAGGAGTGCTGTTTTTGTTGTTTTGGATAGAAGTGCTGTTTTTGTTGTATTGAGATAGAAGTGCTGTTTTTGTTGTATTGAGATAGGGGTGCTGTTTTTGTTGTTTTTGTGATAGAAGTGCTGTTTTTGTTGTATTGAGATAGAGGTACTGTTTTTGTTGTATTGAGATAGAGGTACTGTTTTTGTTGTATTGAGATAGAGGTGCTGTTTTTGTTGTATTGAGATAGAGGTGCTGTTTTTTGTTGTATTGAGATAGAGGTACTGTTTTTTGTTGTATAGAGATAGAGGTACTGTTTTTGTTGTATAGAGATAGAGGTACTGTTTTTGTTGTATTGAGATAGAGGTACTGTTTTTGTTGTATTGAGATAGAGGTGCTGTTTTTGTTGTATTGAGATAGAGGTACTGTTTTTGTTGTATTGAGATAGAGGTACTGTTTTTGTTGTATTGAGATAGAGGTGCTGTTTTTGTTGTATTGAGATAGAGGTGCTGTTTTTGTTGTATTGAGATAGAGGTACTGTTTTTGTTGTATTGAGATAGAGGTACTGTTTTTGTTGTATTGAGATAGAGGTGCTGTTTTTGTTGTATTGAGATAGAGGTACTGTTTTTGTTGTATTGAGATAGAGGTACTGTTTTTGTTGTATTGAGATAGAGGTGCTGTTTTTTGTTGTATTGAGATAGAGGTACTGTTTTTGTTGTATTGAGATAGAGGTGCTGTTTTTGTTGTATTGAGATAGAGGTACTGTTTTTGTTGTATTGAGATAGAGGTACTGTTTTTGTTGTATTGAGATAGAGGTGCTGTTTTTGTTGTATTGAGATAGAGGTACTGTTTTTGTTGTATTGAGATAGAGGTACTGTTTTTGTTGTATTGAGATAGAGGTACTGTTTTTGTTGTATTGAGATAGAGGTGCTGTTTTTGTTGTATTGAGATAGAGGTGCTGTTTTTGTTGTATTGAGATAGAGGTACTGTTTTTGTTGTATTGAGATAGAGGTACTGTTTTTGTTGTATTGAGATAGAGGTACTGTTTTTGTTGTATTGAGATAGAGGTACTGTTTTTGTTGTATTGAGATAGAGGTATCATTTTTGTTGTATTGAGATAGAGGTACTGTTTTTTGTTGTATTGAGATAGAGGTGCTGTTTTTGTTGTATTGAGATAGAGTGCTGTTTTTGTTGTATTGAGATAGAGGTACTGTTTTTGTTGTATTGAGATAGAGGTGCTGTTTTTGTTGTATTGAGATAGAGGTGCTGTTTTTGTTGTATTGAGATAGAGGTGCTGTTTTTGTTGTATTGAGATAGAAGTGCTGTTTTTGTTGTATTGAGATAGAAGTGCTGTTTTTGTTGTATTGAGATAGAAGTGCTGTTTTTGTTGTATTGAGATAGAAGTGCTGTTTTTGTTGTATTGAGATAGAAGTGCTGTTTTTGTTGTATTGAGATAGAGGTACTGTTTTTGTTGTATTGAGATAGACGTACTGTTTTTGTTGTATTGAGATAGAAGTGCTGTTTTTGTTGTATTGAGATAGAAGTGCTGTTTTTGTTGTATTGAGATAGAAGTGCTGTTTTTGTTGTATTGAGATAGAAGTGCTGTTTTTGTTGTATTGAGATAGAAGTGCTGTTTTTGTTGTATTGAGATAGAGGTACTGTTTTTGTTGTATTGAGATAGAGGTGCTGTTTTTGTTGTATTGAGATAGAAGTGCTGTTTTTGTGTTGTATTGAGATAGAAGTGCTGTTTTTGTTGTATTGAGATAGAAGTGCTGTTTTTGTTGTATTGAGATAGAAGTGCTGTTTTTGTTGTATTGAGATAGAAGTGCTGTTTTTGTTGTATTGAGATAGAAGTGCTGTTTTTGTTGTATTGAGATAGAAGTGCTGTTTTTGTTGTATTGAGATAGAGGTACTGTTTTTGTTGTATTGAGATAGGAGTGCTGTTTTTGTTGTTTTGGGATAGAAGTGCTGTTTTTGTTGTATTGAGATAGGGGTGCTGTTTTTGTTGTATTGAGATAGAAGTGCTGTTTTTGTTGTATTGAGATAGGAGTGCTGTTTTTGTTGTTTTGGGATAGAAGTGCTGTTTTTGTTGTATTGAGATAGAAGTGCTGTTTTTGTTGTATTGAGATAGAAGTGCTGTTTTTGTTGTATTGAGATAGAAGTGCTGTTTTTGTTGTATTGAGATAGGGGTGCTGTTTTTGTTGTATTAAGATAGAGGTACTGCTTGTGTTACATTAAGATAGCAGTACTGTTTTTGTGACATTAAGATAGAGGTACTGTTTTATAAGTCTTACACTGAACTGATGCTATCATTTTCTCAATGTCCCTTATTGAGGTGGATACTAGTAATCTGGGTTCACCCAGTATCTTAGTTTGGTTTAGTAGATGGATCATCCACATTGCATGTCATACACATCCATAATTGCTCAGATCTCCTCCCCAGTATGTCTCTCAGTGTGTGGAGACTAATGACTCCAGTTGTGTTTTGATTTGTTATTCATCTGTGCCTCCCCTCATAGCACACCTTTCTGGCATCTCCATTTTTTTTTTTACCTGATGTTCATGCAGTCTAGACATGGCTGTAGGTTCAAGATCATTAATGGAATCTTTAGTTCAACCAGCCTCAATGAGGGCATTCAGAATGTGGGCTCGACTTAAGACGGGCAACACTTGGAAAGTAGCTCAGCCTGGAAGGATGCTGAGCATAACACTCATAGATGAGGTGATATGCAGAGTGGGCCTTTGTAGTCTAGTTGGGAAAACCATCCGAATGGCCCACCGACGTTTGTACAACCCGTACTCAATTCTCACTGGAAACTGTGTGAATTACACTCGTGGTTGGAAACAAAATATACCCCAGCGGTCGACACAGTCACTGACAAAAGTGGGTAGCACTATGGGAAGGTGATGAATGCAGCCTCACATCATGAGTTCCGATGCTTGAAGTGACGCTATCCAGAAGTCTCCAAGCACTTCTGAATAGGCAACCAAGCACATATGGGTGAGACACTTGCGTGCTAAGACCCCGGTTCAAGTCTCACACTTTACACGCACCTTTACCCATAAATTTACACACCTTACAAATTCCCAGGGTTTTCTTTAATTTGTAAGAGTTTTTATAAAAAAAAAAGGACCTGTAAGACTTACAAAGCAATTTTCAATTAATAAGGGATCAACAAAAATGATACCAAAATAAGGATATCAAAAGCAAGAGGAGCTTTCGTTGCACTTTTCGTTGTTTGGAAATCCAAAGAAATTAGGTTAAATACAAAAATTAAAATTTTCAACTCAAATATTAAGTTGGTCCTATTATATGGCTGTGAAACATGGAGAAAACAAAACTGACAATCACGAAGATACAGACTTTCATTAATGGATGCTTACGCAGAATAAAAGGATGGAAATGGCAGGACAAAATCACTAACATAGAATTATGGAAATGTACCAGTCAAATACCAGTGGATAAATAGATACATGAAAGACGATGGCGCTGGATAGGACACACACTACGGAAGCCAACTGAGAGTATTACACAACAGGCCCTTTTTTGGAATCCCCAGGTGAAAAGACAAAGAGGAAGACCAAGGAATTTTTGGAGAAGACAGATAGAAGCAGAGATGAAAATGATGGGGAAGACATGGAACGATCTTAAAAGAATGGCAAAAGCAGAATGACGTAGAAAGTGTTTGTTGAAGACCTATGCTCCACAGGGAGCTGAAAAGGTAGAAGAAGAAGGGAACAACTAGAATATATTGTAACAACTGGAAAATTTGAGGGACGAAGAGTTAGAGGAAGCAAAGAGAAAAGATACCAGACAACTTGAAAGAATGGCTTGGCAGAAGGTCAACAACAGAAATGATAAATAACTGTCGAGATTGAAAGTTGTGGAGAGACATGATACTTGATGATGATGATGAAGAGAAAGCAGATGATTGGTACAACCTTCTGCATCTTTTTTCTTATTAAAATAAATCTGCACATAGAATTTTACACCAAATTAAAATATTTGAAGAATTCTGAAAACAGTTCTGGTTATTTGTTTGCCACCCAAATAAATCGTACGGAACCTACATTCGAAATGGTCTACATATACTGCGGTCAGCCAATCACGCCACATGGGTATACATAACTAATAAAAATATAACTTTCGATACAATTTGTTTAATGACAGTCAATTACCATCTTGTGTAACCTAGAGAGGAATGAATCCAAGACTAATATAGAGATAAGAGAAATTCTTTATACGTCAGACATTTATTGAGAAGAGACAACAAAAGAATTTCAAAACACGTTCTTATATGGGGAAAATCAGGATACAAAAAAAAAAGAGGAAGATCTAAACTGAACAGAACACTGATAAGAGAAGCAAAGGCAGTCGGCATGGACTCATTGGATAAAATCGAACATCTCACCCAGAATAGAGATGGAGGGCAAAAATCACTATGAACCCTATTTGACATCTAACAGCGCTAGAAGGTTCTTGATCATGGTAGGCTAGAAGGCATATTCTCATGTTGGTTGGATTGCACTATGTAGATGAGGCAACAGAATACCCCAAGACTAACCAATCAAACTACAAGCATCAGGGGAGGGGACAACAATGTAAAGCCCCCCCCCCCCCCCCCCCCAATAAATAAACAGGACAAATCTGAAACAAGTGCAATGCGTCAAATACTTTGGCACAATAATAACATCAGATGGAAGATGCATCACATAAATAAAAAGTTGAAAAGCTCAGGCCAAAATAGCATTTCAGAAAGTGAAAAACGTCTTATGCAATAGTTCTATGTCAAGAGAAGTGAGAAAGAGAGTTCATCAGTGATATATACAGCCAATTCTGACTTATGGAAGCGAATCATGGACAGTAGATAAACAAATGAAAAGACAATTAGAGGCCACAGAGATGGGAATTCTCAAAAGAATGTTTAGAGTTCCCTGGACAGCTAAATAAAGACCAACAAGGAAATTCTCAAAGAGGCGAACACTAAAGGGAGGGAGTGCCTACAAAACATCAGAAAGAAACAATCAACATTTTTCGGATACATCGTGAGAAAAGGAAGTTGGAATACTTGGATACAACTGGCAAATACAGGGAAAGAGAGATCGCCGATGACAAAGAGAGAAGATACTAGATAGCTTGGTGTCATGGCATAGAAAACAGTCAACAACAGAACTGATATGATGCACGGTGGATAGAAGATTATGGAAGGACATTAACCCCTACGCCAACCACTATGGCACATGATGATGATGAAATACATTTTTTTCAGTCTAGACTATAATGTCCACTGGTTTCTCTTTAAAAGACATGAAAGGTGTGAATTAAGAATTGGGCATTAGTCATGGGAAAAGGGGCACTAAAACCACCATATGCATCATATGCTGAAGATAGATATGAAAGATTTATTTAATTTATTTTTTATTTGCTTTTTTTTCTATTATTTTATGTGAATGAAGCACTTACCAAAACATCTAATTGTTTAACTAAACGAATGTATGCTTTTTACAGAATACTACAGTAAATCTAGCTCTATATTTAGTAACATGTGAACAATACTCATACAGTGTTATGTGAGGTCAGTTAAAGAAATCTTCAACTGTGACCACTCTTTGTTGTATGTCTAATTCAACAACAGGCTGAGAAGTATGTTAGTAACTGAAGCTGCCAACTCAACACAAATTAATGTTTTAGCATTAACTACACAACAGGTCAAATTAATTATGGGTCATTTGTAATTATGGTCAAATTATTATATTATGTGAGTTACACCCCACTACTGCTCTCCCCCCCCCAATTTAAATTAATTATTATATATTCATAACAAAAACAGTAATAAATAGATAAGAATATAAGAATGAAAAGTGGAGAGGAGATAATAATATAAGATAATAGATAACATTTGTGAAAGCTTTCACGCCAGTATTAATTGAATAATAGCATTGGAAGTCATAGACTACCATCTTACTTATGAGTCATGTGTGTGACGGAGAGGTGAATAACGCACACTGAACTTGACTACTCTATCCGACATCCAGGTTATGGGAGAAGTTTGTTTTTCACCTCCCTACCTACCCTACTTCACACCTGTACTCCAAATATATTGAGAGATTGCATGGATGCTCATCTTGTCACTTACTGTATTATGAGACATAACTTACTTCTGTGTACACTTTATTTTTTTTTAACAACGAACCAGTTGAAGAAGACATTACGATCAACAATAACATAGATGTAATGATAATTTAGCCATACTTACCTCAGCACCACGAACAAACTCGATAATCTTAGTAGTACCGGCTCCATGGCAATCTTGCGTTGGAGGGGTCGACGACGATGGTTGCACACTTCTTAAATCATTTTTAGGCCGATAAAACGCGCCGTCTGGAAGTTCTTCAGGTTTAAAATCGGAATTTGAATCCACTGATCCAACTTTAATTACCCGTTGAGAATCCGGCGTGGGGACTTTCTTCGGCAACGTCCCATCTTCAGGCTGTGTTTTGGTGGTAGACGACTGCTGGGCCGCTATCACTTGCAACAAAAGTCGGGCCGAATCTGATCGCTGGTAGCGGTCTCGTCGGCCCTTTTCTATCGGCTCTTTCGAATCTTTTTCCTCAAGATGTTTTCTAGGTTTAACGAAATTCATTTTGTTTAATTTACATCAAGTTTACCATCGCGAGGATGAACGTAGAAAGAGACCTACAGACTCTAAAGTGAACACAGCTACTTTTGTTTTGTGCAACTTCGCCATCTTGTTTCAACCTTGAGGTCAGGGAACAACTGCTTCCGGGTTAACATTTAAACTTCTGTTTCCCTTTTTGAATATAAATAATTGAATAGAGGGAGAAGGTAGGGGCTTCTGTTTCGTTAGAATTGTAAAAGAATGGGTTTTTTTTATGTACTTACTTACCTTCGCAGTTTCAAATTAAACTTATATGTATATATTTAGTCTTTCTCTTCGATAAATGGGCTTTTTATTCAGCCGGAGAATATATTTTATAGAAGAATAGGTAGAATTGGATGGAGAGAAATGATAACAAACGACGAAGTTTTAAAACAACTGAAAATAAAAAGAGAACTACTAAATACTATTATGACAAGACAAATGAAATTGTTGGGGCTTGTTAAAAGACACAACAGCCTACTGAATGTAATATTGGAAGGGAAAATACCAGGTAAAAGAGGCAGACCAAGACTAACATGGACGAGTAACATCAAAAGATGGAGAAGTCAGCCTATGGCAATCTGTACCATGAAAGCAAGAGACAGAGTGGAATGGCGCTCCATGGTAGCCAACCTTCGATGCGGAGATGACACTCGATGATGATGATTCAGCCGGAAGCACAGTAATGTGTTCAGGTCAGGTAATTCTTTTTTATCATTTTAACGCATGCAACATATTTTTAGAATCGGTAGAATTGGATGGAAAGAAAAGAAAACAAATGATGAAGTTTTAAAACAAATAAAAATTAAGAGATCTACTAAACACAATTAGAACAAGACAAATGACATTTTTGGGGCATGTTAAAACACACAACAGCCTAATAAAAGTAATATTGGAAGGGAAAATACAAGGTAGCAGAGGCAGACTAAGACTAACATTGACGAGTAACATCAAAAGATGGACAAGTCAACCTATGACAATCTGCACCATCAAAGCAAGAGACAGAGTGGAATGGCCCTCCATGGTAGCCAACCTTCTATACGGAGACGGCACTCAATGATGATGATGAACATATTTTGAGTTATTTGCGGGTCATCATCTTGCACTCCAAACATGTCCATATGTGATCAGATCCCCTCCTCAAGTATCGTAGTGTTCAACGACTGACGACTCAGTTCTGTGTTGGTTGATAAGTCTTCTTACACGCCAACTAAGTTTCGGGCTGTGTCCATCTTAACTCCCATCTCTTTCATCCAAAGGAGTGGCGTGGACTCATAGTTGTCGAAGTCCTGTGCCCTTCCCACATCTCGGAGGGTATATTTTACGTTGAGCTACCAATGTCAGACCTGGGCCCTAGATGCAAGAACAATGAGAAAAATTACAACTAACGGGATTAAATATGTTTGACGAATAACAGGAAATATCATGAGAGATAAGATCAGAAATGAAGAACCGAGAAATAATCCCCGCCATAGAATATATAAAGAAACAACAGATAAAATGGTTTGGCCACGTGATACAGCAGAAAGACCACAACACAACGAGCCTTCAATAAACGTTGCGAGAACACCAGACCCAAGGGCCGACCGTGAAAAAGATAGATTGATGAAATATTAGAAACACTAGGAAACATAACAGCAGGAGAGGTCAAAAGAAGATCACATTATATATCCCCTCGACGCTGAAAGGCAAACGAGGAAGGAAGGAAGAAGAAGAAATACATATTTTAAAGGGGCCAAAAAATAAAAGTTAGAGTTGCTGGACTCGTATTGTATGACACAGATGATCATCATCAAGTGCCATCTCCGCAACGAAGGTTGGCTACCATGGAGCGCCATTCTGCTGTCTCTTGCTTTGATGGTGCAGGTTGTCATAGGCTGGTTTGTCCATCTTTTGATGTTACTCGTCCATGTTAGTCTTGGTCTGCCTCTGCCTCTTTTACCTTGTATTTTCCCCTCCAGGCTTAATTTTAGTAGGCTGTTGTGTCTTTTAACATGGCCCAAAAATCGCATTTGTCTTGTTTGAATTGTGTTTAGTAGTTCTCTTTTCATTTTTAGTTGTTTTAGGACTTCGTCGTTTGTATTCTTTTCCTTCCATTCAATTCTACCTATTCTTCTATATATCCACATTTCAAAGGCTTCAATTCTCTGTTCTGTTTTCTTGTCTAATGTCCATGTTTCTGCACCATATAGGAATGCTGAGAAGACATAACATTTGACTCAGATGATACTGCAATTATAATACGCGGTTAGTATTTGTGGCAAATTTGTAATAAAATTACTATGTCCCAGTGATCGACACTCACTATTTACTGAAAAAGTGACTTATTCTCAACATAAAAAAACGAGTTTGGCTATTTGAATACATTTGAATACAGGGAGTTGTCCTTTTCATCTTGAAATTGTACAAGCAGTTGAAAATTTGAATTTTAAATGAGTGACTTTGGAAGAGAGAGTAGACAATCGATCAATAAATGTGAATTGATGTTTTGAACAATTTTTTTTTAAAAATAATAGATTGAAACGGCAAATAGAAAATCGTCGTCTGTCTAAGGAAGATATGATATCTGCCAGAAATGACAATGTCACAAATGACAATGCCACAAATGACAATGTCACAAATGACAATGCCACAAATGACAATGCCATAAATGACAATGCCAGAAATGACAATGTCACACATGACAATGCCACAAATGACAATGCCATAAATGACAATGCCATAAATGACAATGCCATAAATGACAATGCCACAAATGACAATGTCACACGTGACAATGCCACAAATGACAATGCCATAAATGACAATGTCACAAATGACAATGCCACAAATGACAATGCCAGAAATGACAATGCCAGATATGACATTACTTTCGGTGAGAGTGTGTAAGATGCTTAGATTTCCAGAAAGAAGGTCTCTATGAGGGGTCGTGTGAATTCTTAACAGCAAAACTGCAAGATCGTAACTAAAGGTAAAGGTCAAGTACGAGACTTGAGCCGGCGTCTAGGCACGCGAGTTTCCATCCATATGTGCTCGGCCGCCTGTCCAGATGTATTCGGAGACTTCTGGATAGTGTCGCTTCAAGCATCGAAACTCACGATGCGAGGCAAGAGATGGAGATTCTTTCAGACGGGCTGTGGTGAATATAACAACCTGATGGTGAATTTGAATTTTCAGGAAATGTAAAAACACTTTGTTTCTATTTTAAGAAAATATTCAAGTTTTATGCACATTGGCTGCAAAAAAAAAAATTAAATAAATAAATAAATGACATCGGGATATAAATATTAGAACATTTCTTGCTGTCATCAGAGTTTTCTCTATTTCTGTTTATTCTTCTTTTCGTGGGATGCAGATTATAGAAAGTTGTATTGTATACAAAATACGACTCGAAATATCAATCATCGACATTGCATTCTAGATCTGGATTGCCTTTACTTTTCCATCCCTTAAGACAAGTTTAATTTCTTTGAGCTTACGACTTAGAGACGAAGTAGAATCTTTATTATTTTCATTTCTCATTTACAATCAGCTTGACTGCAGCTTCGCATTTTTATGGATTTCTTTGCCTTGAGCGCTTGTTGTCAGATCATTGGACACCTATCACCACTACTGTCCAACAAGGAAATAACTCTGGAGGCAAAACGAGCACTATACAATACAATCTTCATCCCAACGTTGTGCTACCAATGCCAGACCTGGACCCTAGATGCAAGAACAGTGAGAAAAATAACCTCTACTGAGATGAAATCTGTTAGACGAATGACAGGAAACAGTCTGAGAGATAAGATCAGAAATGAAGAACTTAGAAAAAAAGCTGGGAATAACCCCAGCCATAGAATATATAAAGAAACAACAGATAAAATGGTTTGGCCACGTGACAAGGCAGAAAGATCAAAACACAACACAACGAGCCTTCTGCAAACATTGCAAGAACACCAGACCCAAGGGTCGACCACGAAAAAGATGGGTCGATGAAATATTAGAAGCACTAGCAAACATAGAAGCCACGATAGCTCAGTGGTTAGTGAACTGGACTACAAAGGTCAAGGGGTAGGGTTCGATCCCAACCGACGGCATCCAGGTTCACCCAGCCTTAAATGGGTACCGGATTTTTTTTCTGGGAAAGTAAATCAGCACGGGCGTAATACCGACCACATTACCCCAAAAATCATGTGCTGAAGGTCTGTAAAATATAGGGTCACTAACACCATATTTCCCTATACGCCACTTGGCTTGACGGGAGTACTTTGCTTTTTTTTTTTACTAGGAAACATAAGAGCAGCAGAGGCGAATAGAAGAGCAAAAGACCGCAAATTATATCTCCCCTCGACGCTGAAAGGCAAATGAGGAAGGAGATTCATTCATTCATTGTCCTCTTAGATAGAAGACCACACAAAGGGCGGAAGTCATAGTTCTCCATGATTGACAATTTATAGTTCTGTTCTTGGTTATTTCTTTAGACCCAGTTCAGCCTTCCCTATTAATTGTTCTGGGTAGTAATTCTCTTTGTCTGCTTTTCTTTCTTTTACCAGATGGTTTCCACATGGATGTCTGACGGGGGAGTTTTTCTTCATTCATTTTTAGCACATGACCGATGTATTTCCAGCAAGGAGACAAATATTAATATATGAATATTATTATAAAGGGAAACTTCCGAGTCGATAATCAGCGAATCAATTCAGAGGAAGAGGTATGTTTACAGAACTTGGAAAAATTGACAAATAATCAACAACAGAAAATAATATGGACCACAGCAGGATCGAACCCGTAGTTAGCTGAGTGTCAGCGTTCCCTAGCGTTTGGCTTTTTGTGGCAAGGCGCTGTGCTACTGAGTATGAATTCGATCCAGCTTGGTCCATATTTTTTTCTGTTGTTGATTATTTGTCAATTTTTCCGAGTGCTGTAAACATACCTCTTCCTCTGAATTGATTCGCTTATTTCCAACAATTTCTTCTTATAAAACTCAAAACATATTCTTGTTTCGATTCGTCCCTTATAAGTTCTTTTGAAATATTAAATTTAAATGGGAAAAAATAAAAGCAAAACCAATTACCAAAAAATCAATTTTATTGAACTATATAGATAATTTGATGGTTTCCGGTTGTTTCCAAAATGGAGGAATTATTTTTCTCCGGCTTGGTATAGAACCGTTGATCAGAGGTTTAACAAGCCGCTATCGTAAAAACGATGTTGTTAATGAAACGTAGACCTGATACAGAATGTGTAAATTAGCAGTAGATAGTAGTGATAGTTTTTTCGGCCCTAAAACAACAACAAAAATAGGATTCTGGAATGTGCGAACAATGGCCGCTCCGACGAAACATGCACAGGTCGCGAGCGAGATGGACAGATACGATCTAGATATTTTAGGATTAAGCGAAATGCGCTGGCCTGGAACAGGTAGGAGATCTATTGATAATAAAATAGTAGTTTTTTCTGGAAGGGAAGATGGAAAACACCGTGAAGGAGTAGGCATAATGATGACAGACAAAGCTGCAAGAAGTTTATTAGAATGGGAACCGGTAAATAGCCGTCTGATACGAACACGATACAAAACAAAACATGGAAGACTTTCAATTATTCAATGTTATGCGCCTACTAACGAAGCTGATGATGAAGTTAAGGATGATTTTTATAACCAACTGCAACAACTTATAAACAAAATACCAAAACACGATCTTTTAATTGTAATGGGAGACTTCAACGCCAAAGTAGGACAAGATAACGCAGGAGTGGAACATGTGATGGGGAGCGAAGGCTGTAATACAACAAGTCAGAATGGAGAAAGATTAATAGAATTATGTTTAATAGAAAATTTAGTTATAGGTGGGACATTATTTCCACATAAAAATATCCACAAAACAACATGGATATCTCCTGATGATAGAACATCAAATCAAATTGACCACCTATGTATTAAACAACAATTCAGATCATCATTAATAGATGTAAGAGCATACAGAGGTGCTGATGTTAATAGTGACCACAACCTGTGCATTGGGAAAATAAGATTAAAATTTAGAAACCAACAGAAGAGGTCAATTACACATAAAATTGATAGTCATAAACTGAAAGATGAAGCAATAAAGGAAAAGTTTAACATAGAGCTAAGTAATTGTTATTCAGCACTTGGTGAAATAGACTTAGATATCAATGAAATGTGGGACTCACAGAGCAAAATACTAATGACAGCAGCAGAAGCAAGTGCTGGACTGAAGAAAATGGAAAAACGAGCTTGGATCTCAGACACCACATGGAAATACATCAAAGAAAGAAGAGAAGCGAAGAGAGCCATGACTAATGTAAAGACAGATCTTGGAAAGGTTCTGGCAAAAGCAACATACAAAGAATTAGACAACAAAGTGAAAAGTTCGGCAAGAAGAGATACAAGAGCTTATATAGACAACTTGGCAGAGAAAGCAGAGACAGCTGCAATTACAGGAGACAGCAGAACTCTTTATACTGTACAAAAGATGCTGACAAACACCTATACATCCAGTGGAACACCAATTCTAGACAAATCTGGATTAATGCTAACAACAAGCGCAGACATAAAAGCCCGTTGGGCGGAACACTTCAAAGAAATTCTTAACCGTCCACTACCTCACAGTTTAATAGATTTTGAAGCTGAAACACCAGCAGCAGAATTAGATGTAAATTTAGATGACTTCACCTTGAGTGAAATAGAAACCACCTTAAAGCTAATGACCAATAACAAGGCTGCTGGAGAGGATAAGTTAACAGCTGAGATCCTCAAGGCAATTGATAGCCATAATTTAATACATCTCCAAAAAATGTTCAACATCATTTGGAAAACAGAGAAGACGCCTCATAAATGGAAAAAAGGAATCATTGTTAAGATCCCAAAAAAGGGCAATCTTAGAGATTGTAATAATTGGAGAGGCGTGACACTTTTGTCAGTTGCCTCAAAATTATTCTGTAAAATCATCCTAAATAGAATAAAGGATTCAATAGATACAGTAATGCGTGAAGAACAGGCTGGGTTTAGAAAAGGGAGAAGCTGTCTTGACCACATTTTCACTCTACGACTTATATTGGAGGAACACATTGAAAAGCAAAACCTTTTGTACTTAACTTCATCGACTTCAAAAAAGCATTTGATAGTATTCATAGAGATTCTTTGTGGAAAATTCTGAAGCAATATGGCTTACCATCAAAAATCATAAATATTATCAAAGACATGTATGATGGTTACACATGTGCAGTTCGAACAGAGGAAGGACTGAGCGAATGTTTCCCAATAGAAACTGGGGTTAAACAAGGATGTATTTTATCGCCCTTGTTATTTGGAATTGTTATGGACTTCATAATGAAGAAATGCTGCACTGGTAATAAAGGCATCGAATGGATACAAGGAGACCATTTGGAGGACCTGGACTTTGCTGATGACATAGTTCTCATCAGCAATCAGATAAAAACGATGCAGGAAAACACAAATGAACTATCATCAATAGCCAGCAAAATTGGGCTTGAGGTCAATCATGAAAAGACTAAAGTCATGAAAAGTTTAATTCCAACAAGTGACAAAATATACATGGAAAACAAACCAGTAGAAGAGATCGATCACTTCATCTATCTTGGAAGTCACATTGATCGAGAAGGGGATACGAGCAAAGAAATTAGAATCAGACTGGCTAAAGCAGCAATGTCTTTCAGAAGCCTTGAAAAGTTGTGGAAATCAAAACTCATTAGCACAAACACAAAACTTAGGCTATTCAAATCAAATGTACTATCAACCCTTACGTATGCGTGTGAAAGCTGGAAAACAACAAGAGATATAGAAACAAAGTTGAACGCATTCGAAAATAAATGTCTAAGGAAAATACTTGGTATAGAATGGAACGAATTCAAAACAAACGAGGAAATTAGAGAAATCGCCAATCAACCACTAATATCTTCAGTAATAAAGAAAAGACGATGGTCATACGTTGGACATGTGATGAGAAGAGATAATAATCGAATAGCAAAGCAAGCCCTCATATGGGAAACAACAGGTAAAAGAAAAAGAGGAAGACCCAGGGAGACACTGAGAAGAACATTGATGAGAGAGGCAAGAGCAGCAGGAATCGGCTCCCTCAATGAGATAGAACTGCTTGCACAGAACAGAGACAGATGGCGAGATTTGATAAAATATCTTTAAAAGAAAACTGCTAGAACAAAAATTCATATAGGAGAAGGTGTATCTTGGTCTACGCCCTATGGGCCGGTTACGGCTCGAAAGGTCAATAGATAGATAGATATAGATAAGCAATATATATATTGGCATTTATAACAATACCACCCAATTCTATATTTAGATATGACACATTCTTTCACAAAATGATTTCGCATTTTAATATTTCAATTATTAGAAATACAAGGCGTGTATAGACGAGAGGAAAGAGCGTCCTAGACTCGGAGAAAGAATGAGTAATGAGACTTGATAGCCGACTCCATGACGTTATTTGATACTACCAGAGGTGCGAGACGTTCTTTGAAAGGGTATTAGTGGAAGTAAAGAAGACAAGAAGAAAAAGAGGAGGAAGAAGAAGAAGGAAAAGAAAAAAGGAATAAAAAACTAGAGGACGCTAATGTAGAAGAGGAACATCCTCATTGTTCGCCGTCTCCGCATAGAAGGTTGGCTATCATGGAGCGCCATTCCCACGTCTCTTGCTTTGATAGTGCAGGTTGTCATAGGCTGATTTGTCCATCTTTTGATGTTACTCGTCCATGTTAGTCTTGATCTGTCTCTGCCTCTTTTACCTTGTATTTTCCCTTCCAAGATTAATTTTAGTGGGTTGTTGTGTCTTTTAACATGCCTAAAAAATCTTATCAAGTAGAATGACATGAAAAGTAAATAAAGGAAAAAAAATAAATAAAAGGAAGAATAAGAAAAGAGGAAGAATCTCATGCGTAACTTTACTGTTATTTTTAAAAAATAATTATTAATTTTAACGCTCATTTTAACGAAATCATCAATGATTGTTAAATTTAATTTTATTTTCCACAAATTGTGTTTAAAAAATATATTTAAATATATCTGAACAAGCAATCCACAAATAGAATTGAGCACATATCATTTTGGGAGCCGTGATAGCTCAGTGGTTAGTGAACTGGACTACAAAGGACAAGAGGTTGGGGGTTAGATCCTGATCGACGGCTTCCATATTCACCCAGCCTTTAATGGGTACCGGACATTTTTCTGGGAAAGTACAGCGGTACGGGCGTAATACCGACCACATTACCCAAAAAATCATGTGCTGAAGGTCTGTAAAAATATGGTCACTAATACCATATTCCCTATACGCCACTTGGCGTGACGGGGGTACTTGACTTTTTAAAATATATAATTTTACATTATCGTATTCAGTGCAGAATGTAAGTAAGAAAAAAGTAAAGTACCCCGTCACGCCAAGTGGCGTATAGGGAATATGGTGTTAGTGACCATAAATTTTACAGACCTTCGACACATGATTTTTGGGGTAATGTGGTCGGTATTACGCCCGTGCCGCTTTACTTTCCCCATAAAAAAATCCGGTACTCATTAAAGGCTGGGTGAACCTGGAAGCCGTCGATAGGGATCGAACCCTACCTCTTGTCCTTTGTAGTCCTGTTCACTAGCCACTGAGCTATCGCGGCTCCCTGAGAATGTAAGTGTCTCCGGTAATATTCAGTATTTTACTGATGACGCCATGCAGGGTAGCAATTTCACATCTGCGTTCTGTATTTCTGACTTTACTTCTCTCACTGATAATACACGCTCAATGAAATGTTCATTATTTTCAGTTATATGCTCACTAATCGGCTACTCCTCCCTCCCCTCAGTGTTGATCTTACAGTCATCACATCTCTGTGTTGATCTTACAGCTATCATATCTCTGTGTTGATCTTACAGCTATCACATCTCTGTGTTGATCTTACAGCTATCACATCTCTGTGTTGATCTTACAGTCATCACATCTCTGTGTTGATCTTACAGTCATAACATTTTTGTGTTAATCTTACAGCTATCACATCTCTGTGTTGATCTTACAGTCATCACATCTCTGTGTTGATCTTACAGTCATAACATTTTTGTGTTAATCTTACAGCTATCACATCTCTGTGTTGATCTTACAGCCATCCCAACTCTGTGTTGATATTACAGCCATAACATCTCTGTGTTGATCTTACAGCTATCACATCTCTGTGTTGATCTTACAGCCATCCCAACTCTGTGTTGATATTACAGCCATAACATCTCTGTGTTGATCTTACAGCTATCACATCTCTGTGTTGATCTTACAGCCATCCCAACTCTGTGTTGATATTACAGCCATAACATCTCTGTGTTGATCTTACAGCTATCACATCTCTGTGTTGATCTTACAGCTACCACATCTCTGTGTTGATCTTACAGCTATCACATCTCTGTGTTGATCTTACAGCTATCACATCTCTGTGTTGATCTTACAGCTATCACATCTCTGTGTTGATCTTACAGTCATCACATCTCTGTGTTGATCTTACAGTCATAACATTTTTGTGTTAATCTTACAGCTATCACATCTCTGTGTTGATCTTACAGCCATCCCAACTCTGTGTTGATATTACAGCCATAACATCTCTGTGTTGATCTTACAGCTATCACATCTCTGTGTTGATCTTACAGCCATCCCAACTCTGTGTTGATATTACAGCCATAACATCTCTGTGTTGATCTTACAGCTATCACATCTCTGTGTTGATCTTACAGCTATCACATCTCTGTGTTGATCTTACAGCTATCACATCTCTGTGTTGATCTTACAGCTATCACATCTCTGTGTTGATCTTACAGTCATCACATCTCTGTGTTGATCTTACAGTCATAACATTTTTGTGTTAATCTTACAGCTATCACATCTCTGTGTTGATCTTACAGCCATCCCAACTCTGTGTTGATATTACAGCCATAACATCTCTGTGTTGATCTTACAGCTATCACATCTCTGTGTTGATCTTACAGCCATCCCAACTCTGTGTTGATATTACAGCCATAACATCTCTGTGTTGATCTTACAGCTACCACATCTCTGTGTTGATCTTACATCTATCATATCTCTGTGTTGATCTTACATCTATCATATCTCTGTGTTGATCTTACAGCCATAACATCTCTATGTTGATCTTACATCTATCATATCTCTGTGTTGATCTTACAGCCATAACATCTCTGTGTTGATCTTGCAGCCATCACATCTCTGTGTTGATCTTACAGCCATCCTAACTCTGTGTTGATCTTACAGCCATCAGATCTCTGTGTTGATCTTACAGCCATCACATCTTGATCTTACAGCCATCACATCTCTGTGTTGATCTTGCAGCCATCACATCTCTGTGTTGATCTTGCAGCCATCACATCTCTGTGTTGATCTTACAGCCATCCTAACTCTGTGTTGATCTTACAGCCATCACATCTTGATCTTACAGCCATCACATCTTGATCTTACAGCCATCACATCTTGATCTTACAGCCATCACATCTTGATCTTACAGCTATAATATCTCTGTGTTGATCTTACAGCCATCATATCTCGATCTTACAGCCATCACATCTTGATCTTACAGCCATCACATCTTGATCTTACAGCCATAATATTTCTGTGTTAATCTTACAGCCATCATATCTCGATCTTACAGCCATCACATCTTGATCTTACTGCCTTCACATCTTGATCTTACAGGCTTCATTTCTTCATCTTACAGCTATCACATTTTCATCTTACAGCCTTCACGTCTTGATCTTACAGCCTTCACATCTTGATTTTACAGCCTTCACGTCTTGATCTTACAGCCTTCACATCTTGATCTTACAACCATCACATCTTGATCTTACAGCCATCACATCTTGATCTTACAGCCTTCACGTCTTGATCTTACAACCATCACATCTTGATTTTACAGCCATCACGTCTTGATCTTATAGCCTTCACGTCTTGATCTTACAGCCATCACATCTTGATCTTACAGCCTTCATGTCTTGATCTTACAACCATCACATCTTGATCTTACAGCCTTCACATCTTGATTTTACAGCCTTCATGTCTTGATCTTACAGCCTTCACGTCTTGATCTTACAACCATCACATCTTGATCTTACAGCCTTCACGTCTTGATCTTACAACCATCACATCTTGATTTTACAGCCATCACGTCTTGATCTTACAGCTTCACGTCTTGATCTTACAACCATCACATCTTGATCTTACAGCCTTCACGTCTTGATCTTACAGCCATCACATCTTGATCTTACAGCCATCACATCTTGATCTTACAGCCTTCAGGTCTTGATCTTACAACCATCACATCTTGATCTTACAGCCATCACATCTTGATCCTACAACCATCACATCTTGATTTTACAACCATCACATCTTCATCTTACAGCCATCACATCTTGATCTTACAGCCTTCACGTCTTGATCTTACAACCATCACATCTTCATCTTACAGCCATCACATCTTGATCTTACAGCCTTCACGTCTTGATCTTACAACCATCACATCTTGATTTTACAGCCATCACATCTTGATCTTACAGCCACCATATCTCTGTGTTCTTTTTCTTACAACCATCACATCTTGATCTTACAACTATCACATCTCTACATTGACCCAACGACCACAACCGTAACATTCACACCTCATCTACTCACACCCATTACATCTCTATATTGAACATGCGACCACACCAATAACATACACATCTCTATATTGATATAACGACAACACTAAAAACATTCACATCTCTATAATGACATAAAGATCACACCAATAACATACACATCTCTATCTTGATGTAACGATCACACCAATAACATTCACATCTCTATACTGAACATGCGACCACACCAATAACATTCCCATCTCATTCACCCACAACCACAACTATCACATTTCAGTGGTTTCCTCCTCCAGATTGAGTGGTGGCGTTGATTGCTTCAGAAAGCCCGGCAGTGCTGCCATGCAAGGCAATGTGTGCATTCGCTCAAGTCTCCTTTTCTCTCTTTCCACCATCGTGGTGGACATTTTTCTGCTGTAGTTTTTGTAGATGACGCTGTCTTGTGGTCTTTTCACGATTTTGATGCTTTCAAGATTCTATGACAATGATAGAAATGGCAAAACAGTTGAAACATTTGGAGAAACAGGCAGAGAAATGACAAAACAATTAAAACATTTGTAGAAACAGGCAGAGAAATGATAAAATAGTTAAAACATCTGGAGAAACAGGCAGAGAAATGATAAAATAGTTTTAATATTTGGAGAAACAAGCAGTGAAATGATAAAATAGTTTTAATATTTGTAGAAACAAGCAGTGAAATGATAAAATAGTTTTAATATTTGGAGAAACAAGCAGTGAAATGATAAAATAGTTTTAATATTTGTAGAAACAAGCAGTGAAATGATAAAATAGTTTTAATATTTGGAGAAACAAGCAGTGAAATGATAAAATAGTTTTAATATTTGGAGAAACAAGCAGTGAAATGATAAAATAGTTTTAATATTTGGAGAAACAAGCAGTGAAATGATAAAATAGTTTTAATATTTGGAGAAACAAGCAGTGAAATGATAAAATAGTTTTAATATTTGGAGAAACAAGCAGTGAAATGATAAAATAGTTTTAATATTTGGAGAAACAAGCAGTGAAATGATAAAATAGTTTTAATATTTGGAGAAACAAGCAGTGAAATGATAAAATAGTTTTAAAATTTGGAGAAACAAGCAGTGAAATGATAAAATAGTTTTAATATTTGGAGAAACAAGCAGAGAAATGACAAAATAGTTTTAATATTTGTAGAAACAAGCAGAGAAATGACAAAATAGTTTTAATATTTGGAGAAACAAGCAGTGAAATGATAAAATAGTTTTAATATTTGGAGAAACAAGCAGTGAAATGATAAAATAGTTTTAATATTTGGAGAAACAAGCAGTGAAATGATAAAATAGTTTTAATATTTGGAGAAACAGGCAGTGAAATGATAAAATAGTTTTAATATTTGTAGAAACAGGCAGAGAAATGACAAAATAGTTTTAATATTTGTAGAAACAAGCAGTGAAATGACAAAATAGTTTTAATATTTGTAGAAACAAGCAGTGAAATGACAAAATAGTTTTAATATTTGGAGAAACAAGCAGTGAAATGATAAAATAGTTTTAATATTTGGAGAAACAAGCAGTGAAATGATAAAATAGTTTTAATATTTGTAGAAACAAGCAGTGAAATGATAAAATAGTTTTAATATTTGTAGAAACAAGCAGTGAAATGATAAAATAGTTTTAATATTTGGAGAAACAAGCAGAGAAATGATAAAATAGTTTTAATATTTGTAGACACAAGCAGAGAAATGACAAAATAGTTTTAATATTTGTAGAAACAAGCAGAGAAATGACAAAATAGTTTTAATATTTGTAGAAACAAGCAGAGAAATGACAAAATAGTTTTAATATTTGTAGAAACAAGCAGAGAAATGACAAAATAGTTTTAATATTTGTGGAAACAAGCAGAGAAATGACAAAATAGTTTTAATATTTGTAGAAACAAGCAGAGAAATGACAAAATAGTTTTAATATTTGTAGAAACAAACAGAGAAATGACAAAATAGTTTTAATATTTGTAGAAACAAGCAGAGAAATGACAAAATAGTTTTAATATTTGTAGAAACAAGCAGAGAAATGATAAAATAGTTTTAATAATTGTAGAAACACGCAGAGAAATGACAAAATAGTTTTAATATTTGTAGAAACAAGCAGAGAAATGATAAAATAGTTTTAATATTTGTAGAAACAAGCAGAGAAATGACAAAATAGTTTTAATATTTGTAGACACAAGCAGAGAAATGACAAAATAGTTTTAATATTTGTAGAAAAAAGCAGAGAAATGACAAAATAGTTTCAGTGTTTGTACAATCAAACAGAGAAATGAGAAAGCATTTTAAATATTTGTGTAATGAAACAGAGAAATGAAAATAATAATTTAAACATTTGTGTATATGTAAATGTACAACTGAAATAAATAAAAGAATAGGAATGGCAAAAAGTAATTTCAATGCCATGAAAAATATACTAACATCAAAACAAATAACACCAGAACAGGGCTAAAACTAAGAATAGCAAAATGTTACATCTCAATATTCCTGTACGGTGCAGAAACATGGACATTAGACCAGAAAATAGAACAGAAAATTGAGGCCTTTGAAATGTGGATTTATAGAAGAATAGGTAGAATTGGATGGAAAGAAAAGAAAACAAACGAGAAAGTTTTAAAACAACTGAAAATGAAGAAAGAACTACTAAACACAATTAGAGCAAGACAAATGAAATTTTTTGGTCATGTTAAAAGACACAGCAGTCTAATAAAAGTAATATTAGATGGGAAAATACAAGGTAAAAGAGGCAGAGGCAGACCAAGACTAACATGGACGAGTAACATCAAAAGATGAACAAGTCAGCCTATGGCAATCTGCACCATCAAAGCAAGAGACAGAGTGGAATGGCGCTCCATGGTAGCCAACCTTCGATGCGGAGACGGCACTCGATGATGATGATGATGTGTATATGTAAGCAAACATAGACTAGTTTAACTGCACGATACAATTTTGTGTTTATTTGACACATACATTACGGGGGAGTAGAGGCACCTGCGGTCGCAATAGCAGGGTCGGCGCACCATCAGCCGACCAAGACCCAGCAGTTCTACCTCCTCGTGGTCTCCCCTGGTAACAGTCTGCGTCAAAACAGGCTGGCTAACAGAAGCTAGGATCACCGTGTTCCCTGTAGTGGTGGCAGTTGCTGATATAGAAGACCCAGTATTGCAGTACTTCTGGGGTGGCCGAGTCGTTTCCCAGCATAGCCTGGGACAGACGAACTCGAACCTCTTCAGTAAGAGCCGGGAATGTCAAGAAAGCAATTACGACCCGCCACATCTTATTAGTCAAAGGGCAACCTGCCCGCATCAACTCGTGGCAATCCGTCAACAACAACAACAACAACAACAACAACAACAACAACAACAACAACAACAACAACAACACATACATTACCAAATGCGAAGCTGCTGTAAAGCTGATGATAATGATGAAAAAAGAATGAAAATTATAAAGATCGTACGATTTCTCGTTTCCTGTCCCATATACTCTTACACATGGGAAGTAATATATACAATTATCGTTAACTCTGTATTAACGCACTTACCTCCCTTATTATAGTGATGAAAAAATGAAAAACGTCTTGCAACAAGTCTATGTCAATAGAAGTAAAAACGAGTTTATCGGTGCTTTATAGAGTCAATTCAGATCTATGGAAGCGAATCATGGACATTGGACAAACAGGTTAAAAGACGAGTAGAGGTCACAGAGGTGGGATTTCTCAGAATGTTGAAAGTTCCCTGGACAGCTAAAAAGACCAATGAGGAAATTCTCAAAGAGCCTAACACAAGAAATAGAGCTCTTAAAAAACATCAGCAAGAGACAATCAACATTTTTCGAGCACATCATGAAAAGATGAAAGTTAGAATACTTGGTTACAACTGGTAAAATACAAGGAAAGAGAGATTTCGGACGACAAAGAGAGAAGATACTAGATAGCTTGGTGTCATAGCATGGAAAACAGTCAACAACAGAATTGATATGATGCACTGTGGATAGAAGATTGTGGAAGGACACGATCGCCTCTGCCAATCGGCATGGCACATGATGATGATGACAAGACAAAGAATAAAGAAGTAACGTTAGAAGCGAAGCGATGTATTTATGAGACTATCTTCATCCAAATGTTGTGCTACCAGTGCCAGACATGCACCTTAGACTCAAGAACTACTAAACAAAATAACCACAACAGAAATTAAGTGTGTCAGACCCATGACAGGAAACAGCCTGAGAGATAAGATAAAAAATAAAGAACTGAGAAACAGACTAGGAGCGGGACCAGCCATTGAATACATAAAGCGACAACAGATCAAGGGGTTCAGGGATGTGATAAGACATCCAGAACTAAAGCTAATACAACGAGTTACCAACAAACGATACGAGAGGGGGGGGGGGGGACTTGTTGGTCTCGAGGCAAGACGCCGGCCTCGAGACAGAGAGGTTGTGGGATCAAATCCCGGCTACACCGGTTGGAATTTTTATTTATGATTTCTTTCTGCGGCAACCACCCCTGGTCTCAGCAGCGAGGCCCAGCTTGAAACGTCAATTACTCATCGACGGAAATAAATATGAGTACCTCCCAAGTCGGAGTTATCTGCCGGTGCGGTGAGGGACCCCTGTGCACACGGCTGCCTGAGAAAAACGGATTAGCTCGGAAAATTCAGTTCCTAATCTCTAGGGACTTCGTCAGAAGTAAACAGCCGACGAACGATAAAAAAAAAGATACGAGAACAGCAGACCAAGAACAATGTGGATAAACGGAATACTAGAAACACGTGGAGGTATAAAAGGGCAATAGAAGAGCAAGAAACCGCATCAGAACTGGACACAATCGACTCCATAGTCACATGTATACAAAATTCAAGATCGGCACCTCAACTACATGTACATGTGGACAGGCGCCCCTGACTGCTGAACACATACTTCAAGACTGCACTGAATATAGTAGACTGAGGAAAATCCATTGGCCCATAGATACAACACTACAGACAAAACACATACTAAGACTGCACTGAATATAGTAGACCCACTAGCAAGAAAAACTATACAAAAGACAGTGAAGTTTATACAGGAAACGACATTGTAGATACAGACAATACTCAAGGCGAACGAAAGATATATAGACAGACAGACAGGCAGGCAGGCAGACATACAGGCAAGCAAGCAGACAGACAGACAGGCAAGCAGGCAGGCAGATAGATACGAACTATACTTGTAACATTATGTCCGCGAGTTATTTGTGTAACATTATAATAAGGATTATATTTATACAATTATATCTACGGATCATATTTGTAGCATTATACCTATGGACTATGTTTGCAACATTAAGATCTATATTTGTAACATTATAGATACGAACTATATTTGTAACATTTTAGTTACGGACTATATTTGTAACATTATAGTTACATACTATATTTGTAACAGTATAGTTACGGACTATATTTGTAACATTATAGTTACGGACTATATTTGTAACATTATAGTTACGGACTATATTTGTAACATTTTAGTTACGGACTATATTTGTAACATTATAGTTACATACTATATTTGTAACAGTATAGTTACGGACTATATTTGTAACATTATAGTTACGGACTATATTTGTAACATTATAGTTACGGACTATATTTGTAACATTATAGTTACATACTTTATTGGAAACATTATATTTATGAATTATTTTTGTAGCATTATACTTTCCAGTTATATTTGTAACATTATAGTTACGGACTATAGTTGTAACATTATAGCTACATACTATATTTTTGTATACTTAATGACAATATTTTAACAATATATTTTCGAATTATATTTGTATGTTTATACTTTCGAACTAAATATGTAGCATTATACTTTCGAACTATTTTTGTAACATTATAATTATGGACTATAATTGTTACATTATAGTTAGTGACTATATTTGTAACATTATACTCAAAGAATATATTTGTAACATTATACTCAAGGACTATATTTGTAACATTATACTCAAGGACTATATTTGTAACATTATGCTCAAGGACTATATTTGTAACTTTATACTCAAGGACTATATTTGTAACTTTATACTCAAGGACTATATTTGTAATGCTGTAGTTATTGACTATATTTGTAACAATTTACTCAAGGACTATATTTGTAACTTTATACTCAAGGACTATATTAGTAGTAGCGGTGGCTGTGAACTCAACAGAAAAGTGGAATAACATGCACCGAAATACAATAGATTTGGCACCGACTTTGCACCGACTTTGCACCAAAACGGTGCCAAAAAAAAAATTATTTTTTTTTTCGAATTCGCGATTTTTTCGAACTTCATTATTTTTTGGGGGAATTTTTTTTTTTTTTTTTGGTGTTCGTCAGTTTGTCGAATCACTGAGAGCTTAACTCAGGTAAATTCAATAGAGACTCGGTGCTAATCCGTGTCCGGTGATCGTCTCTCGCTGTGTGTTAGAAATTTGTGAAAGAGTATTTTAAAAGAGTATGTGAAAGTAAAAATTCAGAATTATTTAAAAAAATATGTATTTGTGAAAGTAAACTCAGAATTATTAAAAATAAAAAAATAAAAAAATAAAAAAAAACAGTCTCCCTTCAGGATTCGAACACGGGTCTACTACGTGACAGGCCAGGCAACATGTAAAAAAAAATGCTGACAAGCAATAACATTGAAAGGTTAGTTTTGTCGAACGGTCTCCTGTGTTTCTGAGAGCTTAACCGCAGGTAAATTCAATAGAGACTCGGTGCTAAGCGGCTTATTGTCCGGTGATCGTCGCTCGCTGTGTGTTAGAAATTTGTGAAAGAGTATTTTAAATTCCGTTAGCCAACTCAGGTAGAACCCCGATTGAAAAGAAAACGGACTTATGTTAAAAATAGTAAAATATAAGTGGTCGTGTGTGTTATCGCTACCAACATCATCATGTGTCGTGTAGTAAGGTGTGCTAATATTAAATAGTGACGCTCGCTCTTTCTCATTCAATGAAAAGCAAAACAAAATTCTATATTTCACAACTTTATTAATACATCATATATATATTACTGTCCGGTCGTTGATAATTTTAAGCGTCTGGGTTTCCTCCCTCCTGTTTTGGTGGTACTGTTTGTTAAATGTCTATCAAACACGGGTGCATAGGAAGTTTCATTAGCCTTCAAAACACAACCGCCCTCCATTTTGACAAAACCTTGATCAAAGCTGGAATAGGTAATCGGTGACTTTGCTGAAACATCCTGGGCATCCATACTGGCTGCCGGAGCTGTCGTCTGATTAACAAGAGTGAGGTCCCCTTGGTTAACAAAAAAGGGCGTGTAGTTGATGTTAGCATAAGCGTTTTCGAGACTGCCTTAACGCCATCTATAGACAATGGAACTACCCCCTCTGCCTTCATGTCCTATCATCATCATGTGCCACCCTCAACACCATCACCCCTTCATGTCCTATCATCATCAAGCCACACAAAGTATCAACCCCTTCATGGCCTATCATCATCATGTGCCACCCTCAACACTATCATCATCATGTGCCACCCTCAACACTATCATCATCATGCGCCACCCCCAACACCATCATCAAACCTTCATATCCCATCATCATCTTGTGCCCTACCATTAAATAGTGACTCTCTCTCTCTCTCTCTCTCTCTCTCTCTCTCTCTCTATCGCATATCCAAGCTAACTCAAGTCAAATAAAAATCATCACCAAGCCACACAAATTGACACATCATCATCATGTGCCACCCTCAACACTATCATCATCATGCGCCACCCCCAACACCAGCCCTTCATGTCCTATCATCATGTGCCACCCTCAACACCATCATCAAACCTTCATGTCCTATCATCATCATGTGCCACCCTCAACATCAAACCTTCCGGCTTGGACGGAGGAACTGTTTTCCATCAGTCGAGTAAATGAAACAAACCCCGTTACATATGTGTTGAAAGACGATAAGGGCGATGAGATAGAGGGGTCATTCTACACACCGAAAATTCAAAAAGTTGGAGACAAACTCATCATCCCTGCATGTCCTATCATCAACCCACACAAAGTATCAACAAGCGAAATTCTCTCTCTCTCTCTCACTCTCTCTCTCTCTTTCTCTCTCTCTCGCTCTGTCTCTCTCACATTCATGATAAACCAAAACAAAATAGGCTCATATTAAAAAAGTCGACCTAAAACCGTAAAATATTCCACTACAACACAGACCGCTAGACTGAACAGTACTATGAAAATAAACGTCCGTGAATCAAGCGCGCTTATAACACGAAGTCTCACATCCGACTAGTTTAAATATAATCCGGTAAATCAAAGTTAGGAGGCAAGGGCAGAAACTTAGGAGGTAAGGGCAGAAACCAAAGAGGCAAGGGCAGAAACCTAGGAGACAAGGTCAGAAATCTAGGAAGCTGTGTTAGAAAACAAGGAGGGGAGGTCAGAAATCTAGGAAGCTGTGTTAGAAAACAAGGAGGGAAGGTCAGAAACCTAGGAGACAAGGGCAGAAACTTAGGAGGTAAGGGCAGAAACCAAAGAGACAAGGTTAGAAAACAAGGAGGGAGGGTCAGAAATCTAAGAGGCAAGGGCAGAAACCTAGGAGGCGAGGTCAGAAACCTAGGAGGCGAGGTCAGAAACCTAGGAGGCGAGGTCAGAAAACAAGGAGGGAAGGTCAGAAACCTAGGAGACATGGACAGAAAACTAGGAAGCAAAGGCTGAAAACCAAAGAGGCAAGGTCAGAAATCTAGGAAGCTGCATTAGAAAACAAGGAGGGAAGGTAAGAAACCTATCTACTTCCATACTGATACTAGTTAGACACATCGATCAGATAGTTACATCCAAATCGCAAACATTTTACCCCAGAACACAAAAATTTAGGGTCATACTCAAAAAGTCGACCTAAAAATCCCGAAAGCTACTCACATAGTCATACTAGTTAGACACAACGAGCAGGAAGTTATATTCTAGGTCCAAAATGTTGGACCAAATCACAACGAACCACGAACCACAACCCCACGATCCATGGACTTAACGAACCATCAACTCACGAACGCGCCGATGAACGCATCGGGTTTCGTGTATAACCCAGGCTCCAATGTCACGTTGACATCAAATCTAGCGTCGCAAATATCGTCGTTATCGAGAGATTCGTAGCGAATCCAGACATCACCCTCTTTTACATTGAAATAATTTAGTGGAAATTGTATCTCCACCAGTGCGATCTCATACTGCGTCGAAAATTGCCTCCAGCGTTCTCTAACATTGCCTCGATCGTTCTTTAACATTACCTCCAGCGTTCTCTAACATTGCCTCGATCGTTCGTTAACATTGCCTCGATCGTTCTTTAACATTACCTCCAGCGTTCTCTAACATTGCCTCGATCGTTCGTTAACATTGCCTCCAGCGTTCTCTAACATTGCCTCCAGCGTTCTCTAACATTGCCTCCAGCGTTCTCTAACATTGCCTCCAGCGTTCTCTAACATTGCCTCCAGCGTTCTCTAACATTGCCTCCAGCGTTCTCTAACATTGCCTCCAGCGTTCTCTAACATTGCCTCCAGCGTTCTATAACATTGCCTCGATCGTTCGTTAACATTGCCTCGATCGTTCTTTAACATTACCTCCAGCGTTCTCTAACATTGCCTCGATCGTTCGTTAACATTGCCTCCAGCGTTCTCTAACATTGCCTCCAGCGTTCTCTAACATTGCCTCCAGCGTTCTCTAACATTGCCTCCAGTGTTCTCTTCACAAGTTTCGTAAGGGAAACATTTGTCGTACTGGGAGAAAAACTCGTTTACCCTATCCATTTTAACGACCCCTTCTAATGATGACTCGCTGAGTGCCAAGTACAGACTATCTGTATCCATTTCACAGAGTCGAAAGTCGGACCTCTCTACGAATCTATCCAGGAAGTCATAGTAAAATTCCAACATTCCCAATTTGGTGTACTGGTAGACGAAAAAACCAAGCTGTGAAGGAAGATCCCACAGGATACTTCGATTTCCAAGCGACACCTCATACAGGTCTTCACCAATAGACATCCCCATACCAAAAATTTACTTTGATAATCACTTTTATGATTGATACGCCCCTTACGAAGGCTGATTGTTACGCCCCTTACGAAGGCTGATTGTTACGCCCCTTACGAAGGTGCATTGTGCCAAACTGGTGCGCGTGTCAAACTTGTGCATGTTTTTGCACGGTGCAAATCTGGTGCGGTTTTGGTGTAACTTTTAGATGAATGTGGGAGTAGCTTTTTATGGTTTTGAGGTCGACTTTTTGAGTATGTGCCTAAATGTTTGTGATCTCAGAGATGAAATGTGTTAGACGAATGACAGGAAACAGTCTGAGAGATAAGCTCAGAAATGAAGAACTGAGAAGAAAGTTAGGAATAGCCCCCATCATTGCCTCTTAGGTTTCTGACCTCGCCTCCTAGGTTTCTGCCCTTGCCTCTTAGATTTCTGACCCTCCCTCCTTGTTTTCTAACCTTGTCTCTTTGGTTTCTGCCCTTACCTCCTAAGTTTCTGCCCTTGTCTCCTAGGTTTCTGACCTTCCCTCCTTGTTTTCTAACACAGCTTCCTAGATTTCTGACCTCCCCTCCTTGTTTTCTAACACAGCTTCCTAGATTTCTGACCTTGTCTCCTAGGTTTCTGCCCTTGCCTCTTTGGTTTCTGCCCTTACCTCCTAAGTTTCTGCCCTTGCCTCCTAACTTTGATTTACCGGATTATATTTAAACTAGTCGGATGTGAGACTTCGTGTTATAAGCGCGCTTGATTCACGGACGTTTATTTTCATAGTACTGTTCAGTCTAGCGGTCTGTGTTGTAGTGGAATATTTTACGGTTTTAGGTCGACTTTTTTAATATGAGCCTATTTGTTTTGGTTTATCATGAATGTGAGAGAGACAGAGCGAGAGAGAGAGAAAGAGAGAGAGAGAGTGAGAGAGAGAGAGAGAGAGAGAGAGAGAATTTCGCTTGTTGATACTTTGTGTGGGTTGATGATAGGACATGCAGGGATGATGAGTTTGTCTCCAACTTTTTGAATTTTCGGTGTGTAGAATGACCCCTCTATCTCATCGCCCTTATCGTCTTTCAACACATATGTAACGGGGTTTGTTTCATTTACTCGACTGATGGAAAACAGTTCCTCCGTCCAAGCCGGAAGGTTTGATGTTGAGGGTGGCACATGATGATGATAGGACATGAAGGTTTGATGATGGTGTTGAGGGTGGCACATGATGATAGGACATGAAGGGCTGGTGTTGGGGGTGGCGCATGATGATGATAGTGTTGAGGGTGGCACATGATGATGATGTGTCAATTTGTGTGGCTTGGTGATGATTTTTATTTGACTTGAGTTAGCTTGGATATGCGATAGAGAGAGAGAGAGAGAGAGAGAGAGAGAGAGAGTGAGGGTGGCACATGATGATGATAGTGTTGAGGGTGGCCTATGATGATGATGTGTCAATTTGTGTGGCTTGGTGATGATTTTTATTTGACTTGAGTTAGCTTGGATATGCGATAGAGAGAGAGAGAGAGAGAGAGAGAGAGAGAGAGAGAGAGAGAGTCACTATTTAATGGTAGGGCACAAGATGATGATGGGATATGAAGGTTTGATGATGGTGTTGGGGGTGGCGCATGATGATGATAGTGTTGAGGGTGGCACATGATGATGATAGTGTTGAGGGTGGCACATGATGATGATAGGCCATGAAGGGGTTGATACTTTGTGTGGCTTGATGATGATAGGACATGAAGGGGTGATGGTGTTGAGGGTGGCACATGATGATGATAGGACATGAAGGCAGAGGGGGTAGTTCCATTGTCTATAGATGGCGTTAAGGCAGTCTCGAAAACGCTTATGCTAACATCAACTACACGCCCTTTTTTGTTAACCAAGGGGACCTCACTCTTGTTAATCAGACGACAGCTCCGGCAGCCAGTATGGATGCCCAGGATGTTTCAGCAAAGTCACCGATTACCTATTCCAGCTTTGATCAAGGTTTTGTCAAAATGGAGGGCGGTTGTGTTTTGAAGGCTAATGAAACTTCCTATGCACCCGTGTTTGATAGACATTTAACAAACAGTACCACCAAAACAGGAGGGAGGAAACCCAGACGCTTAAAATTATCAACGACCGGACAGTAATATATATATGATGTATTAATAAAGTTGTGAAATATAGAATTTTGTTTTGCTTTTCATTGAATGAGAAAGAGCGAGCGTCACTATTTAATATTAGCACACCTTACTACACGACACATGATGATGTTGGTAGCGATAACACACACGACCACTTATATTTTACTATTTTAACATAAGTCCGTTTTCTTTTCAATCGGGGTTCTACCTGAGTTGGCTAACGGAATTTAAAATACTCTTTCACAAATTTCTAACACACAGCGAGCGACGATCACCGGACAATAAGCCGCTTAGCACCGAGTCTCTATTGAATTTACCTGCGGTTAAGCTCTCAGAAACACAGGAGACCGTTCGACAAAACTAACCTTTCAATGTTATTGCTTGTCAGCATTTTTTTTTACATGTTGCCTGGCCTGTCACGTAGTAGACCCGTGTTCGAATCCTGAAGGGAGACTGTTTTTTTTTATTTTTTTTATTTTTTTATTTTTATAATTCTGAGTTTACTTTCACAAATACATATTTTTTTAAATAATTCTGAATTTTTACTTTCACATACTCTTTTAAAATACTCTTTCACAAATTTCTAACACACAGCGAGAGACGATCACCGGACACGGATTAGCACCGAGTCTCTATTGAATTTACCTGAGTTAAGCTCTCAGTGATTCGACAAACTGACGAACACCAAAAAAAAAAAAATTTCCCCCAAAAAATAATGAAGTTCGAAAAAATCGCGAATTCGAAAAAAAAATAATTTTTTTTTTGGCACCGTTTTGGTGCAAAGTCGGTGCAAAGTCGGTGCCAAATCTATTGTATTTCGGTGCATGTTATTCCACTTTTCTGTTGAGTTCACAGCCACCGCTACTACTTATATTTGTAACTTTATACTCAAGGACTATATTTGTAACTTTATACTCAAGGACTATATTTGTAACTTTATACTCAAGGACTATATTTGTAATGCTGTAGTTAGGGACTATATTTATAACAATTTACTCAAGAACTATATTTGTAATGCTGTAGTTACCAATTATATTTGTAGTAAGTAGTATATTTTATAGTAAGCTTATACATACAGACATACTTCACGTATCTTGTTTTACCTTTGGACTGTGCTTGTATCTCGGCTCCATAGGCTGCATGATTCGAATACTGTCCCATTTCTTCAGAAAAGCCATGAAAGCAATGATCCAGAAAATGACAACAACAAAGACGACAAGGATCTCTTCTATTTGTATTGCTTGTCTAATTGCAACCTTGGCCTGATCGTCTGTGGATGAAGAATGTGAGAACGATAATCAAGTATGGGATAGGACGAGATCAAATCGTGAAATGTGAGAACGATAATCAAGTATGGGATAGGACGAGATCAAATCGTGAAATGTGAGAACGATAATCAAGTATGGGATAGGACGAGATCAAATTGTGAAATGTGAGAACGATAATCAAATATGGGATAGGAAGAGTTCAAATCGTGAAAGGTGAGAACGATAATCAAATATGGGATAGGAAGAGTTCAAATTGTGAAATGTGAGAACGATAATCAAGTATGGGATAGGAAGAGTTCAAATCGTGAAATATGATAACGATAATCAAATATGGGATAGGACGAGTTCAAATCGTGAAATGTGAGAACGATAATCAAATATGGGATAGGACGAGTTCAAATCGTGAAATGTGAGAACGATAATCAAATATGGGATAGGACGAGATCAAATCGTGAAATGTGAGAACGATAATCAAATATGGGATAGGACGAGTCAAATCGTGAAATGTGAGAACGATAATCAAGTATGGGATAGGACGAGATCAAATCGGGAAATGTGAGAACAATAATAAAAAATGGGATAGGGCGAGTTCAAATCGAGAAATGTGAGGACAATAATAAAAAAAATGGGATAGGGCGAGTTCAAATCGAGAAATGTGAGGACAATAATAAAAAATGGGATAGGGCGAGCTTAAATCGTGACATGTGAGGACAATAATAAAAAATGGGATAGGGCGAGCTTAAATCGTGACATGTGAGGACAATAATAAAAAATGGGATAGGGCGAGCTTAAATCGTGACATGTGAGGACAATAATAAAAAATGGGATAGGGCGAGCTTAAATCGTGACATGTGAGGACAATAATAAAAAATGGGATAGGGCGAGCTTAAATCGTGACATGTGAGGACAATAATAAAAAATGGGATAGGGCGAGCTTAAATCGTGACATGTGAGGACAATAATAAAAAATGGGATAGGGCGAGTTCAAATCGAGAAATGTGAGGACAATAATAAAAAAAATGGGATAGGGCGAGTTCAAATCGAGAAATGTGAGGACAATAATAAAAAATGGGATAGGGCGAGCTTAAATCGTGACATGTGAGAACAATAATAAAAAATGGGATAGGGCGAGTTCAAATCGAGAAATGTGAGGACAATAATAAAAAATGGGATAGGGCGAGCTTAAATCGTGACATGTGAGGACAATAATAAAAAAAATGGGATAGGGCGAGTTCAAATCGAGAAATGGGAGGACAATAATAAAAAATGGGATAGGGCGAGCTTAAATCGTGACATGTGAGGACAATAATAAAAAATGGGATAGGGCGAGCTTAAATCGTGACATGTGAGGACAATAATAAAAAATGGGATAGGGCGAGCTTAAATCGTGACATGTGGGGACAATAATAAAAAATGGGATAGGGCGAGTTCAAATCGTGAAATGGAGGCAAAGTGGCCTCCCAGCACCAGAGCTGGACGTTGTCAGCGACCCACAGCTGATGGTTTACGACAGGATCGGTGAACCAGAACCATCCAGACCCTGCTCCACCTCTTCGCGGTGCCTCCAGTAACAGACTAACCTGTCTAGTCTGGCCCAGCGAGTAGGAATCGAAGAGGGAAGACAACCCGGTACTGAAAAATATCATCCTGGAGTCGGATGTATTTGGCCGAAAGGCACAAATATCACAGTTATACTGTAAACCACAACACAACGCAGACACGCCCACTTAACGCCCTCTTAAGGGCGGATGATGAAGAGGTGTACTCCTTTAATCACCGGGCGAACGCAAGCAAGCAAGCAAATTGTGAAATGTGAGAGCTCTTGACACTGTGGTTAAAGCACTCACCTGCCGACCTGATGAGTTGGTGGTTTAAACAAGTGCCGATCGCGAAACTGTTTTTGGCTTCCACAATGTGTGTCCCATCCAACGCTATCGCCTCTGTCTTATCTCTTTGTCTTATCTTTTTGTCTTATCTCTTTGTCTTATCTTTTTGTCTTATCTCTTTGTCTTATCTCTTTGTTTTATCTCTTTGTCTTATCTTTTTGTCTTATCTCTTTGTCTTATCTCTTTGTTTTATCTCTTTGTCTTATCTCTTTGTCTTATCTTTTTGTCTTATCTCTTTGTTTTATCTCTTTGTTTTATCTCTTTGTCTTTTCTCTTTGTCTTATCTCTTTGTTTTATCTCTTTGTTTTATCTCTTTGTCTTATCTCTTTGTTTTATCTCTTTGTTTTATCTCTTTGTCTTATCTCTTTGTCTTATCTCTTTGTTTTATCTCTTTGTTTATCTCTTTGTCTTATCTCTTTGTTTTATCTCTTTGTCTTATCTCTTTGTTTTATCTCTTTGTTTTATCTCTTTGTTTTATCTCTTTGTTTATCTCTTTGTCTTATCTCTTTGTCTTATCTCTTTGTCTTATCTCTTTGTTTTATCTCTTTGTTTATCTCTTTGTCTTTTCTCTTTGTCTTATCTCTTTGTTTTATCTCTTTGTTTTATCTCTTTGTCTTATCTCTTTGTTTTATCTCTTTGTTTTATCTCTTTGTTTTATCTCTTTATCTTTTCTCTTTGTCTTATCTCTTTGTCTTATCTCTTTGTTTTATCTCTTTGTTTTATCTCTTTGTCTTATCTCGCTGTCTCTTGGTATTTGTTTAGTACTTTCTCTTAGTTTCTAAATTAGGCTAAGGTCATTTTTAGTCCGATAAATTTTTTCAGTACGGAAGAGTAGTGTCCCCCTGAGTAAATATTGCACTTTATTTGCTGGTTTTCAGTCTGTCTTTAGAAGACGCCTATATCCAGAGAAAAGAGAAACAACGAGGGGGTAAAGTCCTATGTATCCAACACAGCTTGTTCACAATCGTGGTGCTCATTAGTGGCAGATTATTACAATATCGTTCATCATTGATATTGATCATATGGCGGAGTGACCGTGCCGGTGTATTTTTTGATTCAGTGAAACATCAATATTTCTATTCTATATGGATTATGTGTCAAGTTTCCAATTCCAGAGAATGATATCATGTGATCTCAAATATTATTAAGCAGGATAGACATATAGAATTGTGTTTTTTAAGGGTGTATAATAACAGTTTGTGTGTGAAAACAACAAAGATGTAGAGAAACAACACGAGTAGAAAATGGGTCACGGCCAACAGTGACCACAGTGCGCGGGCACGCACTGGTAGCATAAACAACAGCCCTTACTCTGTGACAGAACTAGCACAGCGGCAGAGGACAATGTAACATACACACAACAGTGCTCAGAGGACAATGTAACATACACACAACAGTGCTCAGAGGACAATGTAACATACACACAACAGTGCTCAGAGGACAATGTAACATACACACAACAGTGCTCAGAGGACAATGTAACATACACACAACAGTGCTCAGAGGACAATGTAACATACACACAACAGTGCTCAGAGGACAATGTAACATACACACAACAGTGCTCAGAGGACAATGTAACATACACACAACAGTGCTCAGAGGACAATGTAACATACACACAACAGTGCTCAGAGGACAATGTAACATACACACAACAGTGCTCAGAGGACAATGTAACATACACACAACAGTGCTCAGAGGACAATGTAACATACACACAACAGTGCTCAGAGGACAATGTAACATACACACAACAGTGCTTAGAGCCAAAATAATGGAGAAACAATCGCGATCATACACCCCTCGACGCCAACGGCAGCAGAGGAAGGATAGAAGAAGTTCATCATTGTTATCATCTAGTGCCATCTCAGCATTCAAGATTGGCTCGGGGGTACGGTTATGTAGCTGATTGACACACACGATTTGCTAATTAGAGATAGTGACTATCTATTAGTTTGATTTGCTAATTAGAGATAGTGACTATCTATTAGTTTGATTTGCTAATTAGATATAGTGACTATCTGTTAGTTTGATTTGCTAATTAGAGATAGTGACTATCTGTTAGTTTGATTTGCTAATTAGATATAGTGACTATCTGTTAGTCTGATTTGCTAATTAGAGATAGTGACTATCTGTTAGTTTGATTTGCTAATTAGAGATAGTGACTATCTGTTAGTTTGATTTGCTAATTAGAGATAGTGACTATCTGTTAGTTTGATTTGCTAATTAGATATAGTGACTATCTGTTTGTTTGATTTGTTAATTAGAGATAGTGACTATCTGTTAGTTTGATTTGCTAATTAGAGATAGTGACTATCTGTTAGTTTGATTTGCTAATTAGAGATAGTGACTATCTGTTAGTTTGATTTGCTAATTAGAGATAGTGACTATCTGTTAGTTTGATTTGCTAATTAGAGATAGTGACTATCTGTTAGTTTGATTTGCTAATTAGATATAGTGACTATCTGTTTGTTTGATTTGTTAATTAGAGATAGTGACTATCTGTTAGTTTGATTTGCTAATTAGAGATAGTGACTATCTGTTAGTTTGATTTGCTAATTAGAGATAGTGACTATCTGTTAGTTTGATTTGCTAATTAGAGATAGTAACTATCTGTTAGTTTGATACCTCATCACCGATATTTCCTCTAAGTTTGCATGTCCTGGAACCAGCGATAGCTCAGTGGTTAGTGAACTGGACTACAAAAGACAAGAGGTAGGGTTCGATCCTGATCGACAGCTTCCAGGTTCACCCAGCCTTAAATAGATACCGGATTTTTTTCTGGGAAAGTATAGCGGCATGGGCGTAATACCGACCATATTACCCCAAAAATCATGTGCTGAAGGTCTGTACAGTTATGGTCCCTAACACCAGCGTGACGTAACTCTTTACTTCACTTACTATGAACGTCATAATGATCACAAACTAATTAGTACTCATCTAAAATTAGGGCATGTTTCATCAGGGAAGCACAACGGAACAAACAAAGTGACATCAACTAAATAACCACGATTAATTAATATAAACAATAGGATCAGAAATGAGAAGCGACCTAATTTGTGACTTTCAACATTATTTGAGAACCACTGTAGTTTTGTTATGACGCCATCTAAAGGGGGAGATCACTCTTTCGCTGAAAAATAATCTATCGCACTGTACTGGACTTTTACCCTAAGTTGTGTCCTACCATTTCCATTTATTTATTCTGCACAAGCATACCTTTAATGAAAGTCTGTACATTCATGACCACCGTTGTCCATGTTTCACAGTCATATAATAGGACTGATTTAACATTAAAAAAAATAATAATTTAAAATTACTGCCTAGATAAATAACTAGTTATATATATATATATATATATATATATATATATATATATATATATAAATAAAACTAGTTGCAGAACTAATTTTAACATATGGATGTGAATCATGGACAATATGACAACAGACAAGAAAATCACTGGAGGCTGTATAATTGGGGTTTTAAAAGAAGAATGTTGAGAATACCATGGACAACTAAGAAGAGTAATGAAAACCTGAAAGGCCTGAAAGAGACCAAAGCAAAAAGAGAGCTAAATTCTAATATTAGACAGAAACAATCATCATTTTGTGGTCATGTATATAGAAGAGCTAGATTATATTGTGACAACAGGGAGAATTGAGGGACAAAGAGATCGAGGGAAGCAAAGAGAAAAGATAACAGACAGCTTAAGACAATAGCTTGGCAGAAAGTCAACAACAGAAATGATAAATAACTGTCGAGATCGAAAGTTGTGGTGAGACATGATCACCTACGCCAACAGGCATGGTACTTGATGATGCTGATGATGATATATAACCGTTTTACGTCTTGAAAGGACTCAACTTCCAGCTCCACTATAGTTTCATAAATTATTTTCTATTTATATCTTAAAATTAGTAAACTATGTAGTGTTAATATTCTATTTACCTACATATCTATGTTAAAAAAGTAAAGTACCCCCGTCACGCCAAGTGGCGTATAGGGAAATATGGTGTTAGTGACCATAAATTTTACAGACCTTAAGCACATGATTTTTGGGGTAATGTGGTCGGTATTACGCCCGTGCCGCTTTACTTTCCCAGAAAAAAATCCGGTACCCATTAAAGGCTGGGTGAAAAGGAAGCCGTCGGTTGAGATCAAACCCTACCTCTTGTCCTTTATAGTCCAGTTCACTAACCACTGAGCTCTCGCGGCTCCCTACATTTCTATGTATGTGTTGTTTATTGTTCCCGTTGAACGCATAATGAGCTGCAATGGGTTTCGATTTTATGTTGTCCATTACTCACATGAAGCTGTTAACATACCTTTTTTTTTCTGTTTGTTTTCATTCCTCCTTTGTAATTAGCTTTACTAGAAATAACAAAGAC
>JAVIAB010000104.1:23377179-23512179 GCA_032433765.1 Megaustenia siamemsis
TGCTAAAATTGGGGGGGGGGGGGGGGGGGATCTGAGTACCTATGGACATGTTCGGAGTGCAACGATGATGACCCGCAAATAACTCAATCAACTGCAGAATGGCGACCACGGAGCAGCCATAAATCCATATATTTGCTAGGAATGAATTTGGTGAGAGGAGGACCCACTATGCTGATGAACATCAGCGCAGAGGGTACACGAAAGATTGTCCGCCCTTAAGTACATGAAAGATTGTCCGCCCCTAAGTACATGAAAGGTTGTCCGCCCCTAAGTACATGAAAGGTTGTCCGCCCCTAAGTACATGAAAGGTTGTCCGCCCCTAAGTACATGAAAGGTTGTCCGCCCCTAAGTACACGAAAGGTTGTCCGCCCCTAAGTACATGAAAGGTTGTCCGCCCCTAAGTACATGAAAGGTTGTCCGCCCCTAAGTACATGAAAGATTGTCCGCCCCTAAGTACATGAAAGGTTGTCCGCCCCTAAGTACATGAAAGGTTGTCCGCCCCTAAGTACATGAAAGGTTGTCCGCCCCTAAGTACATGAAAGATTGTCCGCCCCTAAGTACATGAAAGATTGTCCGCCCCTAAGTACATGAAAGGTTGTCCGCCCCTAAGTACATGAAAGGTTGTCCGCCCCTAAGTACACGAAAGGTTGTCCGCCCCTAAGTACATGAAAGGTTGTCCGCCCCTAAGTACATGAAAGGTTGTCCGCCCCTAAGTACATGAAAGGTTGATCACCCCTGAGTACATGTAAGGTTGATCGCCCCTGAGTACATGAAAGGTTGATCGCCCCTGAGTACATGAAAGGTTGATCGCCCCTGAGTACATGAAAGGTTGTCTACCCCTGACTGAATTAACTCTCACACTCCGACAATTAACACAATATTGACCTAATTACCTTTATTTTCAAGTACCCTTAAAAATACTTAATTTTATATACTATAATAATATAAAATATAATAATATATAATATATAATATAAAAATACATATGTTTATATAATATATAAAAAACGAAGTCTTAAAACAACTAAAAATGAAAAGAGAAATACTAAGCACAATTCAAACAAGACAAATGGGATTTTTGGGCCATGTTAAAAGACACAACAGCCTACTAAAAGTAATCCTGGAGGGGAAAATACAAGGTAAAAGAGGCAGAGGCAGACCAAGACTAACATGGACGAGTAACATCAAAAGATGGACAAATCAGCTTATGAGAATCTGCACCATTAAAGTAAGAGACAGAGTAGAATGGCGCTCCATGGTAGCCAACTTTCGTTGCGGAGACGGCACTCGATGATGATGATGATGATGTAAAAATATGGGTCACGACTCTCAACTTCAACAAATTGAAAGCATAAATCTAGACGCGACAAGTTTTAGATTTAATTGTACAGATTTGTCCACAAAACCCCAGAAAAAAAACAAAAATAGAAATGTCCCTGACATTGCCTTGATGTGTTTATTTGTGTTTTATTAAGGCTCCTTCCATTTTTGCTCGGTTTTCCCTTTTCATAATTAGGATTCTAAAAACAGCGACATTATAAAGAAACGAAATAATACGAGACTGGATATTAATTCTTTCTCCGTTACATTTGCGTTCAAAGTTTTGTGTAATTTGTGTATTCGTTCGCGGATTATTCACCGTAATGTCCAGTCGTGTCTGTGAAAGGCAACGAGAGAAATGCTAAGAGACAGAATTAACTTCATGAGGAAGAACTGACGTCGAATCAATCTTGAGATGGCATACAGGGACAACAAACGGAATAATTTTCCCGCATGTTATTTCTTGTGATTCAGGCAAGGTTGTTACTAGCAACATACGCGGAAGGAGAAATAGTGCTTATGGTTATGGAAGGTCTCGGTATCCCTGCAAACAATTAAAATCCATAAGAGGGACTAGTTGGTCTCAAGGCAAGACGCCGGCCTTGAGACAGAGAGGTTGTGAGTTCCCGGCTGCACCAGTTGGGATTTTAATTTATGATTTCTCTCTGCGGCAACCACCCCTGATCTCAGCAGCGGGGCTCGGCTTGAAACGTCAATTACTCATCGACGGAAAAAAAAAAAAAAACACGAGTACCTCCGAAGACGGAGTTATCTGCCTGTGCGGCGAGGGAAACCTATGCACACGGCTGCCAGGGAAAAATGGATTAACACACAAAACTCAGTTCCTAGTCTCTAGGGACTTTACCAGAGGTGAAAGCTGGCGAACGCAAAAAAAAAAAATCCATAATTGCTCAACCGCCCGTGCCAGTGGAAACATCCGAATTAATATCTCAACTCTCAAACAAGGAAAGATAGCTGCAGTCCCCATCATAGCAGTCTCAGCACACGCCAAAAGACATTAGACGAAACCGCACAGAAAGTAAACATAGGCATCTGTTCCCTGTCATACGATATATATCATTCATCGTGAGCAAACGGAATTTTGAAACACGATCAAAACGGATGAAACGCACAGCTCACGGTGTGAACAGAGCACTAAACGCAGTAGCTCCTGCAGCAAGCCAGACTTGGAATGTGAGGAAACTGCAACAAGGAACACTTTTCAGACACAGCCTGTAATGGTTTCTGCCGCCTATAAGCCATAGTAACCGGAAGCTCACGTCCTCCCGAAAATGTTGATCGTCCTATTTAAAAAAAAATGTATAGCGCCTGACGATGTTAGGACATCGTTTTTGTCTCCAAATCCGAACATATGAAGCACAGTGATAGTTACTGGAGAAATAAGATATAGATATATATATAGTAAAAGTAAAGTACCCCCGTCACGCCAAGTGGCGTAGAGGGAATATGGTGTTAGTGACCATAAATTTTACAGACCTTCAGACCATGGATTTTGGGGTAATGTGGTCGGTATTACGCCCGTGCCGCTTTACTTTCCCAGAAAAAAAATCCGGTACCTATTTAAGGCTGGGTGAACCCGGAAGCCGTCGGTTGGCATCGAACCCTACCTCTTGTCCTTTGTAGTCCCGTTCACTAACCACTGAGCTATCGCGGTTCGCTATATATATATATATATATATGAAAATAAATAAGTCATTCCATGTCAGCCTGCACCATCAAAGCAAGAAACAGAGTAGAATGGCGATCCATGGTAGCCAACCTTCGTTGCGGAGAAGGCACGCAATGATGATGATGATGATGATGAAAATAAATAGAAAAAAATTATGGTTAAATATTTACGTAACAAGTGGACGACGTACATTAGAACAACTTTTTGGCTCAATAGGCCTTCATAGAACAAACATACAACACACACACACACACAGATATGTATTGAAAGCAAAAAAAAAAAAAAACAATAAATACAAAAATAATAATAAAAAACTAGAATGAGAAATACGAATCAAAATAAGAATAAAAGGCCCTTACAATTCTCTTTACTGCAGCTTCGCTATTTGATGCATTTGTATATATTTCTTAAATGGTTTGGCCGCCTGGTCAGAATGAATAATTACCAATCACCATCAAGGGCGTTCTTCTCGAGAATGCATGGAAAAATACCAAGAGGAAGACCCAGAAGAAGATGGATAGATGCAGTGACAGAGACATGTAACAACAAAGGAAAATCACTAATTCAGACAGTTCGAGCAGCGCAAGAACGACAAATGATACAACCATGACACCTTTTCGGTATCAATGAGAAAGAGAAAAAGAAGAAAGATGCTTTTCTTTACTTTGACCCAATAGAGTTGGAAGCTGGAAGCGACTCATAGCTGATAGAGCTTGTGGCAGGATCAGTAAACCACTTCTATCCATACCCTACTCGATCTTTCCGCGGTGTCTTTGGGGCAAACAGACTAACCAGCCTGGCATAGACAAGTGAGTAGGGCTTGAGAAGGAAGGCAATCCGGTGCTCAAAAATGCCATTCTGAAGTCGGATGTGTTGGGCCGTCAGGTGCAAATATCACAGGTCTACTACAAACAATAACGCAATGTATACAGGCCTATATGGGGGCTTCGGTAGCCTAGTCGGGAAAACCACCCCACTAGCCACCGACGTTCGGGACAACCCGTGTTCGATTCCCGCTGGAAGCGGTGTGAGTTGTACTCGTGGTTGGACAAAATACCCCCGCAGTCGACCCAGTCGCTGGAAGAATTGGGTACCAGGGCAGTACTCTGTGAAGGTGAGGAATGCCGCCAAGCTAGTGAGTTACGATGCTTGAGGAGACACTAGACAGGAATCTCCGAACAATTATGGATAAACGGCCCAGTATATATGGGTAAAAACTCGTGTGCTAAGATGCCCATTCAAGTCTCGTACTTTACCTTTACCTATGCTATCTCACAATAATTTTCTTTCACTATAATGCCCTCTCACTATAATTTCCTCTCACTATAATTTCCTCTCACTATAATGCCCTCTCATTATAATTTCCTCTCACTATAATTTCCTTACACTATAATTTCCTTACACTATAATTTCCTCTCACTATAACTTCCTCTCACTATAAATTCCTCTCACTATAATTTCCTCTCACTAAAATTTCCTCTCACTATAATTTCCTAACACTATAATTTCCTCTCACTATAATTTCCTCTCACTATAATTTCCTTACACTATAATTTCCTCTCACTATAATTTCCTCTCACTATAATTTCCTCTCACTATAATGCCATCTCACTATAATTTCCTTACACTATAATTTCCTCTCACTATAATTTCCTCTCACTATAATTTCATCTCACTATAATTTCCTTACACTACAATTTCCTTACACTATAATTTCCTCTCACTATAATTTCCTCTCACTATAATTTCCTTACACTATAAATTCCTCTCACTATAATTTCCTCTCACTATAATTTCCTTACACTATAATTTCCTCTCACTATAATACCATCTCACTATAATTTTCTCTCACTATAATTTCCTCTCACTATAATTTCTTTACACTATAATTTCCTCTGACTATAATTTCCTCTCACTATAACTTCCTCTCACTATAATTTCCTTACACTATAATTTCTTTACACTATAATTTCCTCTCACTATAATTTCCTCTCACTAAAATTTCTTTACACTATAATTTCCTCTCACTATAATTTCCTTACACTATAATTTCCTCTCACTATAATTTCCTCTCACTATAATGCCCTCTCACTATAATTTCCTCTCACTATAATGTCGTCTCACTATAATGTCGTCTCACTATAATGTCGTCTCACTGTAATGTCTTCTCACTATAATGTCGTCTCACTATAATGTCGTCTCACTATAATGTCCTCTCACTATAATGTATTCTCACTATAATGTCCTCTCATTATAATGTCGTCTCACTATAATGTCCTCTCACTATAATGTCCTCTCACTATAATGTCGTCTCACTATAATGTTCTCTCACTATCATGTCCTCTCACTATAATTTCGTCTCACTATAATTTCCTCTCACTATAATTTCCTTACACTATAATTTCCTCTCACTATAATTTCCTCTCACTATAATGCCCTCTCACTATAATTTCCTCTCACTATAATGTCGTCTCACTATAATGTCGTCTCACTATAATGTCGTCTCACTATAATATCCTCTCACTATAATGTCTTCTCACTATAATGTCGTCTCACTATAATGTCTTCTCACTACAATGTCGTCTCACTATAATGTCGTCTCACTATAATGTCCTCTCACTATAATGTCTTCTCACTATAATGTCGTCTCACTATAATGTCGTCTCACTATAATGTTTTCTCACTATAATGTCGTCTCACTATAATGTCGTCTCACTATAATGTCCTCTCACTATAATGTCTTCTCACTATAATGTCGTCTCACTATAATGTCGTCTCACTATAATGTCTTCTCACTATAATGTCTTCTCACTATAATGCCGTCTCACTATAATGTCGTCTCACTACAATGTCCGCTCACTATAAATTCCTCTCACTATAATGTTGCTTCACTATAATGTCCTTTCACTATAATGTCATCATCATCATCATCATGTACCCTGCCGGCTGGCGTAGGCGATCATGTCCCTCCACAATCTTCTATCTACAGTGCATCGTATCAGTTCTGTTGTTGACTGTTTTCCATGCCATGACACCAAGCTATCCAGTATTTTCTCTCTTTGTCGTCCGCGATCTCTCTTTCCTTTTATTTTGCCAGTTGTAACCAAGTATTCCAACTTTCCTCTTCTCATGATGTGCCCAAAAAATGTTGATTGCTTCTTTCTGATGTTTTTTAAGAGCTCCATTTTTGTTTTGGCCCCTTTGAGAACTTCCTCATTGGTCTTTTTATCTGTCCAGGGAACTTTCAACATTCTTCTGAGAAATCCCATCTCTGTGGCCTCTAACCGTCTTTTCATTTGTTTGTCTACTGTCCATGATTCGCTTCCATAGGTCAGAATTGGTTCTATTTAGCACTGATGAACTCTCTTTCTCATTTTTATTGACATAGATTTGTTGCATAAGATATTTTTCATTTTCTGAAATGCTATTTTGGCCTGAGCTATTCTGCTTTTTATACTATAATGTCGTCTCACTATAATATCCTTCCTTCCTTCCTTCCTTCCTTCCTTCCTTCCTTCCTTCCTTCCTTCCTTCCTTCCTTCCTTCCTTCCTTCCTTCCTTCCTTCCTTCCTTCCTTCCTTCCTTCCTTCCTTCCTTCCTTCCTTCCTTCCTTCCTTCCTTCCTTCCTTCCTTCCTTCCTTCCTTCCTTCCTTCCTTCCTTCCTTCCTTCCTTCCTTCCTTCCTTCCTTCCTTCCTTCCTTCCTTCCTTCCTTCCTTCCTTCCTTCCTCCTCCTTCCTTCCTTCCTTCCTTCCTTCCTTCCTTCCTTCCTTCCTTCCTTCCTTCCTACCTTCCTTCTTCCTTCCTTCCTTCCTTCCTTCCTTCCTTCCTTCCTTCCTTCCTTCCTTCCTTCCTTCCTTCCTTCCTTCTTTCTTTCTTTCATTCCTTCCTTCCTTCTTTCATTCCTTCCTTCCTTCCTTCCTTCCTTCCTTCCCTCCCTCCCTCCCTCCCTCCCTCCCTCCCTCCCTCCCTCCCTTCCTTCCTTCCTTCCTTCCTTCCTTCCTTCCTTCCTTCCTTCCTTCCTTCCTCCCTCCCTTCCTTCCTCCTTCTTTCCTTCCTTCCTTCCTTCCTTCCTTCCTTCCTTCCTTCCTTCCTTCCTTCCTTCCTTCCTTCCTTCCTTCCTTCCTTCCTCCTCCCTCCCTCCCTCCCTCCCTCCCTCCCTCCCTCCCTCCCTTCCTCCCTCCCTCCCTCCCTCCCTTCCTTCCTTCCTTCCTTCCTTTCTTCCTCCCTCCCTCCCTCCCTTCCTCCCTCCCTCCCTCCCTCCCTCCCTTCCTCCCTCCCTCCCTCCCTCCTCTCTCCCTTCCTCCCTTCCTTCTTTCCTTCTCTTTTCCTCCCTATTTCCTTGCACTGACTTCACCAAACCTTTTCGTTTTTAAAAAAAAACAATGCTCCATGAAGATCTCTACTCACAAATGCAAACGAGCACGGCACTAGATGATAAAAATGCTGATTTAGACAAACAGAAACTCAAAAACCAATGAAGAAGCAGCGACCCGATCACTATTAATAGAGAAGAGACAATGAATAAATGAATAATATGGTCATCAAAGGCAATAGTAACCGACACAATCGATTGTTACTGTGGGGGCAACGGTTCTTACGTTGTTTCATTTGGGGCTGTGAATACAGGTAAAAGTAAAGGTAAAGGTAAAACTAAGAGTACAGGTGAAAGTAAAGGTAAAAGTAAAGATAAAAGTAAAGGTAAAAGTAAATGTAAAAGTAAATGTAAAGGTAAAGGTAAAAGTGAATGTAAAGGTAAAAGTAAAAGTAAATGTAAAGGTAACTGTAAAGGTAAAAGTAAAGATAAAAGTAAGGTAAAATAAATGTAAAAGTAAATGTAAAGGTAAAGGTAAAAGTGAATGTAAAGGTAAAAGTAAAAGTAAATGTAAAGGTAACTGTAAAGGTAAAAGTAAATGTAAATGTAAAGGTAAAGGTAAAAGTAAATGTAAATGTAAAGGTAAAGGTAAAAGTAAAAGTAAAGGTAAAGGTAAAGTATGAGACTTGAACCGGTGTCTTAGCAAGCACATTTTCACCCATATGTGCTCGGCCGCCTATCCAGAAATGTTCGTAGACTTCTGGATAGTGTCGCTTCAAACATCGACACTCACGATGCGAGGCGGCATTCCTCACCTTCCCAGAGTCTACCCTGGTACTCATTTCTGCCAGCGGCTGGGTCGACCGACACTCCTGATCTCAAACTATTTCCTGTCATGCGTCAGATACACTTCATTTCTGTGGTGGTTACTTTTCTATTTCTTGAACAACGAATTCAAAGTGAAAGATTCACGTGGCTTATAGCCGGATCCGAACCTGAGACCTTACTGTCCTAAGTCCTACGTCCTACATCTATGCCACCCAGTCTCCGCGTACGAATTCTCTGACGAATTCTGTTGTTCCCTTTTTCCATCAGATGGACGGTACTGACTACCGTGGTCGTAGAGTACTCGCTTTTCACAAAGAGCACCGGGGTTCGAAAACCTAGGACTAAAGATTAATAGAGATAAGACCAACATTATGAGAATTAATGCAGTTGGCAATAACCAAATAAAACTAGGAGATATACCTCTACTAGACGTACAATCTTGCATATATCTGGGCAGTAATATAGATAAAGAGGGAGGAACAGAAAATGATACCAAAATAAGGATATCAAAAGCAAGAGGAGCTTTCATTGCACTGGGAAACATATGGAAATCCAAAGAAATTAGGCTAAATACAAAAATAAAAATTTTCAACTCCAATGTTAAGTCGCTCCTATTATATGGCTGTGAAACATGGAGAATAACAAAATTGACAATCACGAAGGTACAGACTTTCATTAATGGATGCTTGCGCAGAATAAAGGGATGGAAGTGGCAGGACAAAGTCACTAACGTGGAATTATGGAAATGTACCGGTCAAATACCAGTGGATAAAGAGATACAGCGAAGACGATGGCGATGGATAGGACACACACTACGGAAGCCAACTGAGAGTTTTACACAACAGGCCCTTTTTTGGAATCCCCAGGGGAAAAGACAAAGAGGAAGACCAAGGAATTCTTGGAGAAGACAGATCGAAGCAGAGATGAAGATGATGGGGAAGACATGGAATGATCTTAAAAGAATGGCAAAAAACAGAACGACTTGGAAAGTGTTTGTTGAAGACCTATGCTCCACTGGGAGCTAAAAGTGTTTGTTGAAGACCTATGCTCCACTGGGAGCTGGAAGTGTTTGTTGAAGACCTATGCTCCACTGGGAGCTGGAAGTGTTTGTTGAAGACCTATGCTCCACTGGGAGCTGGAAGTGTTTGTTGAAGACCTATGCTCCACTGGGAGCTGGAAGTGTTTGTTGAAGACCTATGCTCCACAGGGAGCTGAAAGTGTTTGTTGAAGACCTATGCTCCACAGGGAGCTGGAAGTGTTTGTTGAAGACCTATGCTCCACTGGGAGCTGGAAGTGTTTGTTGAAGACCTATGCTCCACTGGGAGCTGGAAGTGTTTGTTGAAGACCTATGCTCCACTGGGAGCTGGAAGTGTTTGTTGAAGACCTATGCTCCACTGGGAGCTGGAAGTGTTTGTTGAAGACCTATGCTCCACAGGGAGCTGAAAGTGTTTGTTGAAGACCTATGCTCCACAGGGAGCTGGAAGTGTTTGTTGAAGACCTATGCTCCACTGGGAGCTGGAAGTGTTTGTTGAAGACCTATGCTCCACTGGGAGCTGAAAGTGTTTGTTGAAGACCTATGCTCCACTGGGAGCTGGAAGTGTTTGTTGAAGACCTATGCTCCACTGGGAGCTGAAAGTGTTTGTTGAAGACCTATGCTCCACCGGGAGCTGAAAGTGTTTGTTGAAGACCTATGCTCCACTGGGAGCTGAAAGTGTTTGTTGAAGACCTATGCTCCACCGGGAGCTGAAAGTGTTTGTTGAAGACCTATGCTCCACTGGGAGCTGAAAGTGTTTGTTGAAGACCTATGCTCCACTGGGAGCTGAAAGTGTTTGTTGAAGACCTATGCTCCACTGGGAGCTGAAAGGTAGAAGACCAGGGTTCGAAGCTGGTTCGTCCTCGCCATTCGACCCACAACCCAGGCGAGACAAAAAATAGGGTACCTGACCGTTGGTAAGGGAATGTCAGGTAACAGGTGGAGGGGGGAGCACTGGACCACGCTCCCTCAAATGATTTGTCCATGAGAAAGGGTGGCTTTACACTCCACTGGATTCGTCCGGAAATCCACGGATTCGTCCGGAAACCCACGGAATCGTCCGGAAACCCTCGGATTCGCCCGGAGTACAGTGGTGATGATCTTAATAAAATCCTATATATGATATTTGATGTCTTAAACACGGTTGGTAGCAAGCAATCATGATATGTCAATAGTTTGGTAAAAATATTAGTGTCTTATAATGGATGTTGCTTTGTTGAACAGCTTCTCTTATTGTTAAATCAGCCAAAATTGGATAGATAGATCCATCCGCAGGACGAACAAGATGTGTTCGTGATTCCTGGCCTCGTCTAATTTCTCCTGTGGCTTTTATCTTCTGAATTTAATATCGGCATTGCCTCGAAAGATGCTGTGTCATTTTTTTATCTAACAAGGATGGAAGTGACATTTCTGTTTGCTTGTAATACCTGAGCAAATAATATGGAGATAGTGCTTAGCCCAAACACACGAACCCCTCTCGGTTCCTCTTTAGAGTGTTCTCAAGAAGGGACAAGGTCTTTACGTTCGGATATAAAGTTGAGCTGCAGGGGATGCTGGAAGATGGATAATACACCACCGACTGCTTTAGGGTCCCTCCGTCCAGATTTTCTGTTTGGGTTTACTCCCATAGCCTTCGAACTGTCCGGAGCCTTCTCACAAGGCAGTGAGCGAATTTGACGAGAGAGCCACTGTCGGAAAGGGAGAAATGAAAAAAAAAAAAGAAAAAAATGGTATGGTAAAAGTTTTACGTGATTGGTAGACGACACAGATTTGAACGACGTTTCAGCTCAATAGGCCTTAAGCAGGAACAAACAAACAACACGCACACACAGATATGTAAGTAAATAAAACTAATCCTAACTAGTAACTAAACATCCAAAACAAAATAATCCAGACCGGTTAAAGAAAAGAAAAATGACTTCCCTGTGTCGTGGACCGTGGTCACAATGGTAAAGAGATAGTCACACGGGTGTACCTGAAATTATACTCTGCTGGTCAGGACCGTGTCGGAAATAAACATTCGCTGGTGCAACAGTGATAACAATGACCTATCACTGATACGTCTATCTTGATTAAAAAGAAGACACATATAATAAAAACAATAACAACATATATAAAAATTGACAGGAAAAACAAAATAATGGCAAATCAGGAAGATATAACATCGACATCATCAATACTTTTCTCTCTCTTGTGCTGAATCAGATATCTTACGCCGTTCTTCTATTTATAGAAACAACGTTTTTATTTGCGACTTGTAGTAATTGACAACCAACTGAGAGTAATTAATCTTTTGTACCGTAAACCGGTGCATATTTCTTAAAATAGCAACGGCAATTTATACAAAAATGTATTTTTGTCTGAAAAATCAATGAGCCAAGATAAGAAGCCTGGAGAGGAGGAAAGTCGAATTTGATTGGTTGCGGACATTTGCAGATGGGGCTAACGTCGACAGAGGTAATAGAAAGAGATAAGGAAATGAAGAAAATATCAGAGGCATTAATGGAGAGACGAAGATAAAATAGTGCACTGAACAAGTTATCATTATACGCCCCAGAACAGGGCACAATCCATAGTCACATGTATACACAATTCAAGATCGGCACCTGAACTACATGTACATGTGGACAGGCGCCCCAGACTGCTGAACACATACTTCAAGACTGCACTGAATATAGTAGACTGAGGAAAATCCATTGGCCCATTGATCTATATGGGCCACTGCAAGAATTACAAAAGACAGTAAAGTTTATACAGGAAACGACATTGCAGATATAGACAATACTTCAGGAGAACTAAAGATAGATATATAGTGCACTGTTGAAATATTTAAAGAAAAGAGTAAATGAATTAAATCTAGTGCTGTTCTATCTATCTATTGTCCTTTCGAGCCGAAGACGGCACATAGGGCAGAACTTCAATCTCAAAAGCAGAAACCTTGAGTGCCAAAATGGCACATATTGCAGAGATCACTGCTTCTAAAATCTATGGCTCTGTTTCCATAACAATACTTTTTACAATGACAGCTTGTCAAGCCATCGATCAACCTCCTTAGTAGCTTGGCCTGGAAGGTCACAGTGTCACTATTCTCTACTTCCCTCATAATGAAGCCCCGGTAACTCACTTAGTGCTTTTACTGGTCACTTATGTTATTTGTGTATTTCTGATTTGTTGGTTCTCTTCACTTTCTCTTGTGCCTGTTCCTGTGTCAAGGGAGATAGGAAGCTCTGATTCTCACCTTTCTGGCGACTCGAATCATTATCAATTGATGTTGTTGTAACGTTTTTGTTTTGATGTTGTCTGTCCATCTTACTCTGGGTCTGCCGCTTGTCTCCTTTTTAAATATACGTATGTGGAGGACTGGTTGGTCTCGAGTCAAGACGCCAGCCTCGAGACAGAGAGGATGTGGGTTCAAATCCCGACTGCACCCGATGGGATTTTTATTTGTGATTTCTCTCTGCGGCAACCACCCCTGGTCTCAGCAGCGAGGCCCGGCTTGAAACGTCAATTACTCATCGACGGAAAGAAAGTAAGTATGAGTACCGCTGAAGACAGAGTTATCTGCCTGTGCGGCTAGGAACCTGTGTACACGGCTGCCAGGTTATCTGCATGTGCCGCTAAGGACCTGTGTACACGGCTGCCAGGTTATCTGCATGTGCCGCTAAGGACCTGTGTACACGGCTGCCAAAGTTATCTGCCTGTGCGGGTAGGGACCTGTGTACACGGCTGCCAGGTTATCTGCCTGTGCGGCTAGGGACCTGTGTACACGGCTGCCAGGTTATCTGCCTGTGCGGCTAGGAACCTGTGTACACGGCTGCCAGGTTATCTGCCTGTGCGGCTAGGAACCTGTGTACACGGCTGCCAGGTTATCTGCCTGTGCGGCTAGGAACCTGTGTACACGGCTGCCAGGTTATCTGCCTGTGCGGCTAGGGACCTGTGTACACGGCTGCCAGGGTAAAGCGGGTTGACACGAAAAATTCAGTTCCTAGTCTCCAGGGGCTTCGCTAGAGATGAAGTTGACGAACGCGAAAGACAAAAAATGCGTCTTTGATTCTCCAGTTCTCATCTTCTTTCATTCTCCAGTTCTCATCTTCTTTCATTCTCCAGTTACCTTCTTCCTTCATTCTCCAGTTCTCATCTTCTTTCATTCTCCAGTTCTCATCTTCTTTCATTCTCCAGTTCTCATCTTCTTTCATTCTCCAGTTACCTTCTTCTTTCATTCTCCAGTTCTCATCTTCTTTCATTCTCCAGTTCTCATCTTCTTTCATTCTCCAGTTCTCATCTTCTTTCATTCTCCAGTTCTCATCTTCTTTCATTCTCCAGTTACCTTCTTCTTTCATTCTCCAGTTCTCATCTTCTTTCATTCTCCAGTTCTCATCTTCTTTCATTCTCCAGTTACCTTCTTCTTTCATTCTCCAGTTCTCATCTTCTTTCATTCTCCAGTTACCTTCTTCTTTCATTCTTGAGAGTTTTCTTCTTTCACTCTGCAGTTTTCTTCTTTCATTCTCCAGTTCTCATCTTCTTTCATTCTCCAGTTCTCATCTTCTTTCATTCTCCAGTTACCTTCTTCTTTCATTCTTGAGAGTTTTCTTCTTTCACTCTGCAGTTTTCTTCTTTCATTCTCCAGTTCTCATCTTCTTTCATTCTCCAGTCTTCTTCTTCTTTCATTCTCCAGTTTTCTTCTTTCATTCTCCAGTTCTCATCTTCTTTCATTCTCCAGTCTTCTTCTTCTTTCATTCTCCAGTCTTCTTCTTCTTTCATTCTCCAGTTTTCTTCTTTCATTCTCCAGTTTTCTTCTTTCATTCTCCAGTTTTCTTCTTTCATTCTCCAGTTTTCTTCTTTCATTCTTCAGTTTCTTCTTGTTTCATTCTCCAGTTCTCTTCTTCTTTCATTCTCCAGTTCTCATCTTCTTTCATTCTTCAGTTTTCTTTTTCTTTCATTCTCCAGTTTTCTTCTTTCATTCTTCAGTTTTCTTTTCTTTCATTCTCCAGTTTTCTTTTTCTTTCATTCTCCAGTATGTTTCTGCTTTCAATCTCCAGTTTACTTCTTCTTTCATTCTTCAGTATTTTTCTTCTTTCATTCTCCAGTTTTCTTCTTCTTTCTTTCTCCAGTTTTCTTCTTCTTTCATTCATTGATATCTCTATATGCAAAGTTGTCTTTTCTATAAATGTGACTATCGTCTTCAGCTTGTTGAATCCACGTCTCATCTACGTCGTTTCTCTAATAAGGTATTTTATGAACATCAAGACAAACGTCAGTCGTCACGGCTTGTTCGGTGACTCACAGCTGAACAAAACCTCAATTTACGCCCAGGTCATACCAAAGACGAATGCGGCTGACAGGAAAAAAACGCTGATATCGTGACTTGGCGGAAACTAACGACACAAATCATCTACGCCAACTTAACGACCATAATTACCAAACTTTGTAGAAGAATGCGTTACAACCCACCACTTGTTCCTTGATAGCGGCTTTACCGCAGCACTACAATTATTTGCCTCTTCCATGCGGACAATAAAGAGAAGCAGACTTCGGACGAAAGGCACAAGACTTTTCAGTTGGGCTCCATGAAATGTCTGCCTCAGAACAAACAGAATAACCTGATGAGGGTTTCTGTATCCCATGCATCGGTGAGGCCTTTTGGTATTGAAGATCTTATCTGGCAATTTTGTCTTTTTCTTATGAAGGACAAGTCCCGACTTTACCAGCAGAACCAAGAAAATCAAGAAAATCAACTCGTCCTGTCAAACATTCAACCTAAGCGCTGACGAGTGTGTTATGTTAGATCAACAGCTGGGCATGATTTAGAATGAGTAAGGCCCAAGTGGCCAAAGCTAAATGAAACTTTGAGGCTCCGAGTTGCCAAAGCTAAATGAAACTTTGAGTCTCCGAGTTGTCAAAGCTAAATGAAACTTTGAGTCTCCGAGTTGTCAAAGCTAAATGAAACTTTGAGGCTCCGAGTTCTCAAAGCTAAATGAAACTTTGAGGCTCCGAGTTGTCAAAGCTAAATGAAACTTTGAGGCTCCGAGTTGTCAAAACTAAATGAAACTTTGAGGCTCCGAGTTGTCAAAACTAAATGAAACTTTGAGGCTCCGAGTTGTCAAAGCTAAATGAAACTTTGAGGCTCCGAGTTGTCAAAACTAAATGAAACTTTGAGGCCCCCTCATATTGTGAGTCTCAGAGTTGTCAAAGCTAAATGTAACTTTGAGGCCCCTCATATTGTGAGTCTCAGAGTTGTCAAAGCTAAATGTAACTTTGAGGCGCCCCCCCCCCCACCTTTCTTATTGTGAGTCTCAGAGTTGTCAAAGCTAAACGAAACTTTGACCCCTACTAAAAAATAAAAACCCGAAAGTCTATATAAAAGATACAGTCTATATAAAAGATTACAGTCTATATAAAAGATTACAGTCTATATAAAAGATTACAGTCTATATAAAAGATTACAGTCTATATAAAAGATTACAGTCTATATAAAAGATTACAGTCTATATACAAGATTACAGTTTATATAAAAGATTACAGTCTATATAAAAGATTACAGTCTATATAAAAGATTACAGTCTATATAAAAGATTACAGTCTATACAAATGTGGGCCCCCTCGGAATTGAGGCCCTAACCTGGCAAAAGTAAATAAAACTTTGAGGCCCGCTGTAAAAAAATTGATAGCTTAGAGTGAATGTAGGACTGGTTGAGTTCACTTTTTTTATTTTCTGGGTTCTGCTGGGATTGTCGGGACTTTATATATAAATAATCTCAGGTATGCTGAAGATACAATCTTAATCGTTAAGAATGAAAATGCGTTACAGGAAAAGTTAGACATTTTTGTGAAGGAAAGTAAAAATTCAGGAATCAAACTTAATAGCAAAAAGACAGAAGTAATAGTGGCAACAAGAAAAAGACATCACCACAATGCACACTAAAGACAGTTGGAACAATATTAAAACAGGTAAATGAATTTAAATATTTGGGAACAATTTTGACCTCAGATGTTAGATGTACAACAGAGGTGAGATGCAGAATGGCTCATGCAAAAGCAGCTTTCCAAAAAATGAGGAAGATACTATGCAATCCATTTTTGACAATAGAGACAAGAAAAATACATGTTATGTAGAGTCAGTCTTAACAGATGGATGTGAATCATGGACAATAGGACAATAGGCAAGAAAATCACTGGAGTCTGTAGAAATGTGATTTTACAGAAGAATGTTGAAAATAGCATGGACAGTTAAGGAGAGTAATGAAAACGTTCTGAAAGAGGCCAAAGCAATGAGAGCTAATTTACAATATTAGGAAGAAACAATCATCATTTTTTGGCCATGTAATGAGAAGGGACCGCTGGAATATATTGTAACAAGTGGAAAAATTAAGGGACGAAGAGATAGAGGGAAGCAAAGAGAAAAGATACCAGACAGCTTAAGAGAATGGCTTGGCAGAAGGTCAACAACAAAAATGATAAATAACTGTCGGAATCGAAATTTATGGAGTGACATGATCACCTACGCCAGTAGGCTTGGTGCTTGATGATGATGATGATGATGTTTGAAAATTTGCACCACAACGCCTACATCTTAGATTACAAACATAAATACAGACATTCGAAGTTCCCTCCCCTCGAGCTGTGACGCCCTAAGCTGTAGCTCATATAACCGAGCCCCCAAAACCGGCCCTGAACAACATGAGCACATCGTCTGGGGCGACAGTTCAACAACAAACATATTCATGTCCCTATTTCAGCACATTCTTCACGTCCCGCACTGACCTCAACAGCCACTTCCAAACACACAACAATAGAACTCTGATGGCTAGGGGCAAAAACATGAATGTTGCATTATCATCTTTGTTATCCCCACTTTGCTTTTGTTCCACGAACTTTCAAATTGATTTTCCATAATTGTTTAGTCATCACTACCTTCTTCTACCACTTACTCTTCTTCTCCCTTTTTCTTCTGTTTTTTTAACCTTCCTTCTACTTTTTCGTTTTCTTTTCTTCTTCTGCGTCTTTGTCTTCTACATGTTCTTCTTTCCCTCATTCTTCTTTTTCTTCTGTCCTTTTCTTCTTTCTCCCTTTTCCTCTTCCATTATTTTTCTTTGGAATTTACTTCACCATTCTATTAAAAAAAAAAATATTCTTCTCTTTTTAAAAACTTCTATTTCTACTTCTTCTTCTTGGGGGCCTCGGTAGCCGAGTTGGGAAAACCACCCGACTGGACTAATCCTGGACCACTGGACTACCGACGTTCGGACAACCCGTGTTCGATTCCCGCTGGGAGCAGTGTGAGTTGTACTCGTGGTTGGAAAAAAAAAATACCCCCACGGTCGACCCAGCCGTTGGCAGAAATAGGTACCAGGGTATTACCCTGAGAAGGTGAGGAATGTCGCCTCGCATCGTGCGTTTCGATGCTTGAGGCGATACTATCTAGAAATCTCCGAACATTTCTAGATATGTGGCCGAGCACATATGGGTGGAAACTCGCGTGCTAAGACGCCGGTTCAAGTCTCGTACTTTTCCTTTACTTTTTCTTCTTCTTCTTCATTTTCTTCTTTTCCTCCTCCTCCTTCTTCTTCTTCTTTTCTTCTTCACCTTCTTTTTCTCTGGCGTTTACATCACCAACATCTCTTTTATCTTCTCTTTTGTTAAAACTTCTTCTTCTTCTACTACTTCTCATCTCCTTTGTACTGGCCACTAAGTGAACTTGTATGCGTTACATTGTAGTCTACAGAAAGCTGTGATATCAGTGCCTTTCAGCCCAACACGACCGTCTTTAGCGTACGTGTTTTTTTTAATACTAAGATGATTTCTCACTTCGATGTCTTCTTCTTCTTCTGCGATCATGACGTCATTCAGACTAGGATTCCGGACTCTCTTATGAAGACAGCTGTCTGTTTAAGTGATTCGGTTGCTCCGTATAGTTTGTCTTCCAGGGAGGTGGGCGTGGACCACATTGCCCTTCTCAGGTCTGTGTACTGGGGCAATCCTGTAGAGCATGTTTTGTAGTCATATTGTCCAGTGTACAGTGACATAGGCTGGTTGTTCCTATTTTGAGTTTGGTGAACATGTGATTTCTGTTGTGGCCAGTGCGTAGGCGAAGTATGATGACTTGATCCGTCCTTGATAGTTGATGGTATCCATCCCTCTCATTATACTTTGGGTGTTCTTGTTTCCATTTTTCATGATGCTTTCCTTTGATGATGGATTTGGCTTCATCGTAGCTGACCAGATGGTTCTCTTGTGGTAATCTCCTTCCCTCTTTACAAATTCGTCTGCACGTTCGCTTCCGTGTATATTACAGTGTGATGGTATCCACTGGATGACCACTCTCTGGAAGTTATTGCATAGTTGGTCCAGATTGTTCTCAGGTCAACTAGCTCACTGTTCCTGTGGTTTTTAAAGATGTTAGGACTGACAGTGCATCAGTCAGTATCACCAATTTCTTGTGCATCTTATTTTTGCTTTGGATAGCCAGTTTTGCAGCATCTTTGATGGCCTCAGTTTCTGCTTTAAAGCTGTTTGAGTATTTTCCAGTAGCTGTTGACTTGGTGATCTCTTCCTGGTTATTCAGCGTCAAGAACACACATACTCCTCCATTTCTGGTGGCATTTGTAGCAGAGCCATCTGTGTATATGTGTGGCCATGAGTCCTGTGGGTAGTTGCCGTTTGTGTGTTTTTCTGCTACGTGTTTTATCTCTGTGTTTGTTTGGGTGCATTTTTTCATGATTCCTATTATATCTTCCTTAAGTTTTGGTATTTTGTGTTTCCCATGAGGAGACATATCAGATGGGCTTAGGCATTGTTTGGGACAGTACTGGGTCTCTAGTTGCCAGTTCTTCGGAGATTGCAGCGAAGTTGCTCCTCTTTAGTCTTCCTTTTTCCGAAACCAGTTATTCTTTGGTGCATGGGGTGACTACGGAGCCTTCTATATTTCTCCGCTTATTGCATTACTTTAGTTTACCATCTGTCTTCTAAGGGTTGTAAACCTGTTACTGTTTCTAGAGTCACGATATGTGTAGATTTCATAACACCAGTGATGATACGGGCAGCCTGGTTTTGTGTTCTGTTAATTTTGCTAAGCTGTGATTTGGAAGCTGTAGCCCAGGCTGTGACTCCATACTCTAGGACTGGTCTTACTCTTCCTACGTATAGTCGTTTCAAGATATTGCTGTCTGCTCCCCAGTCCGTTCCTGCCAATTTCTTCATAATATCTGTTCGTTTTCTTTCTTGTTCGATTCTGACTTTCTTACTTAGTTGTCTATGTACTTGTACTCTGGCCGTCCTGTCTTACTTAGTTGTCCATGTACTTGTACTCTGACTTTCTTACTTAGTTGTCCATGTACTTGTACTCTGACTTTCTTACTTAGTTGTCCATGTACTTGTACTCTGACTTTCTTACTTAGTTGTCCATGTACTTGTACTCTGACTTTCTTACTTAGTTGTCCATGTACTTGTACTCTGACTTTCTTACTTAGTTGTCCATGTACTTGTACTCTGACTTTCTTACTTAGTTGTCCATGTACTTGTACTCTGACTTTCTTACTTAGTTGTCCATGTACTTGTACTCTGGCCGTCCTGTCTTACTTAGTTGTCCATGTACTTGTACTCTGACTTTCTTACTTAGTTGTCTATGTACTTGTACTCTGACTTTCTTACTTAGTTGTCCATGTACTTGTACTCTGGCTTTCTTACTTAGTTGTCTATGTACTTGTACTCTGACTTTCTTACTTAGTTGTCCATGTACTTGTACTCTGGCTTTCTTACTTAGTTGTCTATGTACTTGTACTCTGACTTTCTTACTTAGTTGTCCATGTACTTGTACTCTGGCTTTCTTACTTAGTTGTCCATGTACTTGTACTCTGGCTTTCTTACTTAGTTGTCCATGTACTTGTACTCTGGCTTTCTTACTTAGTTGTCCATGTACTTGTACTCTGGCTTTCTTACTTAGTTGTCCATGTACTTGTACTCTGACCTTCTTACTTAGTTGTCCATGTACTTGTACTCTGGCTTTTCTTACTTAGTTGTCCATGTACTTGTACTCTGACTTTCTTACTTAGTTGTCCATGTACTTGTACTCTGACCTTCTTACTTAGTTGTCCATGTACTTGTACTCTGACTTTCTTACTTAGTTGTCCATGTACTTGTACTCTGACTTTCTTACTTAGTTGTCCATGTACTTGTACTCTGACCTTCTTACTTAGTTGTCCATGTACTTGTACTCTGGCTTTCTTACTTAGTTGTCTATGTACTTGTACTCTGACTTTCTTACTTAGTTGTCCATGTACTTGTACTCTGGCTTTCTTACTTAGTTGTCTATGTACTTGTACTCTGACTTTCTTACTTAGTTGTCCATGTACTTGTACTCTGGCTTTCTTACTTAGTTGTCTATGTACTTGTACTCTGGCTTTCTTACTTAGTTGTCCATGTACTTGTACTCTAACCTTCTTACTTAGTTGTCCATGTACTGTACTCTGACTTTCTTACTTAGTTGTCCATGTACTTGTACTCTGACTTTCTTACTTAGTTGTCCATGTACTTGTACTCTGGCTTTCTTACTTAGTTGTCTATGTACTTGTACTCTGACTTTCTTACTTAGTTGTCCATGTACTTGTACTCTGGCTTTCTTACTTAGTTGTCTATGTACTTGTACTCTGACTTTCTTACTTAGTTGTCCATGTACTTGTACTCTGGCTTTCTTACTTAGTTGTCTATGTACTTGTACTCTGGCTTTCTTACTTAGTTGTCCATGTACTTGTACTCTAACCTTCTTACTTAGTTGTCCATGTACTTGTACTCTGACCTTCTTACTTAGTTGTCCATGTACTTGTACTCTGACTTTCTACTTAGTTGTCCATGTACTTGTACTCTGACTTCTTACTTAGTTGTCCATGTACTTGTACTCTGGCTTTCTTACTTAGTTGTCCATGTACTTGTACTCTGGCTTTCTTACTTAGTTGTCCATGTACTTGTACTCTAACCTTCTTACTTAGTTGTCCATGTACTTGTACTCTGACTTTCTTACTTAGTTGTCCATGTACTTGTACTCTGACTTTCTTACTTAGTTGTCCATGTACTTGTACTCTGGCTTTCTTACTTAGTTGTCCATGTACTTGTACTCTGGCTTTCTTACTTAGTTGTCTATGTACTTGTACTCTGGCCGTCCTGTCTTACTTAGTTGTCCATGTACTTGTACTCTGGCTTTCTTACTTAGTTGTCTATGTACTTGTACTCTGGCTTTCTTACTTAGTTGTCTATGTACTTGTACTCTGGCTTTCTTACTTAGTTGTCTATGTACTTGTACTCTGACTTTCTTACTTAGTTGTCCATGTACTTGTACTCTGGCCGTTCTGTCTTGTAGGTATTGAGATATCCAATTTAGTAAACTGCCTTGGATGCCAAGTCTGAGAAGCTTGTTCTTTAATCCTTCTCTCCATACCCCATCAAAAGCCTTCTCCATGTCGACCCACACTGTCAGTGTGTGTTTCTTTTCTTGTAGAGCATCTTCTATTTCCTGTGCGATGTAGGTGATCAGGTCTTCAGTTGATCTGTGCTGACGGAAACCGCTTTGTTGTGGTATGATTTGTTGTTTTGTCTCCAAATGCCACATAAGTCTTCTGTTAACCAGTCTTTCCATGAGTTTACTCAGGCAGCTCAGTAAGCTAATTGGTCTGTAGCTACTTGGGTCTAGTGGGTCTTTTCCATGTTTGGGGATGGTCACCATAATGGCTTCTTTCCAGGTTTCCGGCATTTGAACTCTCTTCCAGCTAGCATTTATTATACTTAGAAGCTGGCCCTTGGCTTTCTGTCCCAGTTTTATGAGCATTTCATTGGTGATTCCATCTTTTCCAGGGGAACTTTGAGCTTCAATCCTTTGAGGGCTACATCTAGTTCTGTTGGTGTAAAGATGGTCGTCTGGTGTTCTTCTGGTGCTAAAAGCATGTGTTTTGTATCTTGGTTTTCCCGCCTTGCAGCTTTCTGTTTGTCTATTGGAATGTTTATTCTACTTAATGTTTTTGTAAGTTTCTATCAGTAGATTTGCTGCCCTTTTGCCTGTGTGGATGTTCTGATTGTGTGCTGATGATATTGAAGGTCGGCAGTTGTTTTCATCGCTCAGAGCTTTCACAAGTTTCCAGAGTTTGTGTCCATTTTTGTCTAGATTGAGGCTCTCTGTTTTGTCTTTCCAACCCTGTCTTGTTGATATCTTGACCTCTCTTCTGTATTTGGCAGAGGCTGATTTGTAGGCAATGTTGCTCTCTGCGTAGTTCTCTGGCAGAGTCCAGTTCCTCTTCTAGTCCTCGTATTTCCTTGCTCCAGTATGGCTTGTAGTTTCTTCTTGCTCCTCTAGGAAATGATTCTTTAGCAGCTCTCAGGATTCCCTTTGTTAACTCCTCTATCATATTATTGACTTTCTTTTCATGGGTGTTGATAGGCGTAGTGTAGGCATCTGTGAGCTTGGCAAACTTTTCCGGCTGCTCTCCTGTAGTTCCAGCAGGGAAGTGGTATTCGCAACTCCTGTTTGTGAGCAAGAGCCACTGAAAGTTTGACTGGTCTGTGGTCACTGTCGCCAAGTTGGTTCAGTACTATTCTGGCTATTTTGTTGGATATGTCTCCTGTTGCAAATGCTAGGTCGGGAGTGGAAGTTGTTTTCCATCTTCTTGAGTAGAAGGTTTGGGGGTCCTCGCTAGAGTTTATGAGGAATAGGTTGTTGTCTATTTCCCATTCTTCCACTTCTTCACCTCGAACATTGGACTCCTTATATCCCCATATTTTAGAGTGGTTGTTAAAGTTCTCCTACTACCAGACACTGTGATGGTGTTATTTCTATTGACTCCGGATTCAGCAATTTGTCATTAGGACAGTAAATGTTAAAAATCCTTGTGCTAGTGGAGTTGATGTATAGGTCTGTGCCAATGTTCTCTGCCTCTCCATTTGTGACTACCTCTATCAGTTTTGCTTGGATGGTGTTTTTAATAAGTATAAGGATTCCACCCTTGTGGCATTCCCTGTCCTGTCTAAATGTTTGGTGGACCCTAATCATGAATCTGTGCTGAGGATTAAGATGAGTTTCCTGGATGCAGGCAACGTCTATCTCCTCCTCTGCTTGTCTGATTGTTTGGGCTTTTTTTTGTGATATATGCCCTCCGCATTCGAGTGTGTTATTTTCAGGTGTCTCTTGAAGCTTTTCCAACCAGCAGTAGTTTCCCGCTGGCCCCATTTCCTAGCTCTCCAAAAAAGGGTCAGGGTGACCACCAGTAGCTTGGGGTGGACCCCTTCGAGGCCTGGGGCCCGGAACTCCATCTGCCTAGGGAGACTCCACATACAGAGCACCATAATTAAAGTTCGTTACATACACTCTGACTAAGTATATGTTAGAACGTTGCATTATGTTCTGCGCCAATGGCCCAGTGCATCCGATTTCTGCCAGCATTTTATTCAGGTTTGCTTTCCTTAGGCTTAGATTGTCCCCAATATTCCTGCAAGGTAACAGATTGTCTTTTCTGTAGGGGGATTCTGCCTTTAAATAGTCGGCCCTCGCGGGTTTACGAGCACCATCTGCCCGAGCTTTGTGTAGACTTGTCTCTCTCATAGGTGGTCTGGTCTTCAGAGCTCTGGAGCACCACCTGCCTGTTTGATAGAGGATAGAAAGAGGAGAGAAAGACAGAGAAGCATTGAACCCATGAAGTGGGGATGGATTAGTTCAGACAGAGAAACATTGAACCCATGAAGTGGGGATGGATTAGTTCAGACAAAGAAACATTGAACCCATGAAGTGGGGATGGATTAGTTCAGACAGAGAAGCATTGAACCCATGAAGTGGGGATGGATTAGTCCAGACAGAGAAGCATTTAACCCATGAAGTGGGGATGGATTAGTCCAGACAGAGAAGCATTGAACCCATGAAGTGGGGATGGATTAGTTCAGACAGAGAAGCATTGAACCCATGAAGTGGGGATGGATTAGTTCAGACAGAGAAGCATTGAACCCATGAAGTGGGGATGGATTAGTTCAGACAGAGAAGCATTGAACCCATGAAGTGGGGATGGATTAGTTCAGACAGAGAAGCATTGAACCCATGAAGTGGGGATGGATTAGTTCAGACAGAGAAGCATTGAACCATGAAGTGGGGATGGATTAGTTCAGACAGAGAAGCATTGAACCTTTGAAGTGGGGATGGATTAGTTCAGACAGAGAAGCATTGAACCCATGAAGTGGGGATGGATTAGTTCAGACAGAGAAGCATTGAACCCATGAAGTGGGGATGGATTAGTTCAGACAGAGAAGCATTGAACCCATGAAGTGGGGATGGATTAGTTCAGACAGAGAAGCATTGAACCCATGAAGTGGGGATGGATTAGTTCAGACAGAGAAGCATTGAACCCATGAAGTGGGGATGGATTAGTTCAGACAGAGAAGCATTGAACCCATGAAGTGGGGATGGGGATTAGTTCAGACAGAGAAGCATTGAACCCATGAAGTGGGGATGGATTAGTTCAGACAGAGAAGCATTGAACCCATGAAGTGGGGATGGATTAGTTCAGACAGAGAAGCATTGAACCCATGAAGTGGGGATGGATTAGTTCAGACAGAGAAGCATTGAACCCATGAAGTGGGGATGGATTAGTTCAGACAGAGAAGCATTGAACCCATGAAGTGGGGATGGGGATTAGTTCAGACAGAGAAACATTGAACCCATGAAGTGGGGATGGGGATTAGTTCAGACAGAGAAGCAGTTAACCCATGAAGTGGGGATGGATTAGTCCAGACAGAGAAGCAGTTAACCCATGAAGTGGGGATGGATTAGTCCAGACAGAGAAGCAGTTAACCCATGAAGTGGGGATGGGGATTAGTCCAGACAGAGAAGCAGTTAACCCATGAAGTGGGGATGGATTAGTCCAGACAGAGAAGCAGTTAACCCATGAAGTGGGGATGGATTAGTCCAGACAGAGAAGCAGTTAACCCATGAAGTGGGGATGGATTAGTCCAGACAGAGAAGCAGTTAACCCATGAAGTGGGGATGGATTAGTCCAGACAGAGAAGCAGTTAACCCATGAAGTGGGGATGGATTAGTCCAGACAGAGAAGCAGTTAACCCATGAAGTGGGGATGGATTAGTCCAGACCAGAGCTTCCAATAAAAAGATCATTTCTTTAGGATGAGTGGAATGTTCTAGGATCAGGAATAATTCATGTACAAAATGTAGAACAATTTTCAAAATCACAACTAAAATGCCACAATGAGATACGAAGAAACAGCCGTGTCTGTACCAAAACATACACCACGTCTATATCACTTCATCTGTATCACATCTTTCATTACCCCACTCGAGATATCAAAATGGTTATTTCCCACTTATCAAACATTTAATGATAGATAACTCACAAACTGACAATCCTTATCTCTACGTCCCCTCTTTCTGAGAATCTGCCCCTACACAGAGTTCCAGGAATCCGATTATAATTTTCGTGTCACTTGTTTATCAGTTTCGGGTTTTTAATCAAAATGTTTATTTGTGCAGCTGTTGTTGTTGTTTATTTTATCTTGACGTGGTTATGTTTATTTGTGCAGCTGTTGTTGTTGTTTATTTTATCTTGACGTGGTTATGTTTATTTGTGCAGCTGTTGTTGTTGTTTATTTTATCTTGACGTGGTTATGTTTATTTGTGCAGCTGTTGTTATTGTTTATTTTATCTTGACGTGGTTATGTTTATTTGTGCAGCTGTTGTTGTTGTTTATTTTATCTTGACGTGGTTATGTTTATTTGTGCAGCTGTTGTTGTTGTTTATTTTATCTTGACGCGGTTATGTTTATTTCTTATGTCGTAGAAGGTTGTACTAACAGTTCATAGACTTCCGAAAAATAACAATTATAAACTAATAATATATCTTATTAAAAGTAATAATAATAGTAATAGTAATAATAATAGTAATAATAATAGTAGGAATAGTAGTAGTAATAATAATTATAACAACAATAAAAATAGTGATAACAGTAGTTAAAAAAAAAAGTAAGTAGCCCCGTCACGCCAAGTGGCGTATATAGTATAGGGAATATGATGTTAGTGATCATAATTTTTACAGACATTCAGCACATGATGTTTGGAGTAATGTGGTCGGTATTACGCCCGTGCCGTTTTACTTTCCCAGATAAAAAATCCTGCATTCATTTAAGACTGGGTGAACCTGGAAGCCGTCGATCAGGATCGAACACGACCTCTTGTCTTTAGTAGTTCAGTTCACTAACCACTGAGCTATCGCGGCTCTCATATCATCATCATCATCATCATCATCATCATCATCATCATCATCATCATCATCATCATCATCATCATCATCATCATCATTATCATCATCATCATCATCATCATCATCATCATCATCATCATCATCATCATCATTATCATCACCATCATCATCATCATTATCATCATCATCATCATCATCATCATGTGCCGTACCGGTTGGCGTTGGCGATCATGTCCCTCCACAATCTTCTATCCACAGTGCATCGTATCAGTTCTCTTGTTGACTGTTTTCCATGCCATGACACCATGCTATCCAGTATTTTCTCTCTTTGTCGTCCGCGATTTCTCTTTCCTTTTATTTTGCCAGTTGTAACCAAGTATTCCATCCCTCCTCTTCTCATGATGTACCCAAAAAATGTTGATTGCTTCTTTCTGATGTTTTTAAGAGCTTCCTTTTTGTGTTGGCCTCTTTGAGAACTTTCTCTTTCAATGGTCTTTTTAGCTGTCCAGGGAACTTTCAACATTCTCATATAATAGTAAACGTTATAATAATAATTAAGTACCATGCATGCTGGCGTAGGTGATCGTGTCTCTCCACAACTTTCGATCTCGACAGTTATTTATCATTTCTGTTGTTGACCTTCGGCCAAGCCATTCTCTTAAGCTGTCTGTTATTTTTTCTCTTTGCTTCCCTCTATCTCTTCGTCCCTCAATTTTTCCAGTTGTTACAATATATTCCAGCTGTTCTCTTCTCATTACATGGCCAAAAAATGATGATAGTTTCATCCTAATATTGGAAATTAGCTCTCTTTTTGCTTTGGCCTCTCTCAGAACATCTTCATTACTCTTCTTAGCTGTCCATGGTATCTCAACATTCTTCTGTAAAACCACATTTCTACAGCCTTCAGTGATTTTCTTGTCTGTTGTCCTATTGTCCATGATTCACATCTATATGTTAAGACTGGCTCTACATAACATTTAAGAAATCTTTTTCTGGTTTCTATTGTCAAAAATGGATTGCACAATATCTTCTTCATTTTTTGGAAATCTGATTTTGCCTGATCCATTCTGCATCTCACCTCTGTTGTATATCTGAGGTTAACATTGTTCCCATGTAAATTAATTTACCTGTTTTAATATTGTTCCACTTGTCTTTATTGTGCTTTGCAGTGATGTCTTTTTCTTTGTTGTTACCATTACTTCTGTCTTTTTGCTATTGAGGCCGATTCCTTTATTTTTGCTTTCTTTCACTATAATGTCATTCATTTCTTGTAACTCATTTTTACTCTGAACGATTATGACTATATCATCAGCATTTATGGTGGATTATTTATAATAATAGTAATAATAGTAATAATAATAGTAATAATAATAATAATAATAGTAATACTTACTATTTATTGAGCTGTGACAGCTGAGTGGTTAGTGAACTGGACTACTAAGGAAAGAGGTCGGGTTCAATTATGGCTACCAGGTTCACCCAGTCTTAAATGGGTATCGGGATTTTTTCTTTGCAAGGTTTTCTGGTTACGGTTAGGGTTATGATTAGGGTTATGGGTCGGGTTATGGCTATGGTTATGGTTATGGTTAGAGTTATGGTTAGTGTTATGGTTACGGTTATGGTTAGAGTTATGATTAGGGTTATGATTATGATGATGATTAACGACATCGTTGTAAAAATCTGTTGCAAATGGGCACCATCATTTTGCTCATTACCCTACATTTAGGGATTCTCTAATTACAGATGAGAGAACTGCGGTATCAATTGTAGTGTTACTCAAGGGGGGCATTACTCTTCCGAATTGAATTTTTGTTCTTTTTTTTTCCGTTCGCCAGCTTTTACCTCTGACGAAGTCCCTAGAGACTAGAAACTGAATTTTGCGTGTTAATCCATTATTCCCTGTCAGCCGTGTGCACAGGGGTCCCTCGCCACACAGGCAGGTAACTCCGACTTCGGAGATACTCATATTTTTTCCGTCGATGAGTAATTGGTGTTTCAAGCTGGGCCTCGTTGCTGAGACCAGGGGTGGTTGCCGCAGAGAGAAATCACAAATAAAAATCCTAACTGGTGTAGTCGGGATTTGAACCCATAACCTCTCTGTCTCGAGGTCGGCGTCTTGTCTCGAGACCAATCAATAATTTATGTGGGTAAACTAGGATCTTGTCAGGCGTTGTTTTAAGAATAAAAATAACTGGGCACGAACTAGAAACAGTTAACAAATTTAAATGTATGGGACCAATAGTCAGCAATGAAGGCTCGAGACTGGAAATATCGGGCTGGAATAGCTCAAACTACATCAACACTTGCAGGGATAAAACCTATTTGGGAAGACAAGAACATCGATCTAGTTGTAAAATCTGGTTAATGCACACCCTCGGTTTATCAATTTTTCTTTAGGCTTGCGAAACATGGGCCATTACAGAAGAGCTACAGAATAAAATTAAGCTCTAGAGATGAAATGCTTTCGTAAGGTTTTGGACATATCTTACTTAGGTCGTAACACATATGTTATCGTAATGTTGTGTCCATCTCTTTCTTAGATCGTATCACAGGTGTTATCGTAAGAATTTGTCCATCTCTTACTTAGATCGTATCACAGATGTTATCATAAGGTTTTGTCCATCTCTTACTTAGATCGTATCACAGATGTTATCGTAAGAATTTGTCCATCTCTTACTTGGATCGTATCACAGATGTTATTATAATGTTTTGTCCATCTCTTTCTTAGATCGTATCACAGATGTTTTCGTAAGAATTTGTCCATCTCTTACTTAGATCGTATCACAGATGTTATTATAATGTTTTGTCCATCTCTTTCTTAGATCGTATCACAGATGTTTTCGTAAGCTTTTGTCCATCTCTTACTTAGATCGTATCACAGATGTTATCATAAGGTTTTGTCCATCTCTTACTTAGATCGTATCACAGATGTTATCGTAAGGATATGTCCATCTCTTACTTAGATCGTACCACAAATGAACAAGTTCACAAAAGGATCCAACAAGCGATCGCAGTGCATGATGGTCTTTAGACTATTGTGAAGAAACGCTAAAATGGAATGTTTTGGTCACGTGTCTCAATCGTCTGGCCTTTTTAGGACAACGCCGTATCGGCCGTCACGGGCAGCATAATCTCTATACGCCCGCGTCAATTCCTGTACAGACTTCATGATCAATATGCGTGCCCAAGAATCGCTGCCTAAACAAATGAAGTCAGGCTTCCACTTCGGAGAAACACTACATCCAACTGTAGTCCAGCTGGTTGCAAATCTGCACCAGAATCACACATCTCATCCCAGGGCCAAGCCGGGGCCTTGTACCGTTCCCCTACACCCCACGGCTATTTCACCTGCAGCACTACCTCATCGCCATATTGATTTTGTGGACAGATGAATGCGACTGGACTACTGCTGTCTCCACAAAGGAAAATCCAAACCATAAAAAAAATCACTTGAGACCCACATAGAAAGAAAAATGCCACTAATCCTAAACCTGATTCGACTTAGCTTCCATCTTGGCCACCACTACACCTGTTTAAATGTTATCGATATTATATTACAATTTCTTATGAGAGAAAGGACGCAACACAACCTATTTCTTTAACGTTCATCTGTTAAATGGGTGTGGCTCCGTTTATCCGATATATATATATATATATATATATACAGACTCTGACTCTCAAACAGATCAGCAAGGAAACAAAGACAGCAGTAAGGAAAAGAAATAATTAAGGAAGGGAGATCTTTATGAGACATTGGAGAGATAGAGATCTTTATGAGACATCGGAGAGATAGAGATCTTTATGAGACGTTGGAGAGATAGAGATCATTATGAGACATTGGAGAGATAGAGATCTTTATGAGACATTAGAAAGATATAGATCTTTATGAGACATTGGAGAGATAGAGATCTTTATGAGACATTGGAGAGATAGAGATCTTTATGAGACATTAGAAAGATATAGATCTCTATGAAACGGAGAGACCCCAAACTTAATGTACTGAAGGTATTTATCCGATACCAGACAGAGCAGACAGAGATAAGCAACAACGAGCAGAGACAAAAACCTTGTCTTCGACAGGACTAGTGTTTACACATCTAGAAATGTGTTCTGTGATTTATTGATTCCAAGATTATGTGAGTCTGGTGGTTATCCAGACCGGCCAATAGTTTGATTATAATATTACTGACTGTACTTTATTATGTGATAACATAACGTGTTCTTTAGTTAAGGAAGGCCCCGGTATCACTGCAAACGAATTAAAATCCATAATTGCTCAACCGCCCGTGCCAGTGGAATCATCCAAATTACTAACTCATCTCCCAAACAAAGAAAGGTAGCTGTAGTCCCCATCATAGCAGTCTCAGCACACGCCAAAAAACATAAGGCGAAACCGCACAGAAAGTGAACACAGAGAACTGTTCCCTGCCATACGATATCATCATTCATCGTAAACAATTGGAATATCGAAACATGATCAAAACGGATGAAACACACAGCTCACGGTGTGCACCTAACTCAGTAGCTCCTGCAACAATATAACTTGTGACTATAGGAATGTAATAATAGAACGTCAATAAAAATGTTTTTCGTTTGATGGAACACCTCAGAAGTTGTTCTTTTACTGTCAACAATAGATGACATAGGCATGTGTTAAGTAAAGACGAACGGCCTATGCGTAATATTTGAAGTACGAACAACCGTATGAAAGACATAAGAAATTATTAAAAAGTAGATATTGATGCAAAGTCTTCTGTTCAACGGAAACAAGAAAAGCATCAAGGAAAACCCCAACCAGTAGGGGGTCAAGACAAAGAAATGCACATAAGAATAGTAAAGAGCCCCCGTCACGTCAAGTGGCGTATAGGGAATATGGTGTTAGTGATCTTACATTTTACAGACCTTCAGCACATGATTTTGGGGTAATGTGGTCGGTATTACGCCCGTGCTGCTTTATTTTCCCAGAAAAAAATCCGGTACCCATTTAAGGCTGGGTGAACCCGAAAACCGTCGGTTGGGATCGAACCTTACCCCTTGTACTTTGTAGTCCAATTCACGAACCACTGAGATATCGCGGCTCCCAAGAATTGCACATAAATGCATCCAACTGCGAAGCTACAGTGAACCTAACAGTGAGGAGAAATTAACCAAATATATCTTATATATTATAATTGATATATTAATAATAATAAAATAAATAATAATAAAATCAATAATAATATATTATATATTATAAACATATTTCAAAATATATAAATAAATGTATTGGTTGTTTCAAAATACCAACCAACTTTTTACACTGGAACGACAATAAACCCGAAGTACGAGGCACAACGGGAGCCGCGATAGCTCGCTGGTTAGAGAACTGGACTACAAAGGACGAGAGGTAGGGTTCGATCCCAACGGACGGCTCCGGTTCACCCAGCCTTTAATGGGTACCGGATTTTTTTCTGGGAAAGTAAAGCAGCACGGGCGTAATACCGACCACAATAACTAAAAAATCATGTGCTGAAGGTCTGTAAAATTTATGGTCACTAACACCATATTCCCTATACGCCACTTGGCGTGACGTACTTTATTTATTTATTTATTTTTTTTACGAGGCACAACTGTACTAGATATCTTATTTGGCTTGCGAGAATAATTCGGTGTGGGTTTATCAATGGGGAAAATGTATGGGAAATGATGTGATTGGAATATCGGGGAAGGGGGGTGTGTGATGTCCGCTCTTGACATCACCAAAAGGTATTTGAAGCGTTCATAGCCTCTCATTTGCCAGGCTCAGTGGATGTCGGATGACAAAACTCTCTGTTTTGACAAAATCCTCTCTGGTTTTGATGGACTAAATTCAACTCCACTGGGCCACTGTGTCCATGGCCACACCTACACGTGGTCCCTCTGTTATCGCAAAGTTGGTCCTGGGCGCGACCGAGTTCCCAGTGGTATAACTGGGTCGGGAGGAGGTGAGCCCCTATAGATGCAGGGCTAGAGCCAACCAACATGTGGTATAAGCCATTGCCCTCATCTAATCACCCTCACTCTCCCTTGAGTGAGTGTCTTGTCTTCTATCTTATTACTATTTCTATAGGAACCCCCTGTGGACAGGGTGAGAGCTTCAGCGAAACCGCCTCAAGACCATCTACTGACATACTTGAAGACAAATGACTCTATTACTGACAAGGAGTCCATCATGTTCCCTTCAACAGTCCTGTAGTACATCGCACAGACACAAGTGACCCAGGACGTGACGATCCTCTGTCGATACATTTGGCCCCCATGAGATATGCCTGAATGAACGGAGTAAGTGCCAGTGACAGTAGGTGGCGGGGAATGGGCTGTTGTGAATCCTGCTTGAATACAGGGCCTAGAAAGTGAACAAATGGATGGATGATATGTCAGCAGAGACAGAGACACAATACATGCCATGGATGGAATTGAGGAGAGGATTTGCAAAACCTTCACCCTGGGGTAGGAAGATAGCCCACAGGTCCCCCAGTTTTAACAATGCCATGTACAACAAGAATATAAATCAATACGAGCTCGGACGCCGCCTCGGTCAACAAGGTCCGCGCCAGACAGTGAGCGACCAGGCTGGACTGTGCGATAAATTAGCTACTGGAAGAAACACAAACAACTCATATAATAACCAGAAACCTCGGATCCAACAAAGTTCGATATATAAATATTTTAATGGAAGAAAGAGCATGAAGATTGGTCAGAGTGGAAAAACAAATAAATTAAACATACTACAACTTAATATTTCAGGCCTCAAAAACAAGAAAACAGAACTAACCAAAATCATGTACAAATACCAGATCCATATTGTCCTACTGCAGGAAACACTACACAAGAACATAGACACACATATAACAGGTTACACCAGCTATCCATGTAAGTGCACCAACAACTGCAGGGGTATAATCACCTACATCAAAAACAATATACAGGGAGATGTAGTTCCACTAAATAATGCAGAACTAACAGATGTTCAGAAAGCCACAATTTGGTTTGCATCCAGCAAATATAATATTTATAATGTTTACAACCCACCAGGCACAAATTGTAACATAACAGAACTTGATCAAGTCAACTACCATAGAACTATCTTGGCTGGAGATTTTAATGGACATTCAACACAATGGGGATATTCTAACTCAAATCCCACAGGAAAATACATAGAAGATCTTTGCCAATCAACTAATCTTACAATCATGCAGGACACAGAATCAACACCAACTCTCCTACATAGAGCTCATCTCTCCCTTAGTAGACCTGATCTGACCATTTGCTCTGCTGATCTCATAAGCTACTGCCACATTGAAGTTATTGATGACATAGGCAGTGATCACAGACCCATAGTCACCATAGTAGACACAAAAACAACAAAAATCCAAACAAAACAGAGAACGAGATGGAATTTCAAGAAAGCTGACTGGAAGCTATATCAAGAAAAATCCGACCAACTCCTGAACAATCTGACAGACAACAGCGTAGAAAAATTAAACGAGATGTTCACACAAATAATACTCAACACTGCAGAACAAACTATACCTAAAGGATGTAGAACACAATATCGACCATTTTGGAACACAGAACTGGAGACAGCAGTATCAGAAAGAAAGAAAGCCAGAACAATACTTGAGCAGAACCCAACTTTGAATAATAAAATAAGCTATAACAAGGCTAGTGCTAAGGTCAAACTAGTTACTAAAAAAGCAAAGAAAGAGAAATGGCAAGAAACATGCAGTAAACTCGATTTGCGACATGAAGGAAATAAAGCCTGGAGACTTATGCAACATTTGTCTGGTGATAAAAGAGAACCAAATCCTAAACCAATCAAATTTAATAATGAAATCATCAACTCTAAAAAAAATATAGTTAAAAAATTTAATAGTTACTTTGCTTCAGTCAACAGAGCGAACAAACTTACAGATAGCGATAAAATTCAGCTACATAATTTAAAATTAATTGAAAGAGCCCCAATAACAAATGCTGCAATATTTGAAGAAGATTTTAACATGAGGGAACTAGAAAAGGCATTAAGAAAATTAAAATGTACAAAATCTCCAGGCCCTGACAAGGTACACAATGAGATGATAAAGCATCTCGGCAAGTCAGGGAAAGAAACATTACTCAGACTGATCAACAAGTCATGGAGAGAAAGCAAAATTCCCAAGATATGGAGAAATGCCTATATAGTGCCATTGCTCAAAAAGAACAAGCCTCCAGATGACCCCGGAAGCTATCGTCCCCTATCCTTAACATCATGCATAGGTAAAATAGCAGAGAGTATGGTCAATAGCAGACTATACTGGTATCTGGAAACCTCTAATACCCTGTACTACGAACAAGCTGGTTTCAGGGCAGGCAATAACATAGAAGACCAAATCCTCAGGTTAATACAACAGGTCCAAGATGGATTTCAGAGGAGACAACATACTCTAGCCATCCTAGTAGACCTGCAGCAGGCTTATGATAGAGTCTGGCGTAAGGGGCTTTTATTGAAGATGAGAGATGCCGGAATACATGGGAAACTACAAATGGGTCAAATATTTCCTAGTTGACAGAACAATACAAACTAAATTAAATGAATCCATTTCAGACAAAGAGGTGCTAGAAGAAGGATTACCACAGGGATCACCACTCAGTTGTACCCTTTTTTTGATATATATCAATGATCTGACCAAAACCTTGATAAATAAAAAAGCTCTATATGCGGACGATCTGGTCATGTGGAGTACTAACGAAAATATTAGAACAGCTGAAGCACAACTAAACAAAGACCTGAGACACCTAGAAGAATACTGTAATACCTGGAAAATAAAAATAAATGTACAGAAAACAGTATATACAGTATTTACTAGAAGTAACAAAATAGCTAAGGCAAACTTCAAACTCAATCTCCAACACAATAGTCTTCAAAAAGAGGTACACCCTACATACTTAGGAATACAACTAGACCGGCAACTGAACCTGAAGAAACACGTAGAGAATCTCGCTAAGAAAGCAACACAAAGACTTCAACTAATGAAAAGGCTTTCCAGCACCTTATGGGGAGCAGACAAAGAAACACTTAGAAATCTCTATCTGGGATATGTTCGCTCTGTTTTGGATCATGGTAACTCGCTCCTAGTGACATGCAGCAAAACAACTAACATGGCACTGGACAAGATACAAAATAATGCATTACGACTCATCAGCGGTGCAATGAGGTCCACTCCAGTTGCAGCCTGCGAAATCCACTGCAATGTGGAACCTTTAGAGTTGAGGAGAAACAAAGCCGCTATGGTTCTCTATGAAAGACAAAAAAGAATGGAGAAGGACCACCCTAACAGAAAATTAGTAGATACATGGACTCCAAAACAAAGAATTAAGCAGATGTCAGTATTACAACATGTTAGAAATATACAAAAGAAATTCCATCTACCTGAAAAACGACTACAAACATCAAGAGTCATCAAAGAAATGCCACCAAGTACGAATTATAAAAAACCTGAAATAAATGTAGAGATATGTAACAGAACAGGTAAAAAAGCAGACCCAGTATCAGTAACACTAGCAGCAAGGAAAACAATAGATACTTATCCGGATGACTGGATACATATATACACAGATGGTGCAGCCACTAACGCTACTTCAAAAGCTGGATATGGAATACTAATACATTATCCAGATGGAACAGCAGAAGAAATTTGTGGCCCTTGTGGTGAAGTCTGTAACAATTATGAAGCAGAAATAACAGCTATTGAAACAGCAATTTATCATTTAAATACGATTTTCGATACCACACCATCAAAGAAAAACACAGTTATATTTACGGATTCCAAATCGGCTCTGCAAGCACTGGAAAACAACACGAACAAACCAGAACTCACACAGCTTATCATAGACACAGACAAACTCATTGAAACACATAACATAAGATTGGTAATGCAATGGATCCCGGGACACTCAAATATAACAGGAAATGATAAGGCAGATACATTAGCTAAGAGAGGATCCAAACAGACACAGATACATACATCCATCACACTGGACACAGCCAAACAAGTCATAAAATCCAACAGTAAGGAGGAGTGGCTGAATGGATGGGCCTTAGGGAAAACAGGGAGAGAGCTTTTTAAATATATGGCAAGACCAAATCCACAAGACAGCATCAACAACCTAACAAGAAGAGACCAAACCACCATCTTCAGACTGAGAACAGGACATGTTATGCTAAATAACCACATTAATAGAATACAACAAAACCATACCCCAGTATGTCCACTCTGTAATCACCCACAAGAAACTGTAGAACACCACCTGTTTCAATGTCCAGAGCTCACTGACATTAGAACAACACTACTTCCTCAAAGACCCTCCAAATGGAATACTCTGTACGGAACAACAGCAGAACTTAAAAATACCTGCAGATATTATTACATGGCATTGGGCCGAAGGGCATCAGCTCAAAGGTTACTGGATCCATAACAACAACAACAACAACAATATCGGAGAATGGACGTTCTTTAGGCATAGTGAGATTACAATGAGCACCCGGCGGAAAAAGTACGAGCATCATGAAAGGGAAGAAGGTAATTCTGGGATTGAATATTGCCATGGCAACACTGAAGGTTATGAGATAGAAAGAGGAGAGGAGAGAATGGACAGAGAAAAGGACGGTAGTAGGTACAGATGAAAAAACATGAAAGGAAGGATGGATTTAATGATGGATGGAAGTAAGAATGGAGAGAGGAGAAAGATAGGACGAGAGGGAGGGATGGAGGAAGGGAGGAAGAATGGAAGGAAGGATGGAGGGAAAGAAGAAATGATGGATGAATGAATGAATGAATGAATGAAGGAAGGAAGGAAGGAAGGAAGGAAGGAATGAAAGAAAGAAGGAAGGAAGGAAGGAAGAATGGAAGGAAGGAAGGCAGGAAGGAAGGAAGGAAGGAAGGAAGGAAGGAAGGAAGGAAGGAAGGAAGGAAGGAAGGAAGGAAGGAAGGAAGGAAGGAAGGAAGTTCGACACGACAATTAACGTTAAATCACACAAAAAGCATCGGATGTGACTTACCAAATGTTCCGTTGAAGGTTCCGTTTGCTGTTGTTCCTGTAGCGATATCCAGTGACACCATGTATGGTCGTCAGTGTGGATGTCTTGTCTCTGATTGGTCAGTTCCTGGTCTGGTCAGATTTACATTGAAGGCAATATCATCAGGCCCAGGAACGATATCCGAAACTGAATGACCGTATCGTGGTTTTTGGTTACTCTGAAGTATTGAGATTTGACTCCGAAACACAATCATGCGGAGCCGGGCCAGATCTCTAGTAGAGAGAAGTAGTATGGAGGTATTATGTTTGGTTATCCTTACTGTATATATCCGTAATCGTTAAGATCTCCTCCCCAGGATGTCTGTCAGTGTGCGGAGACTGACGACTCCACTTCTGTGATCATTTCGTAGTATTTTACAGATTTGTTGATGTATGACGGGACTCGACTCAACGATCTGGTCTTAAATCTTGCACTCTATGTTTGACGCGCGCTAGAATTTCGTTACATATCGTCAGTGGCCGAGTAGCTAGCGGACTGGCATGGCGAGTGGGCTGACGTAGGTTAAATATCAGCCTCGCCCTGCTCAACCGTATCAGCTGAAAATATGTTGGCGCTCGGTTTGTTGAATTAGCTAATAACAGCGAGGAAATGTACCTTCACAGCCAAATAAATGGCCCAACACTGTGAAGTCTAATATTTCACGTCCCTACTACATTATCTGTTATGGGGCATCCTTTGCACTTTTAACGAAACGAAATATACTTGTTAATGGTTAAAATAAATGCACATGAAAGTTAATGCGATATTTCTAAAGTGACAATATCAAGTATCTTATTAACTATAATAAACTACGAAAATAATATTTAAAAGAAAGTATATCTTAATTCTACTTTGAAAACTAAGAAGGGAGGTCAAAAAGTAATGCACACCAATTTTTTTCTCGGAAACTATTCGGGCAAAATGTGTGAAATTTTCACAGATTGTAGCTGAACATCCCCTTTACACTAACTATTTTTCAACATAATCTCCGTCCAAGCGTATTGCCTTACGCCAACGCGAAACTAGGTCATGAATGCCTCGTTTGTACCAAGTTTTGTCCTGCTCGCGTAGCCATTTTTTAACTGCACGGATCACATCCTCATCATTGTCAAAGTGTGTCCCACGCAGGAATTTTTGAGTGGTCCAAACATGGAAATCTGAGGGAGCCAGATCAGGGCTGTAAGGAGGATGGGGCAGTACAGTCCAACCAAATTTGTTGATTGCTTCCCGTGTTACCAGACTTGTGTGAGGGCGTGCATTGTCATGTTGAAGCAACAAATCTGCAGATGGCTTATTAGGCCAAACTCTGTGGAACCGATTTTTGAGTTTTGTCAGTGTATTGATGTAAGCTGTCGAGTTGATTGTCTCACCTCTTGTCATTACATCAACAAGAATCACACCATCAATGTCCCAGAAGACAGTGATCATCACCTTTCCGGCTGATGGAGATGTTTTGGATTTTTTTTCTTTTTGGTGACTGCGGATGATGCCATTCCATTGACTGCATTTTTGTTTCAGGCTCATAATAATGTGCCCACGTTTCGTCACCGGTAACAATTTTTGACAAAAACATTTCTCCTTCAACACCGAAACGCTCCAACAATTCAGAACAGAATGTTTTCCTTTGAACTCTGTGATCATTTGTTAGACACCGAGGAACTCATCGAGCGCAAATCTTTGAATATCCGAGAGTTTTAAAAATTGCGATTGCACTTCCCTTGCTGACTGTAAGCTGCAACGCCAATTGCTGACTAGTGATACGCCTATCCTTACGAATAATGGCATCAGCCCGGTTTAACATGTCTGTGCTGGTAGCCGAGGCAACACGTCCAGAACGCGGTAAATCATGCAGCTCCACTCGTACACTTTCTGCAGCTTTAATTCTCTGAACCCAGCGACTAACTGTGCTCCTATCGACTGCAGAACATGTGTACACTGCACACAGTCGTTTATGAATGTTTGCCACAGTTTCTTGTTCCGCAACCAGAAATTCTATGACAATTCGCTGTTTGTAACGGACATTGTTGACAAGCTCCATTTTAACGGTTCATAGATTGCGTAATATTTATCAGAATGCTGTGCAATTTGGTGCACATAATTGGAACATGTCATATTCCAAGTGTGCAAAATGTCATATTCCTATCTTTATTATTAGCCGATAAAAAAATTGGTGTGCATTACTTTTTGACCTCCCTACGTATTAAATAGTTTGTTAACAAAAATATACGAGTAAAAATCTTGTGAAAAAAGATTAATTAATAAATCTATCTATCTGTCTGTCTGTCTGTCTATCTATCTATCTATCTATCTATCTATCTATCTATCTATCTATCTATCTATCTATCTATCTATCTATCTATCTATCTATCTATCTATCTATCTATCTATCTATCTATCTATCTATCTATCTATCTATCTATCTATCTATCTATCTATCTATCTATCTATCTATCTATCTATCTATCTATCTATCTATCTATCTATCCATCTATCCATCTATCCATCTATCCATCCATCCATCCATCCATCCATCCATCCATCCATCCATCCATCCATCCATCCATCCATCCATCTATCCATCTATCTATCTATCTATCTATCTATCTATCTATCTATCTATCTATCTATCTATCTATCTATCTATCTATCTATCTATCTATCTATCTATCTATCTATCTATCTATCTATCTATCTATCTATCTATCTATCTATCTATCTATCTATCTATCTATCTATCTATCTACATGTATCTATCTATCTATTGACCTTTCTAGCCGTAGCCGGCCCATAGGGCATAGACCCAGATACACTTTCTCTTTCTAAATTTTTATTCTAGCAGTTTTCAATCCTTGTATAGATCTTTTATCAAATCTCGCCATTTGTCTCTGTTCTGTGCAAGCAACTCTATCTCATTGAGGGAGCCGATTCCTGCTGCTCTTACCTCTCTGATCAATGTTCTTCTCAGTGCCTCTCTGGATCGGCCCCTTTTCCTCTGATCCATTGTTTCCACATCAGGGGGAACAGGTAATTCATAAATACCTTGTAGTAAACAAAATACCTACATTTTGATTTAGAAAACTTTCAATTATTTGGTTATTAGGGGGGGGATTGGTTGGTCTCGGGGAAAAACGCCGGCCTCGAGACAGAGAGGTTGTGGGTTCAAATCCCGGCTACACCGGTTGGGATTTTTATTTATGATTTCTCTCTGCGGCAACCACCCCTGGTCGCTGCAGCGAGGCCCGGCTTGAAACGTCAATTACTCATCGACGTTAAAAAAATATGAGTACCTCCGAAGTCAGAGTTATCTGCCTGTGCAGCGAAGGACCCCTGTGCACACGGCTGCCAGGCAAAATGGATTAACACGCAAAATTCAGTTCCTAGTGTCTAGGGACTTCGTCAGAGTTAAAAACTGGCGAACGAAAAAAAAATTGGTTATTAAAAAGATGCTAAGATTTTTCCAAGATAAATTGTATCTTCCTGAAAAGATGTACAAGAGAATGAACTAAGTTAACAGTGACAAACAACTGTGGCTTCTATTTATAAGTTTTCATCTGACTTTTTTCGACCAATGGCGTTTCTCTTCTATTTCGGACGGACTATACTCTACTGCTCTCACTATTACAAATTTGCTGTAAAAGCTGACAGTTTACTCGTTGCCGTGTACGCACCTTTTATTTGACATTGATTCTTGTTTGTGATTGACGTTTCTCTGTGTAGATACAGTTCTTCTTTCTGCTACTGACGTTTCTCTGATTTCCCATCATTCTTCTATCTGTGATTGACGTTTCTCTGTTCATCAAACTTTCTTCTCTCATCTTCATACGTTTCTCTAACGGTCTTCTATCTGTTATTGACGTTTCTCAGATTTTCCAGCAATCTTCTACCTATGAATGCCGTTTCTCTATTCATTAAACTTTCTTATATCACCTTCATACGTTTACCTTCTATCCTCATTTACGTTTCTCTGTTCACCTAACGTTCTTTTATCCCTCATAGACGTTTCTCTATTTACCTAACGTTCTTTTATCCCTCATAGACGTTTCTCTGTTTACCTAACGTTCTTTTATCCCTCATAGACGTTTCTCTGTTGAACTAACGTTCCTTTATTCCTCATTGACGTTTCTCTGTTCACCTAGCGTTATTCTATCTCTCATTGACGTTTCTCTGTTGACCACACGTTCTTCTATCTATTACTCTACTTTTCTCCGTCCACCAAGAGTTTGTTCTGTTCGCTACTGATGCACTGAATAGCGTCATTCTAGTTACGACTTACTCTCTCAGAGAACGACGTTTCTCTACAACAAAAGTATTTCTGTGAGTGGCTTATCTTTAACCATAACTTGAGCTTTCCTATTGCTAACTCCATTATATTTACGTCAAAAGTAACTGCGGTTGCCATTTCTCTGATTTCGATGTCATTGTGTCTGGCACTGACGTTTCTCTGAACTAGCGACTTTCTCTTTACAATACGACATTCTGAGACTGATGTTTCTCTGAACTAGGGACATTCTCTTTACGATAAGCCACTCTGAGATTGACGATTCTCTGAACTAGGGACATTCTCTTTACGATAAGCCCCTCTGAGATTGACGATTCTCTGAACTAGGGACATTCTCTTTACAATAAGCCCCTCTGAGATTGACAATTCTCTGAACTAGGGACATTCTCTTTACGATAAGCCACTCTGAGATTGACGATTCTCTGAACTAGGGACCTTCTCTTTACGATCAGCCACTCTGAGATTGACGTTTCTCTGAACTAGGGACCTTCTCTTTACAGTAAGCCACTCTGAGATTGACGTTTCTCTGAACTAGGGACCTTCTCTTTACAATAAACCACTCTAAGATTGACGTTTCTCTACAACCAATGTCGTCCTATTTACGATGATATTTTCTATGTAATTAACAACTCTCTGCTATTGATATATCTTTGTTGTTAACGCCATTTTCTTCAGACAAATACGTGTCTGTTGATGTTATATCACAAAACCAATCTGAAATTGAGAACAGGCACAACTGTCAGAACACTAATGAAAGAAAGCACGAACGATGGACTGTATCAAGTACCAAATTTAAACCGGGAATAATTATCGGCTCTTTGAAGTACGTTTGTTTGTTTATATTTTGTTTGTTTGTTTATTTATTTGTTAGTTAGTATTCACTAGCTTTTAACATCCGGACAATCCCCTGGTGTCCCGCGTGATTTGTTTGGTTTTTATTTCCGGTCGATAAATTGATTTGTGACACGATAATGTTGACAGTCCAGCCGCGCTCAGGTGAGAGTGGTTACAGGTACAACAGGTAACTGCAGACAAATAATAATAAATGAATATTGTCAAAGAGGGAAACTTTCCGAGGCGATAATTCAGGGAATCAATTCAGGGGAAGAGGTATGTTTACAGCACTCGGAAAAAATAATGACAAATAATCAACAACAGAAAAAGAAAAACAAAGAACAATATATGGACCGAAGCAGGATTGAACCCGTCCGTACCTAGCGTTTGGCTTTTCGTGGCAAGGCGCTGTGCCACTGAGTACGGGCTCGATCCTGCTTCGGTCCATATATTGTTCTTTGTTTTTTTTCTGTTGTTCATTATTTGTGATTTTTTTCCGAGTGCTGTAAACATACTTCTTCCTTTGAATTGATTCGTACAACAGATAACATCTGTCTAGGCTGGGATGTGGCCCAAACTAAGTGAGACGACTCTCAAAATTCTCCCATCAACTTTCCTCACTCACATGACGTTTCCACTTGTTCATCTTCAGCGTCGAGACCTTGAACTGTCAAATAAAAATAAAGAAATAAATTATTAAATTATAAATAATTTATTTAACGTTTACTCTAATTTTTTTCTCAGTATTAAATGTAAGTAATTTCATCATCATCGTCAGCATCAATCCTGCTGGTGTAGGTGATCATGTCCCTCCACAACTTTAGATCTAGACATTCTCTTAAGCTGTCTGTTATTTTTTTTTCCCTTTGCTTCCCTCTATCTCTTCGTCCCTCAATTTTCCCAGTTGTTACAATATATTCCAGTTGTTCTCTTCTCATTACATGGCCATAAAATGATGATTGTTTCTTCCTAATATTGGAAATTAGTTCTCTTTTTGTTTTGGCCTCTTTCAGAAAGTTTTAATTACTCTTCTTAGCTGTCCATGGTATTCTAAACATTCTTCTGTAAAACCACATTTCTACAGCCTCCAGTGTTTTTCTTGTCTGTTGTCCTATTGTTCATGATTCACATCCATATGTAGGTAATTTACTCTTAGCAAATAAGCTAAACCAAGACGGGTTTACATTTCTGTATCTTTAGTCGAGGCATTTATTGGACATGTCGTGCGAAAAGAAGGCACTGAGAATGCTATAACAACAGACTTGAAATAAAAGCAGAGGAAACCCAAGAGAAAAAAATATTGTGCAGCTTATCCAAATGGCATAAAAAAAAGAGATAACCGACTGAAATTACCACATGGGTGGAAGATGTAGAAGAGATGATCGCCACGCCAACCGGCACGGCACCTGATGGTGATTAGATAAGGCGTAATTCATCTCTGCTAGTAGTTTGTTTGGTGAAACTAATAACATCATGACGTCAGTCCCACTTTGATACGCTTTATTTATCTTTCATTACAATGAATAGGGAATGGTGGTCGATGTTTCCGGTACATTACTGTCACTTTGGCAATGTTGAAGCAAGGAGTACGGGTTCGATTCTGCCTTAGTCCATATGTTTTTCTGTTGATTATTTTTCATTTTTTCCGAGTGCTGTAAACATACCTCTTCCCCTGAATTGATGTTGAAGCAACTTTGATTCAATAGATATATCGATATTGGGAAATAATAACATCAAGATTTGTACATTCTGCGTGGAGCCACTGTAGCTCGCTGGTTAGTGGTCTGGACCACTAAAGACAAGAGGTCAGGTGCACGCTTGATCGACTTCTTCCGAGTTCATTTTGTTTTCATTCTTTTTCCTCTCGGGCCGAAGACGGCACATAGAGCGGAAGTCATAGTTCTCCCCGACTGACGATTTGTTGCTAGTTCTTGGTCGTTTCGCTGTCCCATGGTTGAGTCTCCCCTAGTAATTGTTCTGCGTAGTGATTCTCTTGGTCTACATTGTTTTATTTTACCTGATGGTTTCCCCATGAAAGCCTGACGGGGAAGTCTTTCTTCATTCATTCTCAGCACATCTTCTTCTGCTTCTTTTCTCCTTCACTAATACCTAAAAGGTGTGGTGGTTTATATCATTTGTCGTTCTTGTGCTGCTCGAATTGTCTGAATTAGTGATTTTCCTTTGTTGTTAAATGTCTCTGTCACAGCATCTATCCATCTTCTTCTGGGTCTTCCTCTTGGTCTTTTTCCATGCATTCTCGAGAAGAACGCCCTTGATGGTGATTGGTCAGGATTCATTCTGACCAGGTGGTCAAACCATTTAAGTTGTTGTTGTTCTATATATTCTTGGCAGGGTTTTGTTCCTACCATTTTTCTTATGGTTTCATTTGGTATTCTATCTCTTCTTGTGTTGTTTGTTACTTTTCTCAAGCATCGCATCTCACATGTATTGATCTTTCTTAAATGTGATTTAGAAAGGGTCCATGTCTCAGCACATGACCGATGTAATTCCAACAACCTTCCTCTTATAAAGCTCGACACGTATTCTTGTTTAGATTCGTCTCTTATCTGTTCGTTCGAAACCAACTTATTCTTCCCAACTTATGTTTCAGATCCTACGTTGACATTTGTTTTCAAAGACATTTAATTTCTTATCTAAAGTATGGGTGGATTTTAAACTTTCATATCCATATGTTAGCACTGGTATCACATCCATATGTTTGCACTGGTATCACATCCATATGTTTGCACTGGTATCACATCCATATGTTAGCACTGGTATCACATCCATATGTTAGCACTGGTATCACATCCATATGTTAGCACTGGTATCACATCCATATGTTAGCACTGGTATCACATCCATATGTTAGCACTGGTATCACATCCATATGTTAGCACTGGTATCACATCCATATGTTTGCACTGGTATCACGTCCATTTATTAGCACTGGTATCATATCCATATGTTAGCACTGGTATCATATCCATATGTTAGCACTGGTATCACATCCATTTGTTAGCACTGGTATCACATCCATTTGTTAGCACTGATATCACATCCAAATGTTAGCACTGGTATCATATCCATATGTTATCACTGGTATCATATCCATATATTAGCACTGGTATCACATCCATATGTTAGCACTGGTATCATATCCATATGTTAGCACTGGTATCACATCCATATGTTAGCACTGGTATCACATACATATGTTAGCACAGGTATCACATCCATATGTTAGCACTGGTATCATATCCATATGTTAGCATTGGTATCACATCCATATGTTAACACTGCTATCACATCCATATGTTAGCACTAATATCGCATCGATATGTTAGCACTGGTATCATATTCATATGTTAGCACTGGTATCACAGCCATATGTTAGCACTGGTATCATATCCATATGTTAGCACTGGTATCATATCCATATGTTAGCACTGGTATCATATCCATATATTAGCACTGGTATCACATCCACATGTTAGCACTGATATCACATCCATATGTTAGCACTGGTATCATATCCATATGTTAGCACTGGTATCACATCCATATGTTAGCACTGGTATCACATACATATGTTAGCACAGGTATCTCATCCATATGTTAGCACTGGTATCATATCCATATGTTAGCACAGGTATCACATCCATATGTTAGCACAGGTATCACATCCATATGTTAGCACTGGTATCACATCCATATGTTAGCACTGGTATCACATCCATATGTTAGCACTGGTATCACATCCATATGTTAGCACTGGTATCACTCCCATATGTTAGCACTGGTATCACATCCATATGTTAGCACTGGTATCACACAGGAGTTGAACATTCTATGTTTTGTTCGTTTACTGACACATTCCACGTTCCAGCTTTCAATAGCTACCTGATTTTTCTAGGAAAGAAAAACGGCACGAGCGTAATACTGACCATAATACCCGCACATATAATGTGCCGAAGATGTACATGGGCGATACCACCACATACCCCAGGGCCACGTGATGTGAAGGGGCTCTTTTATCTATGTTATTACGCTTACATGTGTAAGGAAAATTATCTCCCAACAAGGCCGGCACAAAAAGGGAGATCCATAAAATTACCAGAAAGAAAAAGAATCGACGTTTTGGTCACACCATGAAAAGAGGAAATTGGGAATACTTGGTTGCAATTTGCAAAATAGAAGGGAAGAGAAATCGTGGACGACAAAGAGAGATGATACCTTGGTGTCGTGTCACAGTAAGTAGTCAACAACATAAGTGATACGGTGCACTGTGAACGGGATCGGCGGCAGGAACCATTAAAAGCTGTGTATGAAAAGTGTTCCTTGTTGCAGTTTCCTCATATTCCAAGTCCGGTTTGTTGCAGGAGCTACTGAGTTAAGTGCTCTGTGCATAGTGTGAGCTGTGTGTTTTATCGGTTTTGATAGTGTTTCGATATTCCAATTGCTTACGATGAAGGATGATATCATATGACGGGGAACATATGGCTTTGTTCGTTTTTTTTTTTGCGGTGTCACCTTATGTCCTTTGGCGTGTGCTAAGACTGATATGATGGGGACTGCAGCTACCTGTCTTTGTTTGGAGATGAGATATTAATTCGGATGATTCCACTGGCGCGGGCTGTTGAGCAACTATGGATTTTAATTTGTTTGCAGTGATACCGGGGCCTTCCATAACCATAACCGTGAACAGAGATTGTGGAAGGACATGGTTGCCAAAGCCATCCGGTACGGCACACGATGATAATGGCCAAACTCACAGCCAGGACATACTTTACCGAACTTTCTCTAACTTTAAACATAAAAGATTTCCCCCTTCACTCACAACTTACTCTAATGCCACAAATGTGTCTCCCACTTTCAATTTCTGGACGATAATAACAAATCCGATTAGAAACAGCCGCAATTTATTATACCCTTGCCAAAACGACTAACAAGCAGCGCTTCAAAATAAATGACAACACGAAAGTACGAGAATAGTCGTAATTCTCATGTTCGTAGTAGTGACAGATTAAGTTCCTAAAGCAGTAGCCAAGAGGTTTACAGCCTGGAATGGAAGGATTTGTATAAGCGCTCTTTTGTTTGAGAATTTTTTTAAACTTGTTTTGTTGATATAGCCATGTCTGGCCAATCATTTTTTACGTAATAAACACGTGATTATGCAATATAATCCGCTTATTGACCATTCTGATCGAAGTTCATGGAAATGAAATATTTTGTTTAAAAATATAAAAGTGATGTTGTGAATTAGAATAGCGGAATACAAAGTGGATGGGGGTAACATGAGCCAGCGGTGAATTGTAAAGGCGAGTGAATGATTTCAGGAGAAGAGGTATGTTCACAACACTCGGAACAAACAAACAAAAATATAAAAAAAATCACAAATAATCAACAGCAAAAACAAAAACAAAGAACAATATATGGTCCGAAGCAGGAGCGAACCCGTACACCTTAGCAGGCGGCTTGCAACGAGAAACCAAACGCTAGAGCACACGGCCAACTCAGTTATCTAAAAAAGTAGCTATCGTTGGCGATGTCTTTCACGCAGGTGTTCTCATGACTATATCATAGAGTTACAATCACACACACACACGCACACGCACGCACGCACACACATACACGCAGACACACACACACACACACACGCAAAAGTCAAGAGCCCCGTCACGCCAAGTGGCGTATAGGGAATATGGTTGTTAGTGATCATAATTTTTACAGACCTTCGGCGCATGATTTTTTTTGGTAATGTGGTCGGTATTACGCCCGTGCCGCTTTACTTTCCCAGAAAAAAATCAGCTACCCATTTAATGCTGGGTGAACCTGGAAGCCGTCGATCAGGATCAAACCCAAGCTCTCATCCTTTGTAGTCCAGCACTAACCACTGAGCTGTCGCGGCTTTACGAACACAACTCGAAAAAAAATTGTGTATCCATTATTATTCCTGTAAAGACAAGAATCTCCCGGATAGGGTAGGGCTGAACACTCGCAGACAAACAGTTATAGGACGAAACAGCACGAATAGCAGTTTCATGTGGTTTAGACTGGAGACAAACCTGTCTTCAGTGAATTTTAAACCTGGACGTTTGAACAAAGCCCAACGGCCAAGATCTGAATTTACAGAATTTCGTTCATTCTCAACGGCGGCCGTTATAGTTTAGCTTTTATTAGCACAATGCCTGGAGTATAAGCTCAGAACACAATCTTGTCGTGCTTTCTCCCTGCATCGAAGGTTGGCGACAATGGAGATTCATCTCACTCTGACTCTTGTGGACGCTGTCTTAATGAACCAAATTAGTAAACAGCCATGGGTCCACTAACGCAGGAGGAGATCAACACCTTCTTTGACAAACTATCCAAATAGTAAATTATATGTTTCATCATATATTCGTATATATCTGGTAGAACTTTTAGTTTAAAATACTTGTCATAACATGACTTGTCAGCATCGGTGAGACTCCCGGAAGTTCGTGATAGTTAGAAGGGTCTTATAGTCTGTTGTTTGATGTGTGATGGTGATGGTCTAATCACCAGCTAATTACTACATCAAGCTTGGGCAGATGGTGCTCGTAAACCTGGGAGGGCCGACCATCTAAGAGCAGAATCCCCCTACAGAAAAGACAATCTGCTGCCTTGCAGGAAGATTGGGACAATCAAAGGCTAAGGACAGCAAACCTGAATAAAATGCTGGCTGAAATCGGATGCACTGGCGCAGAACACAGTGCACCGTTTTAACAAGTAATCAATCAGAATGGGGCAATCGATTCGCTTAAACAGACAGCTGACGTCATGAGAGAGTCTGGAATCCTACTCTGATTGAGTCTTGATCGCAGAGAGAGAGAGAGAGAGAGAGAGAGAGAGAGAGAGAGAGAGAGAGAGAAACCTGGACAAAATATGGAAATAAAAAAAAATACTTAGCAAGAAAACCAAACTTAGAATATTCAACTCAAACCTATTATCAACCCTTACCTACGCGTGTGAAAACTGGAAAACAACAAAAGAGATTGAGAGAAGACTAAACACTTTTGAAGACAAATGTCTAAGAGAAATACTCTATGTACAATGGAATGAATTCAAGATACATATTGGGATAAGAGAAATGGCCAGCAACGATGTCATCTACAATTAGGAAGAGAAACTGAACATATGTCAGACATGTGCTGAGAAGAGACAACAAGAGAATCTCAAAACAGGCTCTTCTATGGGAAACGTCAGGGTACAGATAAAGAGGAAGACCCAGAGAGACACTGAAATGAACATTTATAAGAGAAGCAAAGTTGGCAGACATAGACTCGTTAAATAAAATCGAAAATATTGCCAAAAATAGAGGTGGGTGGTGAAAAACGCTCAACTGTAACAACAATTTCATAGTCTTAGTAGTAGTTCTAAAGGCATTGTTTGGCGAGACTATTTCGTTCGTCGCACCCCTGCAGAGACTTCGGCCCAACAATAAGTTTGCAGACAATTAAATACACTCGGTCAGGATATTGAAGCAGCACCTGTCATCTTTATCGGCAACTACAAACTTGATGCTGTGAAGCAGTACAGCTACATGGGGCCTATCATCAACGACAAACTATCTTTAGATACAGAAATTGACACCCGCATTAGTAAAGCCTGCTACCAGCGTCGGATTTCTAGGCGTATCTGGCAAAACAGTAAACTAGCAACTAAAACAACGGCCGCAGTTTACAACGCCTGGATTATCAGTATACTTTTGTATGGCAGCAAATCATGGACAACTTCTGCAAAGCATGATAGTAGGCTAAGTACGAATATATGTGATATCAGCACAAAATTCTTGGTATCACCTGAAAGGACAAAGTGACAAACGCGGAGATTATCACTAACACAGGCCTCCCGAACATCTACACGCTGCTCAAACAAAGCTGACCTGGCCACTTGCACTGTATTTAAAGATGGCCGTATACCAAAAGATATACTTTATAGACAACTGGCAGATGGCAAAAGAACTAGGGGGCGCCCAAATCTTCGATTTATAGACGTGTGTAAAGTGAAGACTGAACATAAATCCTGCAGTCTGGGAAGAAATAACTGCAGACCGCAATCTTTGGAAACACACTCTAAAGCTCCAACTCAAACAAGAAGCAGGCAGATTCATGGAAAAAGAGAATACACGACAATAGAAAAAAAAATAACATTCCTAGGGTCGCTGCAAATCTATAGTCAACTATGATTGACTGAGGCTACTATAGTCAACTATGATTGACTGAGGCTACTATAGTCAACTATGACTGACGGAGGCTACTATAGTCAACTATGACTGACGGAGGGTGCTATAGTCAACGATGACTGATGGAGGCTACTATAGCCAACTATGACTGACGGAGGCTATTATAGCCAACTATGACTGACGGAGGCTACTATAGTCAACTATGACTGACGGAGGCTACTATAGCCAACTATGACTGACGGAGGCTACTATAGTCAACTACAACTGACGGAGGCTACTATAATCAAACTATGACTGACTGAGGCTACTACCACTACTTTTTGGCGCGACAGTATTGACTAATAGTTTATTGATGACTTGTACAAGGTCGGTGAACCAGAAGTATCCATACCCTTCTCCCCCTTGTAGCAGTGCCTCTAGTAACATACTAATCAGTCTGGTGTGATCAAGGGAATGGGGATCTAGAGGGAAGGCAGCGCTGTACTCATATAACGAGATACCGAAGATGTTTCTACCTTGGCTTCCCTTGCTAGTTAGTAGCGACAGAACTAACTAGTTGAGTTAGTAGCGACAGAACTTACTAGTTGATTTAGTAGCGACAGAACTAACTTGTCTAGTTAGTAGCGACAGAACTAACTAGATGAATTAGTAGCGACAGAACTTACTAGTTGATTTAGTAGCGACAGAACTAACTTGTCGAGTTAGTAGCGACAGAACTAACTAGTTGAGTTAGTAGCGACAGAACTAACTAGATGAATTAGTAGCGACAGAACTTACTAGTTGATTTAGTAGCGACAGAACTAACTTGTCGAGTTAGTAGCGACAGAACTAACTAGTTGAGTTAGTAGCGACAGAACTTACTAGTCAAGTTAGTAGCGACAAAACTAACTAGCTGAGTTAGTAGCGACAGAACTAACTAGTTGAGTTAGTAGCGACAAAACTAACTTGTTGAGTTAGTAGCGACAAAACTAACTTGTTGAGTTAGTAGCGACAAAACTAACTTGTTGAGTTAGTAGCGACAAAACTAACTTGTTGAGTTAGTAGCGACAGAACTAGTTGCATTATAACGACAGAACTATTTGAGTTAGTAGCGACGGAATTAACTTGTTGAGGTAGTAGCGGCAGAACTAGTTCAATTAGTAACGACAGAACTAGTTGAGTTAGTAGCGACGGAATTAACTTGTTGAGTTAGTAGCGACAGAACTAACTAGTTGAGTTAGTAGCGACATAATTAGTTGAGTTAGTAGCGACGGAACTAACTAGTTGAGTTAGTAGCGACAGAAATAACTTGTTGAGTTAGTAGCGACAGAACTAACTTGTCGAGTTAGTAGCGACAGAACTAGTTGAGCTAGTAGCGACAGAACTAACTAGTTGAGTTAGTAACGACAGAACTAACTAGTTGAGTTAGTAGCGACAGAACTAACTATTTGAGTTAGTAGCGACAGAACTTACTAGTTGAGTTAGTAGCGACAGAACTAACTTGTTGAGTTAGTAGCGACAGAACTAACTTGTCGAGTTAGTAGCGACAGAACTAGTTGAGTTAGTAGCGACAGAACTAACTAGTTGAGTTAGTAACGACAGACTTAACTAGTTGAGTTAGTAGCGACAGAACTAACTATTTGAGTTAGTAGCGACAGAACTAACTATTTGAGTTAGTAGCGACAGAACTTACTAGTTGAGTTAGTAGCGACAGAACTTTAGTTGAGTTAGTAGCGACAGAACTAACTAGTTGAGTTAGTAGCGACAGAACTTACTCGTTGTGTAGCGATGCATTAAAGGAATAGATAACTTTATTTCAAAATATTTCATGAACGATAAAAATTGTAAAAAAAAAAAACCGTTCTGCAAATGAAGGTTAACGATTGCTATAAAGTATCAAAACATCACGTGCATGCCTTCCCATCAAAGAGGGTGTACGTCATTAAGTGATATGTCATGGTAACCTTTGTGTACCATGTTGTAAACGTCACCCAAGCGTGACGTGACAGAAAATGATGAAGAGATCACAGATCGAATTCGAAAGATTAGGAGACGAAATCTGTCGACCAACCAATCAGGGGCGTATACAGCAGGGAGGTAACAAAGGGGAGGGGGGGGGGGGTAAGGGATCGGTGTTTTCAGTTATGTGGGAGTGGCGGTCGACTCGTTCACGGTTAACTAATGAGATGGCCACAGCGTGCCAGAGGGAGTCCCAGAAAACCCCAACTTGTGTGACGTTTTCAGTTACGCGAGCTATAGAAGGCTGACGTAATTATACCCACAACCGGCCCTTTTTCGCAAACCTGAAAATGATACTTTGGGGGTTTTCTGGTGTTTCCCCCCACCTCTGCTGTCCTCTGAACTTCCCTAAAGTTGGATGTGACTGGTCAGTGAAATGGACAAGCGGTTGAGTTCGATCGGGGGGGGGGGGGGGGGGGGGGTTGGGGGTGGTCTCAAAGGTAAGGTGTCTGAACAAAGAGGTCCCCTGTTCGAATCCCTCAAAAAGGCGCTGTGTGTTTGTTCCTTCGAGTACGCGGTTTTCTTTGTGGCTTCACTGGTTAGGAAGATCCGATATTAGGCTCGGCCTGAATACCGACAACAACAAAACCAACAAAAAGTAACATAAACAAAAAAAAAAAAAAAAGAAAAAAGCAACAAAAAAAACAACAGCCCCCCCCCCCCCCCCCTCCCCCCCACAAGAAACAACTAACAGCAACATCAGCAAAAACAACAAAAAGCAAAAACAACGGAAGCAACAAAAATAAAAAAAACAACAAAACTTACAAAAACAACAAAAATAAAAAACAACAAACATGTCAAAAACAACAAAACTTACAAAAACAACAAAACTTACAAAAACAACAAAACTTACAAAAACAACAAAACTTACAAAAACAACAAAACTTACAAAAACAACAAAACTTACAAAAACAACAAAACTTTCAAAAACAACAAAACTTACAAAAACAACAAAACCTACAAAAACAACAAAACCTACAAAAACAACAAAACTTACAAAAACAACAAAACTTACAAAAACAACAAAACTTACAAAAACAACAAAACTTACAAAAACAACAAAACTTACAAAAACAACAAAACCTACAAAAACAACAAAACTTACAAAAATAACAAAACCTACAAAAACAACAAAACCTACAAAAACAACAAAACTTACAAAAACAACAAAACCTACAAAAACAACAAAACCTACAAAAACAACAAAACTTACAAAAATAACAAAACCTACAAAAACAACAAAACCTACAAAAACAACAAAACTTACAAAAACAACAAAACTTACAAAAACAACAAAACCTACAAAAACAACAAAACCTACAAAAACAACAAAACCTACAAAAACAACAAAACTTACAAAAATAACAAAACTTACAAAAACAACAAAACCTACAAAAACAACAAAACTTACAAAAACAACAAAACTTACAAAAACAACAAAACCTACAAAAACAACAAAACCTACAAAAACAACAAAACCTACAAAAACAACAAAACCTACAAAAACAACAAAACTTACAAAAACAACAAAACTTACAAAAACAACAAAACCTACAAAAACAACAAAACCTACAAAAACAACAAAACCTACAAAAACAACAAAACTTACAAAAACAACAAAACTTACAAAAACAACAAAACCTACAAAAACAACAAAACCTACAAAAACAACAAAACCTACAAAAACAACAAAACCTACAAAAACAACAAAACCTACAAAAACAACAAAACCTACAAAACAACAAAAACAGAAGTTCTTGTGTCTGTGTGAACAGTTACGAACCCTTGACAGTCGAAATCGAAAAGAATGGGCTTAAAATGGCAAAACTTGTAGGAAAAATCTACTCAAAATGATTACAATCGCAACAATGAAAAAACATGAAAGAACCATTGAAATCGGAGAATAACTGCCCCACTGGAGAGGGACAAGAGAGCACAAGGCTGCCATTTTGAAACGGGAAAAGTGTAATTAAGGCGAAAGGTGCCTTCGAAGTCGTTAACGATATAGAAATGGCCTGCGCAAACAAGAGATCTCGGTCGACAACTACGAAGTGCACCAAGTCCTAAAATGTGTACCTGAGTTTTACGAGGAATTATTATACTGGTCATGATTCACTTCCTTAAGCCAGGATTGACTACATAACATTGAAGATATATTATTTCGTATCTCCATTTGTAAATGAGTTATGTAAAACATTTAGAAATAAAAAGAGTTCTTAAATGTTATGTAGAGCCAGTTTTAACATATGGATGTGAATCATGGACAATAGGACATCAGACAAGAAGATCACTGGAGGCTGTAGAAATGTGGTTTTACAGAAGAATGTTGAGAATACCATGGGCAGCTAAGAAGAGTAATGAAAACGTTATGAAAGAGGCCAAAGCAAAAAGAGAGCTAATTTCCAATATTAGGAAGAAACAATCATCATTTTTTGGCCATGTAATGAGAAGGAAACAGCTGGAATGTATTGTAACAACCGGCGAAATTGAGAGACGAAGAGATAGAGGGAAACAAAGATAAAAAAATACCGGACAGCTTAAGAGAATGGCTTGGCAGAAGGTCAACAACGCAAATGATAAATAACTGTCGAAATAGAAAGTTGTGGAGAGACATGATCACCTACGCCAGCAGGCACGGTACTTGATGATGATGATGTTAATAATAATGATAATGATGATAATGATGATGATGATGATGATGATGATGATAATGAAAACATTTAAATCCGTGTTGTATTTTCTGGCTTGGATTTTTTATTTTATTTGTATAGTTTGTTTGTTTTACCCGATGAAGGCTTTTGCCGAAACGCTGTGCTTTATTTTGTATTATTATCAGTATTAACTGCTCCATACCATTTTGTGCTTAGTTTAAACATTTACACACTTTTACTTGTAATGTTGCCTTGACATCAACTATTCCACACAACATATTTGCTTTATATCAATCCTTTCACAACATATTTGCTTTATATCAATCCTTTCACAACATATATATTATATATGATTAAAAAAGTGGAGGCGGGCTCTGTACGCATGCAATGGGTGGAGTCGTTGCAGAAATCCAAAATACGTAAGGTCACCTTTGTCTATGTCCCTGGACATGCGGGAGTACGGGGAAATGAAAGAGCGGACAGGTTGGCTAGCTGCGCTGTCGTTGAGGACGGGCAACCAATGGATCGGGCGGACATCATCAATGCCCTCCGAGATGTGGGAAGAGCACAGGACTTCGACAAACACAGGTCCACCTCACTTCTTCGGATGATGGAAATGGGAGTTAAGATGGGCACGGCCAGAAATGAGAAACTTGGTGGCCGTGTAAGAAGACTTATCAACTAACATAGAACTGGAGTCGTCAGTCGCTGGACACTGAGGGAATTGCTGAGCAGGGGATCTGAGCACCTATGGACATGTTCGGAGTGCAATGATGATGACCCGCAAATAACTCAATAACTCACAACATATTTGCTTTATGTCAATCCTTTCACAACATATTTGCTTTATATCAATCCTTTCACAACATATTTGCTTCATATCAATCCTTTCACAACATATTTGCTTTATGTCAATCCTTTCACAACATATTTGCTTTATATCAATCCTTTCACAACATATTTGCTTTATATCAATCCTTTCAAAACATATTTGCTTCATATCAATCCTTTCACAACATATTTGCTTTATATCAATCCTTTCACGACATATTTGCTTCATATGAATCCTTTCACAACATATTTGCTTTATATCAATCCTTTCACAACATATTTGCTGTTTATATTTCTTCATTCTGATCTTGATCGTTCCAGTGTGTGTGACGTCACACACAGCTCGTTGTGTTTTTCTACATCTATTTCTATTCTTAACAAGATGTTAGATCTTATCTAATAAGTTTATGCCTGCCAACTTTACTTCTCTTATCAGTATTTATTTCACTGCCTGTCTAGGTCTTCCTCTTTTCCTGTATCCTGATGTTTCCCACAGAAGACCCAGTTTTAAAATTCTCTTGTTGTCTCTTCTCAACACATGTCGGACATATGTCCATCTTCTCATCATAATTGTTGATGAGATCGTTGGTTGCATGGCCATTTCTCGTATCTCTATTGTTGTCTCTTCTCAACACATGTCCGACATTTGTCCATCTTCTCATCATAATTGTTGATGAGATCGTTGGTTGCATGGCCATTTCTCGTATCTCTATTGCTGTCTTAAATTCATTACATTGTGCACGGAGTATTCTTCTTAGGCATTTACAGTAAAAGTAAAAAAGTAAAGCACCCCCGTCACGCCAAGTGGCGTATAGGGAAATATGGTGTTAGTGACCCTATATTTTACAGACCTTCAGCACATGATTTTTGGGGTAATGTGGTCAGTATTACGTCCGTGCTGCTTTACTTTCCCAGAAAAAAATCCGGTACCCATTTAAGGCTGGGTGAACCCGGAAGCCGTCGGTTGGGATCGAACACTAATCCTTGTCCAGTTCACTAACCACTGAGCTAACGCGGCTCCCAGACATTTACAGTATTTGAATAAATTTACCTGAGCTAATTTGAAACTTTATAGACACGAAAGTAAAGAAAACAAACGATGCCGTCTTAAAACAAATAAATATTAAAAGAGAACTACTAGACACAATTCAAACAAAACAAATGAGATTTTTGGGCCATGCTAAAAGTCACAGCAGCCTATTAAAAGTAATCTTGGAAGGGAAAATACAGGGTAAAAGAGACAGACCGAGACTAACATGGAAGAGTAACATCAAAAGATGGACAAGTCAGCATATAACAACCTGCACTATCACAGCAAGAGACAGAGCTAAATGGCGCTCCATGGTAGACAACCTTCGATGTGGAGACGGCACCCATTGAAGGAATGGCGCTCCATGGTAGACAACCTTCGATGTGGAGACGGCACCCATTGAAGGAATGGCGCTCCATGGTAGACAACCTTCGATGTGGAGACGGCACCCATTGAAGGAATGGCGCTCCATGGTAGACAACCTTCGATGTGGAGACGGCACCCATTGAAGGAATGGCGCTCCATGGTAGACAACCTTCGATGCCGAGACGGCACCCATTGAAGGAATGGCGCTCCATGGTAGACAACCTTCGATGCGGAGACGGCACCCATTGAAGGAATGGCGCTCCATGGTAGCCAACCTTCGATGCGGAGATAGAACTTTATGATGATGATGATAGACACGAACAAAGCTCTTGAGAATATGGATACGCCTTTGTAATAAATTATGAGCGAGGCTTAATTTCATGCTACCTGGATCTGTCGCTATAAAAGTGATATATTGAGCGTGACAAATAAGAATTGATGAAATAATCTTCTTATTAGAGTAAATTTGGTTGGTTATTTGGTTATGGAAGGCCCCGATATCACTGCAAACGAATTAAAATCCATAATTGCTCAACCGCCCGTGCCAGCGTAATCATCCGAATATCTCATCTCCCAAATAAAGAAAGGTAACTGTAGTCCCCATCATAGCAGTCTCAGCACACGCCAAAAGACATACGGCGACTCTAAGTAGAGTCTGGAGGTACAGCGTCGGCCTCAGGACAGCTAGGAGACGGGTACAAACCCCATCAGAAGCGGTGATGGTTTCTTTTCAAAAATAGGAAACATGAATCCGTGGTTTCTTTATGATATTACCCTCACTTGATCTCTTGGGTAGTGAGATCCGATGTCTGGGTCTCTCGAATAACTGCAATGAACAGGAAGTCCCGTGTGCACTCGCGCACGTTAAATATCCCATATCAGATGCAATTGAAAAGAGTAAGTAATATGGCCGCTGCCCGGGCAAAACTGCCAGCGAAAGAAGTCCCCACACTGAGGATTTAATGCCGCCCGTGCTCCGGAGTCTGTGCGCATGGCCCAGGATTCTCTTTGGATTTTGTTTCGAGATTCTCAAGGGGAATATCCAGGGAGCCGCGATAGCTCAGTGGTTAGTGAACTGGACTACAAAGGACAAGTGGTAGAGTTCGATCCCAACCGACGGCTTCCGGGTTCACCCAGCCTTTAATGGGTACCTGATTTTTTTGTGGGAAAGTAAAGCGGCACGGGCGTAATACCGATTACATTACCCAAAAAATCATGTGCCGAAGGTCTGTAAAATTTATGGTCACTAACATCATATTCCCTATACGCCACTTGGTGTGACGGAGGTACTATGGGGCTGTCCGGTGTGCAGTGATGATGACCCTAACAATAAACAAGCAAATAAAAAATTCGCGCCATAGAATACATAAAAAACTGCAGATTAAATGGTTTAGTTAGTGATGGAACAGAAATACCCGAAAAACAACACAACGAGCCTTCAATAAACGTTGCGAGAACACCAGACCCAAGGGCCGACCGCGAAAAAAAGATGCATTGATGTAATATTAGAAACACTATGAAATATGCAGCAGGAAAGCCAACAGAAGAACAAAGGACCGCAAGCTATGCGTACCCTCCACGGCGGAAGGAAAATGAAGGAAAGAAGTAGAAGAATGTTAAAAATATAGTCCAGTGTCATAGTTAAGTGTTTTCATCCTCATCACGTGCCATACTGGCTGGTATCCTCTGTGCATCGCCTCACTTCTAGTGTGGACTGTTTACCGCGCCACTTCTTTCATTCCTTATTTACCTTTCAGCGTCAAGGGGAAATATAATTTGCGGTCTTTTGCTCTTCGTTTCGCCTCTGCTGCTGTTATGTTTCCTAGTGTTTCTAATATTCCATCCATCCATCTTTTTCGTGGTCGACAAGTGGATCTGGTTTTCTCACAACGTTTGTTGAAGGCTCGTTGTGTTGTGTTTTGATCTTTCTGCCTTGTCACGTGGCCAAACCATTTTATCTGTTGTTTCTTTATGTATTCTATGGCGGGGGATATTCCTAGCCTTTTTGTCAGTTCCTCATTTCTGATCTTATCTCTCAGACTGTTTCCTGTCATTCGTCTAACACATTTCATCTCAGTAGAGGTTGTCCTGCTCATGCCTGTTGTGGTTGTTTAACTTCTGACAGGCTGGTGGATGGTGGAAATTCTCTTGTTGAGTGGGTATTTATCTTCTTTTCATTCGAGATTGACCTATCGGTGATAGGTCATTGTTTTTCACTGTCACACCAGGCAGACGGAAGTGTCCATTCCGAATTGTACAAAGTCTGTGACGGTGGATGGAGCGGAAGAGTCAGCAATGACAAACGGCCCAGAAAGCGGAAACAGCAAAGTGTTTGGTACACAAGAGGCATGTTCAGGACACGAAAGACGAATGTGGCTGACCACCGTGAAAGGGATTGGAGCCTCATCGCGTACTAGTCCAGAGGAAGCCATGGAGAGGAATTCGAACTTATGTCGGAGGAAAGATCTTAAAATAAGTACATGGAATGATAGGAAAGGTAAAAGAAGCAGAGGCAGACCAAGACTAACATGGACGAGTAACATCAAAAGATGGACAAACCAGCCTATGACAACCTGAACCATCAGAGCAAGAAACAGAGCAGAATGGCGCTCCATGGTAGCCAACCTTCGTTGCTGAGATGGCTCTCGATGATGATGATGATGATGAGAGGTTATCATTGCTACTTTATGTTTATCTATCTCCATCTTCTGTGATTTCTCTGAGCATAAAACGTTTATCCCTTACCGACCTGTTGAGTCTGTCGTAAAGTACCTTGACACGACAAAAGTTATCTAGTATCTTCTCTCTTTGTCGTCCGCGATCTCTCTTTCCCTTTATTTTGTCAGTTGTGACCAAGTATTCCAACTTTCTTCTTCTCATGGCGTGTCGATGAATTTCGATTCTTTCTGGTAATTTTTAGGATCTCCCTTTTTGTGATGGCCTCTTTGAGATTTCTTTGTTGACCTCATTAGCTGTGCAAGGATTGTCTTTTAGAGAAATAAAATATTAAATATCGCGTCTCCAGGTCAGACACTTGATGATGATAGAGCCAGTATACTTAATCTGTTTTTTTTTTACCGTCTATGAGCTCACTCAGTCAGGTACACATTTTCAGATTGGTCACAGTAGAAAGGGTTCAGCTCAATAGAAATGGGTAGCTTCATCACAGTTGATGAGGATAACAATTATATAAATAGTTCGGTTAAAGATCTAGCCTCTGTGTGGTTTATTTATTTGCTTAATTATTGATAAATGGATGAAAAGCCGACGTACTGTGTTCGAAACTCGAAGTGGACCGAAAGGATTTTTTTCCATAGGGGGTGAAATAAAAATCCTGAGTCTCACACGTCGTGGCGACTGCTTTGACCAAGCGGCCTTTATCCCCCTGGTCCTGACGTAAGCCCCCGACATACACCAGCAATGGTAATATGTGACGTCATTATATTTCTGCAGAAATGCAAGCTAAATGTGTTCCTATTGCCTGTTGTAGTTATGTTTACTTCTGACAGAAAGATAACAAATAACCTAAGATATGCTGATGATACTGTACTACTAGCAGAACATTCTAAAGATCTACAACAATTTCTTAATGAAATAGACATGACAAACAATACAAAAATATGGATTAGATATAAATACTAAAAAGACTAAAACTATGATCATAAAAAAAAGATAAAACTCAAAACCCACAAGTGGATATCAAATTTGAAGGAATAGACCCGGAGACAGTTCAGAACTACAACTACCTTGGACATACTATAACCAGTGATGGAAAATGTACAACTGAAATAAACAAAAGATTAGGAATGGCAAAAAAGTAATTTTAATGTCATGAAGAACATACTAACATCAAAACAAATAATACCAGGGCTAAAGCTAAGAATAGCAAAATGATATATCATTTCAACATTCCTGTATGGTGGAGAAACATGGACATTAGACAAGAAAACAGAACATAAAATTGAAGCCTTTGAAATGTGGATTTATAGACGAATAGGAAGAATTGGATGAAAAGAAAAGAAATCAAACGATGAAGTCTTAAAACAACTAAAAATGAAAATAGAACTACTAAACACAATTCAAACAAGACAAATTAGATTTTTGGGCCATGTTAAAAGACACAACAGCCCACTAAAAGTAATATACAAAGGGACACTACAAGGTAAAAGAGGCAGAGGCAGACCAAGACTAACAAGGAGAAGCAACATCAAAAGACAGACACGTTAGCCTATGACAGCCTGCACTATCAAAGCAAGAGACAGACAAGTCAGCCTATGACAGCCTGCACTATCAAAGCAAGAGACAGACAAGTATGCCTATGACAGCCTGCATTATCAAAGCAAGAGACAGACAAGTCAGCCTATGACAGCCTGCATTATCAAAGCAAGAGACAGACAAGTCAGCCTATGACAGCCTGCACTATCAAAGCAAGAGACAGACAAGTCAGCCTATGACAGCCTGCACTATCAAAGCAAGAGACAGACAAGTCAGCCTATGACAGCCAGCACTATCAAAGCAAGAGACAGACAAGTCAGCCTATGACAGCCAGCACTATCAAAGCAAGAGACAGACAAGTCAGCCTATGACAGCCTGCACTATCAAAGCAAGAGACAGACAAGTCAGCCTATGACAGCCTGCACTATCAAAGCAAGAGACAGACAAGTCAGTCTATGACAGCCTGCATTATCAAAGCAAGAGACAGACAAGTCAGCCTATGACAGCCAGCATTATCAAAGCAAGAGACAGACAAGTCAGCCTATGACAGCCTGCATTATCAAAGCAATGGACAGACAAGTCAGCCTATGACAGCCTGCACTATCAAAGCAAGAGACAGACAAGTCAGCCTATTACAGCCTGCATTATCAAAGCAAGAGACAGACAAGTCAGCCTATGACAGCCTGCATTATCAAAGCAAGAGACAGACAAGACAGCCTATGACAGCCTGCATTATCAAAGCAAGAGACAGACAAGTCAGCCTATGACAGCCTGCACTATCAAAGCAAGAGACAGACAAGTCAGCCTATTACAGCCTGCATTATCAAAGCAAGAGACAGACAAGTCAGCCTATGACAGCCTGCATTATCAAAGCAAGAGACAGACAAGTCAGCCTATTACAGCCTGCATTATCAAAGCAAGAGACAGACAAGTCAGCCTATGACAGCCTGCATTATCAAAGCAAGAGACAGACAAGTCAGCCTATTACAGCCTGCATTATCAAAGCAAGAGACAGACAAGTCAGCCTATGACAGCCTGCACTATCAAAGCAAGAGACAGACAAGTCAGCCTATGACAGCCTGCATTATCAAAGCAAGGGACAGACAAGTCAGCCTATGACAGCCTGCACTATCAAAGCAAGAGACAGACAAGTCAGCCTATTACAGCCTGCATTATCAAAGCAAGAGACAGACAAGTCAGCCTATGACAGCCTGCACTATCAAAGCAAGAGACAGACAAGTCAGCCTATGACAGCCTGCATTATCAAAGCAATGGACAGACATGTCAGCCTATGACAGCCTGCACTATCAAAGCAAGAGACAGACAAGTCAGCCTATTACAGCCTGCATTATCAAAGCAAGGGACAGACAAGTCAGCCTATGACAGCCTGCACTATCAAAGCAAGAGACAGACAAGTCAGCCTATTACAGCCTGCATTATCAAAGCAAGAGACAGACAAGTCAGCCTATGACAGCCTGCATTATCAAAGCAATGGACAGACATGTCAGCCTATGACAGCCTGCACTATCAAAGCAAGAGACAGACAAGTCAGCCAATGACAGCCTGCATTATCAAAGCAAGTATTTCTTTGTTTATGATCATAGTTTTAGTCTTTTTGATATTCATTTCTAGTCCATATTTTTTGCTTGTTATGTTTATCACATTATGCAATTGTTGTAGGTCTTTAGGATTTTCTGCTAGTAGAACAGTATCATCAGCATATCTTAAGTTATTGATTTATATATTTATTTATTTATATCCGATTTATAGATGTGTGTAAACGTGACATGAAGGCTCTGAACATAAACCCTGTAGCCTGAAAAGACATAGCTGCAGACCGCAATCTTTGGAAACACGCTCTAAAGCTCCAACTCAAGCAAGAAGCAGACAAGATTCATAGAAAAAGAGAATACAAGGTGAAAGAAAAAAAAACATTTTCTTGGGACGCTGAAAAAAATCCATTGTCAACTATGACTGACAGAAGCTACTAGGTAGCTGTGACTGACGGAAGCTACTGGTCAGCTGTGACTGACGGAAGCTACTAGTCAACTATGACTGACGGAAGCTACTAGTCAACTATGACTGACGGAAGCTACTAGTCAACTATGACTGACGGAAGCTACTAGGTAGCTGTGACTGACGGAAGCTACTAGTCAACCATGACTGACGGAAGCTACTAGTCAACCATGACTGACGGAAGCTACTAGTCAACCATGACTGACGGAAGCTACTAGTCAACTATGACTGACGGAAGCTACTAGGTAGCTGTGACTGACGGAAGCTACTAGTCAACTATGACTGACAGAAGCTACTAGGTAGCTGTGACTGACGGAAGCTACTAGTCAACTATGACTGACAGAAGCTACTAGTCAGCTGTGACTAACGGAAGCTACTAGTCAACTATGACTGACAGAAGCTACTAGTCAGCTGTGACTGACGGAAGCTACTAGTCAACTATGACTGACGGAAGCTACTAGTCAACTATGACTGGCGGAAGCTACTAGTCAACTATGACTGACGGAAGCTACTAGTCAACTATGACTGGCGGATGCTACTAGTCAACTATGACTGACGGAAGCTACTAGTCAACTATGACTGACGGAAGCTACTAGTCAACTATGACTGACGGAAGCTACTAGTCAACTAGGACTAACGGAAGCTACTGGTCAACTATGACTGACGTAAGCTACTAGTCAACTATGACTGACGGAAGCTACTGGTCAACTAGGACTAACGGAAGCTACTAGTCAACTATGACTGACGTAAGCTACTAGTCAACTATGACTGACGGAAGCTACTAGTCAACTATGACTGACGGAAGCTACTAGTCAACTATGACTGACGGAAGCTACTAGTCAACTAGGACTAACGGAAGCTACTGGTCAACTATGACTGACGTAAGCTACTAGTCAACTATGACTGACGGAAGCTACTGGTCAACTAGGACTAACGGAAGCTACTAGTCAACTATGACTGACGGAAGCTACTAGTCAACTCACCTAAAGCTGTAATCAAACAATTTGTATATTTATTTTTGTTCACCCTCACTTGAAACAGTCAATCAAAGCGCTAGTTGAATTGATTGTAAACTTGACTCTCTACAAACTGTACATGACATAACATAACATAACATAACATAACATAACATAACATAACATAACATAACATAACATAACATAACATAACATAACATAACATAACATAACATAACATAACATAACATATAGCTTTAATGTCTTTTGGCGTGTGCTGGGACTGCTATGATGGGGACTACAGCTACCTTTCTTTGTTTGGGAGATACGATGTTAATTCAGATGATCCCACTGACACGGCCGGTTGAGCAATTATGGATTTTATTTGTTTGCAGTTAAACCGGGGCCTTCTATAACCATAATCATAACCACACCTATAAATTGTTATATTACAAAAACATAACAGTATCAATTAAAAATAAAGCTGCCTTGTTCAACCCATGTAATTTGCAACATTCGTGTGTGGTAGAGTATTTAAACTGTGCCCTCTAATCGATTGCTGTATTGACACAGGCTAATGTTGGGTTAATGTGCAGCGGTGAACGGGAGAGCCCCTGCCAGGAACCTGGACAACGCCCATGGTTTCTGTAATAAGAACCCCCGCCCTTCCGTACGTGTCTTTTTTTCTTTTGCTATTTATAAATCGTTTTAAGTTTTCTCAAAAACACACCTACATATAGATGGCGATCATCATCAAGTGTCATGCCTGCTGGCGTAGGTGATCATGTCTCTCCACAACTTTTGATCTCAACAATTATTTATCATTTCTGTTGTTAACCTTCTGTCAAGCGAATCTCTTAAGCTGTCTGGTATTTTTTCTCTTTGCTTCCCTCTATCTCTTCGTCCCTCAATTGTTCCAGTTGTTACAATATATTCCAATTGTTCTCTTCTCATTACATGGCCAAAAAATGATGATTGTTTCTTCCTAATATTGGAAATTAGCTCTCTCCTTCATTTGGCCTCTTTCATAACGTTTTCATTACTCTTCTTAATTGTCCATGGTATTCTCAACATTCTTCTGTAAAACCACAATTCAACAGTCTCCTGTGATTTTTTTGTCTGTTGTCTTATTGTCCATGATTCACGTCCATATGTTAAGACTGGCTCTACATAACATTTAAGAACTCTTTTTCTTGTTTCTATTGTCAAAAATGGGGTGCACAATATCTTTCTCATTTTTTGGAAATCTGATTTTGCCTGAGCCATTCTGCATCGCATCTCTGTTGTACATCTACCATCTGAGGTTAACATTGTTCCCAATATTTAAATTCATTAACATGTTTCAATATTGTTCTACTTGTCTTTAGGAGGCAATAGTGTCCCCATAAACATTTCTATTAAATATAATTTTTGAAACGTCAAAAACATAAATTTGAAATTGCAAAAACCAGCCTTACAGAATGCAACAATGGGACATTTGAAATGGCACAAACAAGCCATACAGAATGCAACAATGGGATATTTGAAATGGCACAAACAAGACATACAGAATGCAACAATGGGATATTTGAAATGGCACAAACAAGTCATACAGAATGCAACAATGGGATATTTGAAATGGCACAAACAAGCCATACAGAATGCAACAATGGGATATTTGAAATGGCACTAACAAGCCATACAGAATGCAACAATGGGACATTTGAAATGGCACAAACAAGCCATACAGAATGCAACAATGGGACATTTGAAATGGCACAAATAAGCCATACAGAATGCAACAATGGGATATTTGAAATGGCACAAACAAGACTTTGAGACGGCATACATTTTATATTTGAGATGACAAAAATGGGATATTTGAGGTGGAAAAAAATGGGATATTTGAGAAGGTATAAATGGGATATTTGAGAAGGTATACATTTTATATTTGAGATGGCAAAAATTGGATATTTGAGATGGTATAAATGGGATATTTGAGGTGGAAAAAAATGGGATATTTGAAAAGACAAAATTGGATAATTTAGGAGGCAAATATAGGATATTTGAGAAGGCAAAAATGGGATATTTGAGATGGAAAAAAATATATATTTGAGAAGGTAAAAATGGGATATTTGAGATGGCAAAAATGAGATATTTGAGAAGGTAAAAATCGGATATTTGAGATGGCAAGAACTGAACTTTCATATGGACAAAACAGGACAATTTTGCTGCAAAAAGAGGATTTCTGGAGGCCAAAATGGAACATTAATATGCCAAAATGGAACATTAATATGCCAAAATGGAACATTAATATGCCAAAATGGAACATTAATATGCCAAAATGGAACATTAATATGCCAAAATGGAACATTAATATGCAAAAAAAATATAAATAAATAAAAACAAGCGGTATCATGATAATCATCAAGTACCGGGCCTAGTGGCGTAGGTGATCATGTCTCTCCACAACTTTCAATCTCGGCAGCTATTTATCATTTCTGTTGTTGACCTTCTGCCAAGCCATTCTCTTAAGCTGTCTGGTATTTTTTTCTCTTTGCTTCCCTCTATCTCTTCGTCCCTCAATTTTCCCAGTTGTTACAATATATTCCAATTGTTCCCTTCTCATTTTATGGCCAAAAAAATGATGATTATTTCTTCCTAACATTGGAAATTAGCTCTCTTTTTGCTTTGACCTCTCTCAGAACCCCTTCATTACTCTTCTTAGCTGTCCATGGTCGTTATATCTAATGTTGTGGCGATTCATGATTATACAAAGAAATTACGACGGTGGTTTTCATAGGCGACTGTGATTAGCGATAGCCATTATTTATGTAAAAGTAAACTTAAAACATTTACACACATTTTTGGTTGAAACTTAAGTTTGGCATCGTCCAAAACTCACACACTTGTCAATATTTTATGATTTTGTTACTAGTATTATGTTATTTAATTTAATGCTAATAATAATCTAATGTTGTAATTTAATTTATTTTTAATAATTAGATTATACTAACAACAAAACAAATATCAGCAGGGCTGAAACTAAGAATGGCAAAATGTTACATCTTCTCAATATTCCTGTATGGTGCAGAAACATGGACAAGAAAACAGAACAGAAAATTGAAGCCTTTGAAATGTGGATTTATAGAAGAATAGGTAGAATTGGATGGAAAGAAAAGATAACAAACGATGAAGTTTTAAAACAACTGAAAATAAAAAGAGAACTGCTGAACACAATTAAGACAAGACAAATGAAATTTTTGGGGCATGTTAAAAGACACAACAGCCTACTAAAAGTAATATTGGAAGGAAAAATACAAGGCAAAAGAGACAGAGGCAGACCAAGACTAACATGGACGAGTAACATCAAAAGATGGACAAGTCAATGTATGTCAGCCTGCACCATCAAAGCAAGAAACGGAGTAGAATGGCGATCCATGGTAGCCAACCTTCGTTGCGGAGAAGGCACACGATGATGATGATGATTATGTTATTAAGGAAGCCGCGATAGCTCAGTGGTTAGTGAACTGAACTACAAAGGACAAGAGGCCGGGTTCGATCCTGATCGACGGCTGCCAGGTTCACCCAGCATTATGTGGGTACCGGATTTTTTGCTGGGAAAGTAAAGTGACAGGGGCGTAATGCCAACCTCATTACCCCAAAAAAAATCATGTGCCGAAGGTCTGTAAAAATTATTGTCACTAACACCATATTCCGTATACGCCACTTGGCGTGACAGGGCTCTTTACTTTTTACTTTTGTTATGTTCTTTTTCTTCTTCTTTTCTCTTTCTCACTGATACCCAAAAGGTGTCATGGTTTATATCATGTGCCGTTCTTGAGCTGCTCGAACTGTCTGAATTAGTGATTTTCCTTTGTTATCACATATCTCTGTTACTGCATTTATCCATCTTCTTCTTTTCTCTTTTCACTGATACCTAAAAGGTGTCGTGGTTTATATCATTTGTCGTTCTTGTGCTGCTCGAATTGTCTGAATTAGTGATTTTCCTTTGTTGTTACATGTCTCTGTCACTGCATCTATCCATCTTCTTCTGGGTCTTCCTCTTGGTCTTTTTCCATGCATTCTCGAGAAGAACGCCCTTGATGGTGATTGGTGAGGATTCATTCTTACCAGGTGGCCAAACCATTTAAGTTGTTGTTGTTCTATATATTCTTGGCAGGGTTTAGTTCCTACCATTTTTCTTATGGTTTCATTGGGTATTCTATCACTTCTTGTGTTGTTTGTTACTTTTCTCAAGCATCGCATCTCACATGTATTGATATTTCTTAAATTGGATTTAGAAAGGGTCCATATTTGACTTTCATAGCACAAAGTTGGTATGAAGATGCTATTTATCATTTGTTGTTTAGCTGGCATAGAAGTGTTTGGATGTCTTAGCAATGGTGAACGCTGGTATGTCACTGCATTTGCTTTTTGTATTCTCATGTCAATTTCTCTGTCTAGTTTTCCATCTTCTGTGAACATTGTGCCTAAATACTTGAATTCCTCTACTTGTTTTATTTCTTTATCTTTGATCTTAATGTTTAATTTAAAAAAAGTAAAGTTTCCCCGTCACGCCAAGTGGCGTATAGGGAATATAGTGTTAGTGACCATAAATTTTACACACCTTCGGCACATGGTTTATGGAGTAATGTGGTCGGTATTACGCCCGTGCTGCTTTACTTTCCCCCAAAAAAATCCGGTACCCATTAAAGGCTGGGTGAACCGGAAGCTGTCGGTTGGGATCAAACCCCTACCTCTTGTCCTTTGTAGTCCAGTTCACTAACAACTGAGCTATCGCGGCTCCCTTAATGTTTAATGGGTGTCTTCATTTGTCATGTTATTAAAATATAATTCAATCAGAAATTTTGACTTTAGCTACAAACTTGACGTTTTGTTTGTAGTGTCACAAATTGAAACCACCCTCATAAAATACCAATTTTAAGAATAAGGGGAATGTACCAATCTCAGAACATCTTCATCCATAAATGCTGCCAAATTTTCAAGATTAGAACTAAGATGTCGATTTGAGATGGAAACTACCCGCTGTGCAGTGATCTACCCCCTGTACACAAGTTTAGACAGACGTGGATGTGGCACTGTATTTCAACAATGACGGTACAAGAGATATTTATCCCATGACGTCATATTACACTGTACGTGGGGACTGGTTGGTCGCAAGGCAAGACGCCGGCCTCGAGATGGAGAGGTTGTGGGTTCAAATCCCGACTGTACTGGTTGGGATTCTTATTTATGATTTCTCTCTGCAGCAACCACCCCTGGTCCCAGCAGCGAGGCCCGGCTTGAAACGTCAGTTACTCGTCGACGGGAAAAATATGAGTACCTCCGACGTAGGAGTTATCTGTCTGTTCGGGGAGGGACCCCTGTGCACACGGCTGTCAGGGAAAAAATGAATTACCACGCGAAATTCAGTTCCTAGTCTCTAGGGACTTCGTCAGAGGTAAGCTGGTGAACGCAAAAAAAATGGATTACCACGCGAAATTCAGTTCCTAGTCTCTAGGGACTTCGTCAGAGGTGAGCTGGTGAACGCAAAAAAAAAAAAAAAATGTAATAATAAAGTTACACTGTACAATTTCGGTCTTCCGAAATCTTAAAAATAAAATATAAAAAAAAACCGTAGAACTCGCCTTTAAATATAAAATGTATACGGAGTTTTATTTTTAAAAGAGGGGACAAAACAGATATTGTTATTAACAAACGGGAAAAAATTGATATTTTAAAAATTAAAAACGGGACAAAACTAACATTTTTATTAAAAACGGGAAAAAATTTATATTTTTTAACATTAAAAACGGAACAAAATTGATATTTTAAAAATTAAAAACGGGACAAAATTGACATTTTAAAAATTAAAAACGGCACAAAATTGACATTTTAAAAATTAAAAACGGGACAAAATTGACATTTTAAAAATTAAAAACGGCACAAAATTGACATTTTAAAAATTAAAAACGGGACAAAATTGACATTTTAAAAATTAAAAACGGGACAAAACTAACATTTTTATTAAAAACGGGATAAAATTGAAAAGCTAAGGATGAGGTACCAAATAAATGAGTGCTGAAGGCGGATGTACATGTAAAATGTGGTGCACAGAAGTCAGCTAATAATCGAAGAAGTGTAGGAGGAGAAATAAGAGGAGGAGAAATAAGAGGTGGATGAGGAGAAATAAGAGGTGGATGAGGAGAAATAAGAGGTGGATGAGGAGAAATAAGAGGTGGATGAGGAGAAATAAGAGGAGGAGAAATAAGAGGTGGATGAGGAGAAATAAGAGGTGGATGAGGAGAAATAAGAGGTGGATGAGGAGAAATAAGAGGTGAATGAAAATAAGACTAGGAGGAGAAATAAGAGGAGGATGAGGAGAAATAAGAGGTGGATGAGGAGAAATAAGAGGTGGATGAGGAGAAATAAGAGGTGAATGAAAATAAGACTAGGAGGAGAAATAAGAGGAGGATGAGGAGAAATAAGAGGTGGAAGAGGAGAAATAAGAGGTGGATGAGGAGAAATAAGAGGTGAATGAAAATAAGACTAGGATGAGAAATAAGAGGAGGATGAGGAGAAATAAGAGGTGAATGAAAATAAGACTAGGAGGAGAAATAAGAGGAGGAGAAATAAGAGGAGGATGAGGAGAAATAAGAGGTGGATGAAAATAAGACTAGGAGGAGAAATAAGAGGAGGCTGAGGAGAAATAAGAGGTGGATGAAAATAAGACTAGGAGGAGAAATAAGAGGGGGAGAAATAAGAGGAGGATGAAAATAAGACTAGGAGGAGAAATAAGAGGAGGATGAGGAGAAATAAGAGGTGGATGAAAATAAGACTAGGAGGAGAAATAAGAAGAGGAGAATTAAGAGGAAGAGAAGAACTAAGAGGCAGAGGAGGATCCTAAGAGAAAGAAGAACAGAAAGAAGAGTAAGAAGATAAGGAGAAAGAGAAAGAAAAATAGGCGGAGGAGGAAAAGAGGTAGAAGAAGAGGAGGAGGCAAAAGAAAAGGGTATCGAGGAAGAGAAGAAAGAAGAAGAAAAATGTATGATGTAATGTCCCAATTTCGCGTCTCTGGTAAATATACTCTGCAGTAAAGCCCTCGACAATTCTCCACAGTTATTGATTTTTTGGAACTTCATATCACTCGTGGAACATATCCTACAGCGCTTTCCCGATCTTTGGGTAAACAGTGCATTTGTGCACGAGTGTTAATAGACCTGAACATCTTCGTGTGGGGGCAGTTATCTTTTACCGAGCCCAATAGAGAGGGTCGAATAAAGCGAGTGCAAATATTGTGACAGTTAATATGGCCACTTACTGCTCAAATTTGACTATTCTTTAATGACCAAACAAAAAACAAACAAACAAACAAACAAATGTACTGATTCGTGGTCATATAAATAAGGAATAAAATCACATATAGAAGAGGAGGAAGAAGAAAAAAAGGAGGAAATAGGAAGAACAAAAGGTAGAGGAGAAATAATATGTAGAAGAAGAAAATGAGTAGGAATACGCTGAAGTGAACGCGGTAGCATGGGTGTACATGGCAATAAAATAGCCGATAAGCTCGCAAGTAGTTCTGACAGAGTGTGGCCTTACCCTGGACAAAGAGGACATCGCCATGTTTGTTCTTAATTCATTAAGAGAAGAAGAGGAGAATGGGTGGAACAATGTTGTATATATTGAGAAAGTAAGGAGTCTAAAGACAGAAAATGGATCTGGTCGATCCGGAGTGTTCAGTGGGGAAAAGTAGATGTTTCTATAACCAACACCCTATAGAAACAATTAGTCTGTGTACGCTTCGAGACATGTTGGGACGGTCGGTGGAGCGGATATGGGGATGTCCCAATTGCAATTAAACGGATCCCATGAATAGAATAAATTTATTGATGATAAATATGTGGCTGCTGATGTAGCTAACTGTTGTTTGTTTTATAGTCGTTGATGTTGTCAATTATTGATAATTTGATTGTTGATGAAGATGACTAATTGTTTCCCCATAGGGATTTTTGATTATAGCTACTTTTTTTTCACTATTGCTAATTTTTTTTTTTTTACTATTGCTAATTTTTTTTTTTACTATTGCTAATTTTTTTTTTTATTATTGCTAATTTTTTTTATTATAGCTAATTTTTTTAAAACTATTGCTAATTATTTTATTATAGCTATTTTTTTTTATTATAGCTAATTTTTTAAAACTATTGCTAATTATTTTATTATAGCTAATGTTTTTTTATTATTGCTAATTTTTTTATTATGGTTAATTTTTGTTAGTTTTTAGGTTTATTTTATTACCGTCTACAGTTTATGTTCTGGTTATGTTCTATTCCATTCTACCAATAAGACCAGTTTAATTGCAGTCAGGAATTCCCATATCCGCTCCACCATTTGTCACAACATTTCCCAAAATGCATCTGTAAATTCCGCTGACAAGGTGGCTCCATGCACATCATACTGGACTGCACAGGCGACGATTCCGAAGATCCTTAGTCACCTCTTATGGTGGCAGGTGACTGTGGCTCTATTCTTGTTTCCCCTCACTTCGCGGCCCCGGTACCACACGGCTGGAATGTTCTGGTAATTTTTCTTCTACCTTTCAGCTCCCAGTGGAGCATATGTCTTCAACAAACACTTTCCAAGTCGTTCTGTTTCTTGCCATTCTTTTAAGATCATTCCATGTCTTCCCCATCACCTTCATCTCTGCTTCTGTCTGTCTTCTCCAAGAATTTCTTGGTCTTCCTCTTTTTCTTTCTCGCGGGGGATTCCAAAAAGGGCCTTTTGTGTAATACTCTCAGTTGGCTTCCGCAGTATGTGTCCTATCCAGCGCCATCGTCTTCGCTGTATCTCTTTATCCACTGGTATTTGACTGGTACATTTCCATAATTCTATGTTAGTGATTTTGTCCTGCCATTTCCATCCTTTTATTCTGAGTAAACATCCATTAATGAAAGTTTATATCTTCATGATTGTCAATTTTGTTGTTCTCCATGTTTCACGGCTTTATAATAGGACTGACTTAACATTGGAGTTGACAATCTTTAGTCTTATATTTAATCTAATTTCTTTGGACTTCCATATGTTCTTGTAATTACTATGACTAATTGTTGCATATAATGTGGTTGTTCACATGAGTAAATGCTAATTGTCTGTCTGCGATCAGGACTCAGTCAGAGTAGGATCCCAGACTCTCACATGAAGTCAGCTGTCAGGCTAAATGTGTTGATCGCCCCCACAGACATAACATCACAGTTAGAGTCTGCCATATCCACTCCGACTGAACACCCGTTAAAATGTTGCACTGTGTTCTGCACCAGTGGCCCAGTGCATCCGATTTCAGCCAGCATTTTATTCAGGTTTGCTTTCCTTAGCCTTTGATTGTCCCCAATCTTCCTGCAAGGCAGCAGATAATTTTTTGTGTAGGGGGATTCTGCCCTTAGATGGTCGGCCTTCCCAGGTTTACGAGCGCCCTCTGCCCGAGTCACTAGAGGTGACTAACACAGCCATGCGACTTGTGATATGAGGAAACTGCAACAAGGAACGCTTTTCATGCATAGCTTTCAATTATTCCTGCCGCCTATCCCTATATACCGGTAAGTCACGTCCTCTAGCTAAATTTAGCTCTTAAATTATGATTAGTTCCAGCTTTTATATTGTTATTGTTATGTCTAATTACTACTCGTGTGATTATGATTAGGACTTCTTCACCGATCACCATTGCTAAGCATTTAGATATTTAGATATTTAGATATTTAGATATTTAGATATTTAGATATGTCAACATTTAGATCGCGTACTTCCAGTTTCAAGATGGCGCGGTCATGTTTGTGTCAACGTTCACTGTTATGTTTTTCTTGCTGGAATGATGGTTAATTCTATCTTTCCAATGCAGATCAGTGCGTAGATAGGAAGTTCCAGTGTTGGGATCCTCGCCGGTGCAGCGGGGTACATGCATGTGATCTGAAATCATCTACAGTGTACGCAATAGTGTGTTCTGTGTTGATGGCAACATACGTCATCGTTGGAGTATCGGTAAATATGGTGGACAGAGGGCAAGAACCATTGAGGCTCAGTCTGAAAAGTGTTCATTGTTACAGTTTCCTCATATTCCATGTCCGGCTTGCTGCTTGAGCTACTGAGTTTAGTGCTTTGTGTACACCGTGAGCTGTGTTTTTCATCCGGATCGTGTTTCAATGTTCCGATTGCTTACGATGAATGATAATTTAGTACTACGAAGGACAGTTCAGCTGCATTCACTTTCGGTGCTGCTTGGCCGTATGTCTTTTGGCGTGTGATGTAGCTGCCTTTCTTTGTTCGGATCCTTCAATTAGATGAGTCTTAATTCGGATGATTCCATTGGCACGGGCAGTTGAGCAATTATGGATCTTAATTCGTTTGCAGTGATACCGGGACCTTCGACTAAACATAATCATAACATTTACACATTTAGATATTTGGATCTTAAATTTTTAGATATTTAGACATTTTGATATTTTGATATTTAGATATTTAGACATTTAACATGTAGACATTTAGATAATTAGGCATTTATCCATTTAGATATTTAGGCATTTAGACATTTAGACATTTATCCATTTAGACATTTAGGCATTTATCCATTTATCCATTTAGACATTTAGACATTTAGACATTTAGACATTTAACATGTAGATATTTAGATAATTAGGCATTTATCTATTTATCCATTTATCCATTTATCCATTTAGACATTTAGACATTTAGGCATTTAGACATTTAGACATTTAGACATTTAGGCATTTATCCATTTAGACATTTAGACATTTAGACCAGCTTGGATCACGAACAAGACCGAGCGTCTGAAGTCATCACCGGTTCCCTATATCTTGTCATGTAGGGTTGTTTATGTGGGTGATATTTGTGTTCTTAGTGTGTTAAGAGTGTTGCAGCCCTGTAGTGTATGCCCTGGAGTTTGTCTGGATGCCCCGCAGGCACATGTTGCAATGTCACTGACTCATATCTTGTATAGATGTGATCTGATGCCACAATCACCTGTTCTGAGTATGAATATATTTGTCTGCTTATGGCTGCTTTGTTTATTTAGATTGTCATGTTCTGGCCCATATTTTCTATGTAATTCCCCACATTCTGCTTTCCTAGCTTGCTGAAAGATTGTTTTTATTTTTTTAAGGCGCTGGGATTGGTTAGACTTTTGAAGGCTCCTAATTGCTTTTGTGAGGTCATCTGTTTTCTCACTTCCAGGGATGCCACAATGTGCTGATATCTGCTGCAGGACTAGCTCTATCTTTTCTAACAGCGAACATTGTTATTCTTTGTTTCTTGGATGAGTCTGTCCTGTTTTGAGCTTTTCATTGCTTATATGACTGACTTTGCTTATATGACTGACTTTGCTTATATGACTGACTTTGCTTATATGACTGACTTTGCTTATATGACTGACTTTGCTTATATGACTTTGCTTATATGACTGACTTTGCTTATATGACTGACTTTGCTTATATGACTGACTTTGCTTATATGACTTTGCTTATATGACTGACTTTGCTTATATGACTGACTTTGCTTATATGACTGACTATGCTTATATGACTGACTTTGCTTATATGACTGACTATGCTTATATGACTGACTTTGCTTATATGACTGACTTTGCTTATATGACTTTGCTTATATGACTGACTTTGCTTATATGACTGACTTTGCTTATATGACTGACTATGCTTATATGACTGACTTTGCTTATATGACTGACTATGCTTATATGACTGACTTTGCTTATATGACTGACTATGCTTATATGACTGACTTTGCTTATATGACTGACTATGCTTATAAGACTGACTTTGCTTATATGACTGACTTTGCTTATATGACTGACTAAGCTTATATGACTGACTATGCTTATATGACTGACTATGCTTATATGACTGACTTTGCTTATATGACTGACTTTGCTTATATGACTGACTTTGCTTATATGACTGACTATGCTTATATGACTGACTATGCTTATATGACTGACTTTGCTTATATGACTGACTTTGCTTATATGACTGACTATGCTTATATGACTGACTTTGCTTATATGACTGACTTTGCTTATATGACTGACTTTGCTTATATGACTGACTTTGCTTATATGACTGACTTAGCTTATATGACTGACTTTGCTTATATGACTGACTTTGCTTATATGACTGACTTTGCTTATATGACTGACTTTGTTTCGGTGAGAATGACAACTTTTACACATGGGACCTATGGGAACTAGGACGGACGGATTCTACTAGTCAACTATGACTGACGGATTCTACTAGTCAACTATGACTAACGGATTCTACTAGTCAACTATGACTAACGGATTCTACTAGTCGACTATGACTAACGGATTATACTAGTCAACTATGACTAACGGATTCTACTAGTCAACTATGACTAACGGATTCTAATAGTCAACTATGACTAACGGATTCTACTAGTCAACTATGACTAACGGATTCTACTAGTCAACTATGACTAACGGATTCTACTAGTCAACTATGACTAACGGATTCTACTAGTCGACTATGACTAACGGATTCTACTAGTCAACTATGACTAACGGATTCTACTAGTCGACTATGACTAACGGATTCTACTAGTCAACTATGACTAACGGATTCTACTAGTTGACTATGACTAACGGATTCTACTAGTCAACTATGACTAACGGATTCTACTAGTCAACTATGACTAACGTATTCTACTAGTCAACTATGACTAACGGATTCTACTAGTCAACTATGACTAACGGATTCTACTAGTCAACTATGACTAACGGATTCTACTAGTCAACTATGACTAACGGATTCTACTAGTCAACTATGACTAACGGATTCTACTAGTCAACTATGACTAACGTATTCTACTAGTCAACTATGACTAACGGATTCTACTAGACAACTATGACTAACGGATTCTACTAGTCAACTCTGACTAACGGATTCTACTAGTCAACTGTGACTGACGGATTCTACTAGTCAACTATGACTGACGGATTCTACTAGTCAACTGTGACTGACGGATTCTACTAGTCAACTATGACTGACGGATTCTACTAGTCAACTGTGACTGACGGATTCTACTAGTCAACTATGACTGACGGATTCTACTAGTCAACTGTGACTGACGGATTCTACTAGTCAACTATGACTGACGGATTTTACTAGTCAACTGTGACTGACGGATTCTACTAGTCAACTGTGACTGACGGATTCTACTAGTCAACTGTGACTGACGGATTCTACTAGTTAACTAGGCCTGACGGATTCTACTAGTCAACTGTGACTGACGGATTCTACTAGTCAACTAGGCCTGACTGATTCTACTAGTCAACTAGGCCTGACGGATTCTACTAGTCAACTAGGCCTGACGGATTCTACTAGTCAACTGTGACTGACGGATTCTACTAGTCAACTGTGGCTGACGGATTCTACTAGTCAACTAGGACTGACGGATTCTACTAGTCAACTGTGACTGACGGATTCTACTAGTCAACTAGGACTGACGGATTCTACTAGTCAACTAGGCCTGACGGATTCTACTAGTCAACTGTGACTGACGGATTCTACTAGTCAACTGTGACTGACGGATTCTACTAGTCAACTAGGACTGACGGATTCTATTAGTCAACTATAACTGACGGATTCTACTAGTCAACTGTGACTGACGGATTCTACTAGTCAACTGTGACTGACGGATTCTACTAGTCAACTAGGACTGACGGATTCTACTAGTCAACTATAACTGACGGATTCTACTAGTCAACTAGGACTGACGGATTCTACTAGTCAACTATGACTGACGGATTCTACTAGTCAACTAGGCCTGACGGATTCTACTAGTCAACTGTGACTGACGGATTCTACTAGTCAACTGTGACTGACGGATTCTACTAGTCAACTAGGCCTGACGGATTCTACTAGTCAACTGTGACTGACGGATTCTACTAGTCAACTAGGCCTGACGGATTCTACTAGTCAACTGCGACTGACGGATTCTACTAGTCAACTAGGCCTGACGGATTCTACTAGTCAACTGTGACTGACGGATTCTACTAGTCATCTAGGCCTGACGGATTCTACTAGTCAACTGTGACTGACGGATTCTACTAGTCAACTAGGCCTGACGGATTCTACTAGTCAACTGTGACTGACGGATTCTACTAGTCAACTGTGACTGACGGATTCTACTAGTCAACTAGGCCTGACGGATTCTACTAGTCAACTAGGCCTGACGGATTCTACTAGTCAACTGTGACTGACGGATTCTACTAGTCAACTGTGACTGACGGATTCTACTAGTCAACTGTGACTGACGGATTCTACTAGTCATCTAGGCCTGACGGATTCTACTTGTCAACTGTGACTGACGGATTCTACTAGTCAACTGTGACTGACGGATTCTACTAGTCAACTAGGCCTGACGGATTCTACTAGTCAACTAGGACGGCAGGATTCTACTAGTCAACTAGGACGGACGGATTCTACTAGTCAACTAGGACGGACGGATTCTACTAGTCAACTAGGACGGACGGATTCTACTAGTCAACTGTGACTGACGGATTCTACTAGTCAACTAGGGCGGACGGATTCTACTAGTCAACTAGGACGGACGGATTCTACTAGTCAACTAGGACGGCAGGATTCTACTAGTCAACTGTGACTGACGGATTCTACTAGTCAACTAGGCCTGACGGATTCTACTAGTCAACTAGGCCTGACGGATTCTACTAGTCAACTAGGACGGACGGATTCTACTAGTCAACTAGGCCTGACGGATTCTACTAGTCAACTAGGCCTGACGGATTCTACTAGTCAACTAGGACGGACGGATTCTACTAGTCAACTAGGACGGACGGATTCTACTAGTCAACTAGGCCTGACGGATTCTACTAGTCAACTGTGACTGACGGATTCTACTAGTCAACTAGGCCTGACGGATTCTACTAGTCAACTGTGACTGACGGATTCTACTAGTCAACTAGGCCTGACGGATTCTACTAGTCAACTAGGACGGCAGGATTCTACTAGTCAACTAGGACGGACGGATTCTACTAGTCAACTAGGCCTGACGGATTCTACTAGTCAACTAGGACGGACGGATTCTACTAGTCAACTAGGACGGACGGATTCTACTAGTCAACTAGGCCTGACGGATTCTACTAGTCAACTAGGACGGACGGATTCTACTAGTCAACTAGGCCTGACGGATTCTACTAGTCAACTAGGCCTGACGGATTCTACTAGTCAACTGTGACTGACGGATTCTACTAGTCAACTGTGACTGACGGATTCTACTAGTCAACTAGGCCTGACGGATTCTACTAGTCAACTAGGGCGGACGGATTCTACTAGTCAACTAGGGCGGACGGATTCTACTAGTCAACTAGGCCTGACGGATTCTACTAGTCAACTAGGCCTGACGGATTCTACTAGTCAACTAGGCCTGACGGATTCTACTAGTCAACTGTGACTGACGGATTCTACTAGTCAACTAGGCCTGACGGATTCTACTAGTCAACTGTGACTGACGGATTCTACTAGTCAACTGTGACTGACGGATTCTACTAGTCAACTAGGCCTGACGGATTCAACTAGTCAACTGTGACTGACGGATTCTACTAGTCAACTAGGCCTGACGGATTCTACTAGTCAACTAGGGCGGACGGATTCTACTAGTCAAATAGGCCTGACGGATTCTACTAGTCAACTAGGCCTGACGGATTCTACTAGTCAACTAGGCCTGACGGATTCTACTAGTCAACTGTGACTGACGGATTCTACTAGTCAACTAGGACGGACGGATTCTACTAGTCAACTGTGACTGACGGATTCTACTAGTCAACTAGGCCTGACGGATTCTACTAGTCAACTAGGCCTGACGGATTCTACTAGTCAACTGTGACTGACGGATTCTACTAGTCAACTAGGCCTGACGGATTCTACTAGTCAACTGTGACTGACGGATTCTACTAGTCAACTGTGACTGACGGATTCAACTAGTCAACTGTGACTGACGGATTCTACTAGTCAACTGTGACTGACGGATTCTACTAGTCAACTAGGCCTGACGGATTCTACTAGTCAACTAGGACGGACGGATTCTACTAGTCAACTAGGCCTGACGGATTCTACTAGTCAACTACGCCTGACGGATTCTACTAGTCAACTGTGACTGACGGATTCTACTAGTCAACTAGGACTGACGGATTCTACTAGTCAACTGTGACTGACGGATTCTACTAGTCAACTAGGCCTGACGGATTCTACTAGTCAACTAGGCCTGAAGGATTCTACTAGTCAACTAGGACTGACGGATTCTACTAGTCAACTAGGCCTGACGGATTCTACTAGTCAACTAGGACTGAAGGATTCTACTAGTCAACTAGGACTGAAGGATTCTACTAGTCAACTAGGCCTGACGGATTCTACTAGTCAACTAGGACTGAAGGATTCTACTAGTCAACTAGGCCTGAAGGATTCTACTAGTCAACTAGGACTGACGGATTCTACTAGTCAACTGTGACTGACGGATTCTACTAGTCAACTAGGCCTGACGGATTCTACTAGTCAACTGTGACTGACGGATTCTACTAGTCAACTAGGCCTGACGGATTCTACTAGTCAACTGTGACTGACGGATTCTACTAGTCAACTAGGCCTGACGGATTCTACTAGTCAACTGTGACTGACGGATTCTACTAGTCAACTGTGACTGACGGATTCTACTAGTCAACTGTGACTGACGGATTCTACTAGTCAACTGTGACTGACGGATTCTACTAGTCAACTGTGACTGACGGATTCTACTAGTCAACTAGGCCTGACGGATTCTACTAGGCAACTGTGACTGACGGATTCTACTAGTCAACTAGGCCTGACGGATTCTACTAGTCAACTAGGCCTGAAGGATTCTACTAGTCAACTAGTCCTGACGGATTCTACTAGTCAACTAGGCCTGACGGATTCTACTAGTCAACTAGGACGGACGGATTCTACTAGTCAACTAGGACGGACGGATCCTACTAGTCAACTAGGACGGACGGATCCTACTAGTCAACTAGGACGGACGGATTCTACTAGTCAACTGTGACTGACGGATTCTACTAGTCAACTATGACTGACGGATTCTACTAGTCAACTAGGACGGACGGATCCTACTAGTCAACTAGGACGGACGGATTCTACTAGTCAACTGTGACTGACGGATTCTACTAGTCAACTAGGCCTGACGGATTCTACTAGTCAACTGTGACTGACGGATTCTACTAGTCAACTGTGACTGACGGATTCTACTAGTCAACTATGACTGACGGATTCTACTAGTCAACTAGGCCTGACGGATTCTACTAGTCAACTGTGACTGACGGATTCTACTAGTCAACTAGGCCTGAAGGATTCTACTAGTCAACTAGGCCTGAAGGATTCTACTAGTCAACTGTGACTGACGGATTCTACTAGTCAACTAGGCCTGACGGATTCTACTAGTCAACTGTGACTGACGGATTCTACTAGTCAACTAGGCCTGAAGGATTCTACTAGTCAACTGTGACTGACGGATTCTACTAGTCAACTATGACTGACGGATTCTACTAGTCAACTGTGACTGACGGATTCTACTAGTCAACTATGACTGACGGATTCTACTAGTCAACTAGGCCTGACGGATTCTACTAGTCAACTAGGCCTGAAGGATTCTACTAGTCAACTGTGACTGACGGATTCTACTAGTCAACTATGACTGACGGATTCTACTAGTCAACTAGGCCTGACGGATTCTACTAGCCAACTGTGACTGACGGATTCTACTAGTCAACTAGGCCTGACGGATTCTACTAGTCAACTAGGCCTGAAGGATTCTACTAGTCAACTAGTCCTGACGGATTCTACTAGTCAACTAGGCCTGACGGATTCTACTAGTCAACTAGGACGGACGGATTCTACTAGTCAACTAGGACGGACGGATCCTACTAGTCAACTAGGACGGACGGATCCTACTAGTCAACTAGGACTGACGGATTCTACTAGTCAACTGTGACTGACGGATTCTACTAGTCAACTATGACTGACGGATTCTACTAGTCAACTAGGACGGACGGATCCTACTAGTCAACTAGGACGGACGGATTCTACTAGTCAACTGTGACTGACGGATTCTACTAGTCAACTAGGACGGACGGATTCTACTAGTCAACTAGGACGGACGGATCCTACTAGTCAACTGTGACTGACGGATTCTACTAGTCAACTGTGACTGACGGATTCTACTAGTCAACTATGACTAACGGATTCTACTAGTGAACTAGGACGGACGGATCCTACTAGTCAACTGTGACTGACGGATTCTACTAGTCAACTGTGACTGACGGATTCTACTAGTCAACTATGAGTGACGGATTCTACTAGTCAACTGTGACTGACGGATTCTACTAGTCAACTAGGACGGACGGATTCTACTAGTGAACTGTGACTGACGGATTCTACTAGTCAACTATGACTGACGGATTCTACTAGTCAACTGTGACTGACAGAAGCTACTAGTCAACTATGACTGACGGATTCTACTAGTCAACTAGGCCTGACGGATTCTACTAGTCAACTATGATTGACGGATTCTACTAGTCAACTAGGACGGACGGATTCTACTAGTCAACTAGGCCTGACGGATTCTACTAGTCAACTGTGACTGACAGAAGCTACTAGTCAACTATGACTGACGGATTCTACTAGTCAACTGTGACTGACGGATTCTACTAGTCAACTGTGACTGACAGAAGCTACTAGTCAACTATGACTGACGGATTCTACTAGTCAACTAGGACTGACGGATTCTACTAGTCAACTGTGACTGACGGATTCTACTAGTCAACTGTGACTGACAGAAGCTACTAGTCAACTAGGACTGACGGATTCTACTAGTCAACTAGGACTGACGGATTCTACTAGTCAACTGTGACTGACAGAAGCTACAAGTCAACTAGGACTGACGGATTCTACTAGTCAACTGTGACTGACGGATTCTACTAGTCAACTGTGACTGACAGAAGCTACTAATCAACTATGTCTGAAGGATTCTACTAGTCAACTAGGACTGACGGATTCTACTAGTCAACTAGGACTAACCGATTCTACTAGTCAACTGTGACTGACAGAAGCTACTAGTCAACTAGGACGGACGGGTTCTACTAGTCAACTAGGCCTGACGGATTCTACTAGTCAACTAGGACGGACGGGTTCTACTAGTCAACTGTGACTGACAGAAGCTACTAGTCAACTAGGACGGACGGGTTCTACTAGTCAACTGTGACTGACGGATTCTACTAGTCAACTGTGACTGACAGAAGCTACTAGTCAACTAGGACGGACGGGTTCTACTAGTCAACTGTGACTGACGGATTCTACTAGTCAACTAGGACGGACGGGTTCTACTAGTCAACTGTGACTGACAGAAGCTACTAGTCAACTGTGACTGACGGGTTCTACTAGTCAACTGTGACTGACGGGTTCTACTAGTCAACTGTGACTGACGGGTTCTACTAGTCAACTAGGACTGACGGGTTCTACTAGTCAACTAGGACTGACGGGTTCTACTAGTCAACTGTGACTGACGGATTCTACTAGTCAACTGTGACTGACGGGTTCTACTAGTCAACTGTGACTGACGGGTTCTACTAGTCAACTGTGACTGACGGATTCTACTAGTCAACTGTGACTGACGGATTCTACTAGTCAACTGTGACTGACGGGTTCTACTAGTCAACTGTGACTGACGGTTTCTACTAGTCAACTGTGACTGACGGATTCTACTAGTCAACTGTGACTGACGGGTTCTACTAGTCAACTAGGACTGACGGGTTCTACTAGTCAACTGTGACTGACGGATTCTACTAGTCAACTGTGACTGACGGGTTCTACTAGTCAACTGTGACTGACGGGTTCTACTAGTCAACTGTGACTGACGGATTCTACTAGTCAACTGTGACTGACGGGTTCTACTAGTCAACTGTGACTGACGGGTTCTACTAGTCAACTAGGCCTGACGGGTTCTACTAGTCAACTAGGACTGACGGGTTCTACTAGTCAACTGTGACTGACGGATTCTACTAGTCAACTAGGACTGACGGATTCTACTAGTCAACTGTGACTGACGGATTCTACTAGTCAACTAGGACTGACGGATTCTACTAGTCAACTGTGACTGACGGATTCTACTAGTCAACTGTGACTGACGGATTCTACTAGTCAACTGTGACTGACGGATTCTACTAGTCAACTATGAGTGACGGATTCTACTAGTCAACTATGAGTGACGGATTCTACTAGTCAACTGTGACTGACGGATTCTACTAGTCAACTGTGACTGACGGATTCTACTAGTCAACTGTGACTGACGGATTCTACTAGTCAACTATGAGTGACGGATTCTACTAGTCAACTGTGACTGACGGATTCTACTAGTCAACTAGGACTGACGGATTCTACTAGTCAACTGTGACTGACGGATTCTACTAGTCAACTAGGACTGACGGATTCTACTAGTCAACTGTGACTGACGGATTCTACTAGTCAACTAGGACTGACGGGTTCTACTAGTCAACTGTGACTGACGGATTCTACTAGTCAACTGTGACTGACGGATTCTACTAGTCAACTGTGACTGACGGATTCTACTAGTCAACTGTGACTGACGGATTCTACTAGTCAACTGTGACTGACGGATTCTACTAGTCAACTAGGACTGACGGATTCTACTAGTCAACTAGGACTGACGGATTCTACTAGTCAACTAGGACTGACGGATTCTACTAGTCAACTAGGACTGACGGATTCTACTAGTCAACTAGGACTGACGGGTTCTACTAGTCAACTGTGACTGACAGAAGCTACTAGGCAACTATGACTGATGGATTCTACTAGTCATCTAGGACTGACGGATTCTACTATTCAACTGTGACTGACAGAAGCTACTAGTCAACTATGACTGACGGATTCTACTAGTCAACTAGGACTGACGGATTCTACTAGTCAACAGTTACTGACAGAAGCTACTAGGCAACTATGACTGATGGATTCTACTAGTCATCTAGGACTAACGGAAGCTACTAGTCAACTATGACTGACGAAAGCTACTAGTCAACTATGACTGACGAAAGCTACTAGTCAACTATGACTGACGAAAGCTACTAGTCAACTAGGACTGACGGATTCTACTAGTCAACTATGACTGACGAAAGCTACTAGTCAACTAGGACTGACGGATTCTATTAGTCAACTATGACTGACGGAAGCTACTAGTCAACTATGACTGACGAAATCTACTAGTCAACAGTGACTAACGGAAGCTAATAGTCAACTATGACTGACTGATTCTAGTAGTCAACTGTGACTTTCGGAGGCTACTAGTCAACTAGGACTGACGGGGGCTACTATAGTCCGTTCAGAAATTCATAATCACACCTGAATTAGTTTTGCGTGATAACCGCTTGTTATTTTAGTTTCACATTTTGCATGCAATCTTAGAATATTGATGACGCAAAGATTTTGGTATTTTTTATTCCACAAACACAACAGATTTTGCACATCAGCGAATTCCTTTGATCTTTTATGACGATATCACACAAGTTGATTCAAATTTTAGAGTTTACAGTAATCGTGTTAAATGTTCCAGTTTACGGCAATTCTTGTCAGAGGCGTATCTACATAGTGCTTAATTGTGGGTGTTGTTCGTTACGTGTATTTGCAAACATGAATTCAGTTGGTTACAATTGATGATATAGTAAAAAAGTAACCTTTTGCATAGTTATAAATTTGCATTTCAAACTCATTGTAATTTAGATATAAATGTTGGTATTTAAAGTCAACAAATTGTCTACTGAGTCTTCACAAAATTAATAAAAATACGCATTCCCTTCGGTAATTAATGCCGAGGGCGTGGTGCTTCATGTCGTTCAATAACAATTCAGTTTTGTGCACGGGATTTTCCTGAAGTTAGTGTTTCTGCAATAGCCAAACTATTTTACTTGAACGACCGCACCAAATTAATGTATATATCCTAAAATGGTGTAAATTCGAACAGGGTGAATTTAATATAGGATAAAGAAGAAAACTTTTAAACTAGATCAAATTTCTCAGAGCAAACAATATTTCTATAACGTCATCAATATTCTAAGATTGCATGCAAATTTTGAAACCAAAATAACAAGCGGTTATCACGCAATACTAATTCAGGTGTGATTATGAATTTCTGAACGGACTATAGTCAACAAAAACTGACCGAATCTACTAGTCAAATATGACTGAATAATTCTACTAGTCGACTATGACAGACTTATTTTACTATTCAACTATGTCTGACGGATTCTACTAGTCAACTATGACTGACAGAAGCTACTAGTCAACCATGACTGACGGAAGCTACTAGTCAACTATGGCTGACGTAGGCTACTAGTCAACTATGACTGACGGAAGCTACTAGTCAACTATGACTGACGAAGTTACTAGTCAACTATGACTGACAAAAGCTACTAGTCAACTATGACTGATGGAAGCTACTAGTCAACTATGACTGATGGAAGCTACTAGTCAACTATAACTGACAGATTCTACCAGTCAACTATAACTGACAGATTCTACTAGTCAACTATAACTGACAGATTCTACTAGTCAACTATAACTGACAGATTCTACTAGTCAACTATAACTGACAGATTCTACTAGTCAACTATAGCTGACTGATTCTACTAGTCAATTATAACTGACTGATTCTACTAGTGAACTATAACTGACTGATTCTATTAGTCAACTATAACTGACTGATTCTACTAGTCAACTATAACTGACAGACTCTACTAGTCAACTATGACTGACAGATTCTACTAGTCAACTGTAACTGACAGATTCTACTAGTCAACTATAACTGACATATTCTACTAGTCAACTATAACTGACTGATTCTACTAGTCAACTATAACTGACATATTCTACTAGTCAACTATAACTGACAGATTCTACTAGTCAACTATGACTGACAGATTCTACTAGTCATCTATAACTGACAGATTCTACTAGTCAACTATAACTGAAAGATTTTAATAGTCAACTATAACTGACAGATTCTACTAGTCAACTATAACTGACAGATTCTACTAATCAACTATAACTGACAGATTCTACTAGTCAGCTATAACTGAAAGATTCTAATAGTCAACTATAACTGACAGATTCTACTAGTCAACTATAACTGACAGATTCTACTAATCAACTATAACTGACAGATTCTACTAGTCAACTATATCTGACAGATTCTACTAGTCAACTATAACTGAAAGATTCTACTAGTCAACTATAACTGACATATTCTACTAGACATCAATAACTGACAGATTCTACTAGTCAACTATAACAAACGGAAACTACTAGACATCTATAACTGACAGATTCTACTAGTCAACTATAACTGACAGATTCTACTAGTCAACTATAACTAACGGAAACTACTAGACATCTATAACTGACAGATTCTAATAGTCAACTATAACTGACAAATTCTACTAGTCAACTATAACTAACGGAAACTACTAGACATCTATAACTGACACATTCTACTAGTCAACTGTAACTGACAGATTCTACTAGTCAACTATGACTGACGGATTCTACTAGTCAACTAGGACGGACGGATTCTACTAGTCAACTATGACTGACGGATTCTACTAGTCAACTAGGCCTGACGGATTCTACTAGTCAACTAGGACTGACGGATTCTACTAGTCAACTGTGACTGACGGATTCTACTAGTCAACTATGACTGACGGATTCTACTAGTCAACTAGGACTGACGGATTCTACTAGTCAACTATGACTGACGGATTCTACTAGTCAACTAGGACTGACGGATTCTACTAGTCAACTGTGACTGACGGATTCTACTAGTCAACTATGACTGACGGATTCTACTAGTCAACTGTGACTGACAGAAGCTACTAGTCAACTATGACTGACGGATTCTACTAGTCAACTAGGACTGACGGATTCTACTAGTCAACTGTGACTGACGGATTCTACTAGTCAACTGTGACTGACAGAAGCTACTAGTCAACTAGGACTGACGGATTCTACTAGTCAACTATGACTGACGGATTCTACTAGTCAACTGTGACTGACAGAAGCTACTAGTCAACTAGGACTGACGGATTCTACTAGTCAACTGTGACTGAGGAATTCTACTAGTCAACTGTGACTGACAGAAGCTACTAATCAACTATGTCTGACGGATTCTACTAGTCAACTAGGACTGACGGATTCTACTAGTCAACTAGGACTGACGGATTCTACTAGTCAACTAGGACTGACGGATTCTACTAGTCAACTGTGACTGACGGATTCTACTAGTCAACTAGGACGGACGGATTCTACTATTCAACTGTGACTGACAGAAGCTACTAGTCAAATATGACTGACGGATTCTACTAGTCAACTAGGACTGACGGATTCTACTAGTCAACTGTTACTGACAGAAGCTACTAGGCAACTATGACTGACGGATTCTACTAGTCAACTAGGACTAACGGAAGCTACTAGTCAACTATGACTGACGGAAGCTACTAGTCAACTAGGACTGACGGATTCTATTAGTCAACTATGACTGACGGAAGCTACTAGTCAACTATGACTGACGAAATCTACTAGTCAACAGTGACTAACGGAAGCTAATAGTCAACTATGACTGACTGATTCTAGTAGTCAACTGTGACTTTCGGAGGCTACTAGTCAACTAGGACTGACGGGGGCTACTATAGTCCGTTCAGAAATTCATAATCACACCTGAATTAATTTTGCGTGATAACCGCTTGTTATTTTGGTTTCTCATTTTGCATGCAATCTTAGAATATTGATGACGCAAAGATTTTGGTATTTTTATTCCACAAACACAACATATTTTGCACATCAGCGAATTCCTTTGATCTTTTATGACGATATCACACAAGTTGATTCAAATTTTAGAGTTTACAGTAATCGTGTTAAATGTTCCAGTTTACGGCAATTCTTGTCAGAGGCGTATCTACATAGTGCTTAATTGTGGGTGTTGTTCGTTACGTGTATTTGCAAACATGAATTCAGTTGGTTACAATTGATGATATAGTAAAAAAGTAACCTTTGCATAGTTATAAATTTGCATTTCAAACTCATTGTAATTTAGATATAAATGTTGGTATTTAAAGTCAACAAATTGTCTACTGAGTCTTCACAAAATTAATAAAAATACGCATTCCCTTCGGTAATTAATGCCGAGGGCGTGGTGCTTCATGTCGTTCAATAACAATTCAGTTTTGTGCACGGGATTTTCCTGAAGTTAGTGTTTCTGCAATAGCCAAACTATTTTACTTGAACGACCGCACCAAATTAATGTATATATCCTAAAATGGTGTAAATTCGAACAGGGTGAATTTAATATAGGATAAAGAAGAAAACTTTTAAACTAGATCAAATTTCTCAGAGCAAACAATATTTCTATAACGTCATCAATATTCTAAGATTGCATGCAAATTTTGAAACCAAAATAACAAGCGGTTATCACGCAATACTAATTCAGGTGTGATTATGAATTTCTGAACGGACTATAGTCAACAAAAACTGACCGAATCTACTAGTCAAATATGACTGAATAATTCTACTAGTCGACTATGACAGACTTATTTTACTATTCAACTATGTCTGACGGATTCTACTAGTCAACTATGACTGACAGAAGCTACTAGTCAACCATGACTGACGGAAGCTACTAGTCAACTATGGCTGACGTAGGCTACTAGTCAACTATGACTGACGGAAGCTACTAGTCAACTATGACTGACGAAGTTACTAGTCAACTATGACTGACAAAAGCTACTAGTCAACTATGACTGATGGAAGCTACTAGTCAACTATGACTGATGGAAGCTACTAGTCAACTATAACTGACAGATTCTACCAGTCAAATATAACTGACAGATTCTACTAGTCAACTATAACTGACAGATTCTACTAGTCAACTATAACTGACAGATTCTACTAGTCAACTATAACTGACAGATTCTACTAGTCAACTATAGCTGACTGATTCTACTAGTCAACTATAACTGACTGATTCTACTAGTCAACTATAACGGACTGATTCTACTAGTCAACTATAACTGACTGATTCTACTAGTCAACTATAACTGACAGACTCTACTAGTCAACTATGACTGACAGATTCTATTAGTCAACTATGACTGACAGATTCTACTAGTCAACTATAACTGACAGATTCTACTAGTCAACTATAGCTGACTGATTCTACTAGTCAACTATAACTGACTGATTCTACTAGTCAACTATAACGGACTGATTCTACTAGTCAACTATAACTGACTGATTCTACTAGTCAACTATAACTGACAGACTCTACTAGTCAACTATGACTGACAGATTCTATTAGTCAACTGTAACTGACAGATTCTACTAGTCAACTATAACTGACATATTCTACTAGTCAACTATAACTGACATATTCTACTAGTCAACTATAACTGACATATTCTACTAGTCAACTATAACTGACAGATTCTACTAGTCAACTATGACTGACAGATTCTACTAGTCATCTATAACTGACAGATTCTACTAGTCAACTATAACTGAAAGATTCTAATAGTCAACTATAACTGACAGATTCTACTAGTCAACTATAACTGACAGATTCTACTAATCAACTATAACTGACAGATTCTACTAGTCAACTATAACTGACAGATTCTACTAGTCAACTATAACTGAAAGATTCTACTAGTCAACTATAACTGACAGATTCTACTAGTCAACTATAACTGACAGATTCTACTAATCAACTATAACTGACAGATTCTACTAGTCAACTATAACTGACAGATTCTACTAGTCAACTATAACTGACAGATTCTACTAGTCAACTATAACTGACAGATTCTACTAGACATCAATAACTGACAGATTCTACTAGTCAACTATAACTAACGGAAACTACTAGACATCTATAACTGACAGATTCTACTAGTCAACTATAACTGACAGATTCTACTAGTCAACTATAACTAACGGAAACTACTAGACATCTATAACTGACAGATTCTAATAGTCAACTATAACTGACAGATTCTACTAGTCAACTATAACTAACGGAAACTACTAGACATCTATAACTGACAGATTCTACTAGTCAACTATAACTGACAGATTCTACTAGTCAACTATAACTGACAGATTCTACTAGTCAACTATAACTGACATATTCTACTAGACATCTATAACTGACAGATTCTAATAGTCAACTATAACTGTCAGATTCTACTAGTCAACTATAACTGACAGATTCTACTAGTCAACTATAACTGACAGATTCTACTAGTCAACTATAACAAACGGAAACTACTAGACATCTATAACTGACAGATTCTACTAGTCAAATATGACTAACGGAATGACGAAACAGTGTGATAACTTGTCACAGATTTTTGTTTGGATCCAAGTAGTGTGAGAGTTATCGGACGGTTTCGAGTAAATGAAATGAAAACAACAAACCAAAATAATTGCACATTTTTTGTTTACTCCAAAGAAACAATAACAAACCAAACCAGATTACCTCGATACTAAACTTTCCACTTTCAAACATAAACACCCACAAAATAACCCCACACGTGACGTATCACCTCCCATCAATCAAGTATTCTGGTGCAAAATCCTGGATAATTCAACCAATCCCTGATCGCTAAAACGATTCTGTAGCCACATCAAAATAGCCCCCTACAGAGCCCCTTGAGACACCAAGGGGCAATAACCAAGACGATAGGGCCCAAACTTAATTTGTATTCTAATTTTAAGGGCATTTTAAAGATACCAGGGCAGCGCGGTTGGTGCCTTTTGTGGATATTATAACATCTCATACAATTACATGTAAACGGGGCCATAAATGGGGTCAGGATTTGGGCTTTGCTGAGATTATTGTGGAGTGAGTAGAGGGTGGCTCATATTCTTAGTGATTTCGAATTTTAGTTAGTAAGTTAGCTAGATAGCTAGTTTTACTATTTATCTATTTAGTTAGCTTGTTTAGCTAGTTAGTCGTTAATTAACTATTTAGCTAATTGATTAGTTAGTTCATTATTTAGCTAGTTAGTTAATTGGCTATTTTTCTAGTTAATTAGTTTATTTGTTTAGTTAGTTATTTAGGTAATTAGTTATTCAGGTATTTATCTTGTTAGTTATTTAGTTACTTGTTTATTTGTTTATCTAGTTAGTTAGATAATTAGTTGGTTAATCCATTACTTTCCTGCCAAGAATATATAGAACAACAACAACTTAAACGGTTTGGCCACCTGGTCAGAATGAACCCTCACCAATCACCATCAAGGGCGTTCTTCTCGTGAATGCATGGAAAAAAGACCAAGAGGAAGACCCAGAAGAAGATGGATAGATGCAGTGACAGAGACATGTAACAACAAAGGAAAATCACTAATTCAGACTGTTCGAGCAGCTCAAGAACGACAAATGATATAAACCACGACACCTTTTAGGTATCAGTGAGAAAGAGAAAAGAGGAAGATGGATAGATGCAGTGACAGAGGCATGTAACAACAAAGGAAAATCACTAACTCAGACAGTTCGAGCAGCTCAAGAACGACAAATGATATAAACCACGACACCTTTTAGGTATCGGTGAGAAAGAGAAAAGAAGAAGACGAATTGATTAGTTAGTTATTTAGTTAATTTATTAGTTTTTTTTTTTAAATAAATCAATTGATATAAATGTGTAGGGAGTAAAACACGAGCCAGCTCGACAAGTTGAAAACAAGGGTAAACTATCCCTTCCGGAAGGTCACGCTGCCAACACCACTTGTTAATGACTACCAGTGATATACATTAGACAAGAAAACAGAACAGAGAATTAAAGCCTTTGAAATGTGGATATATAGAAGAATAGGTAGAATTGGATGGAAGGAAAAGAAAACAAACGATGAAGTCTTAAAACAACTTCAAAACGCAAGGGTTCCTTAAAGAACAAGGAATTAAAGATAAATTCGCAGTCACAATATCAAACAAATACCAAGTCCTCCAACAACTAGAAAATACAATAAATATAGAACATCATTGGAAACAGGTAAAAAATATATGGAAAGAGACATGTGAAGAAACACTGGGGAAAAGAGAACTCCAGAATATGGCATGGATGACAGCAGAAACCCTGGATAAAATTAAAGAAAGAAAGAACAAGAAAGCAGACATAAATAAAAGCAAAACAAGAAGTAATAAAGCCAAGACACATGAAGTTTACACAGAGGTGAACAAAGAAGTGAGAAGATGCATTAAAAGGGATAAGAGGAAACATATAGATGAACTAGCTAAAGAGGCAGAAGAAGCAGCAGATAAAGGGAATATGAAGGAACTGTACAACCGCACAAAGAAATTAAGTGGAAAATACAAACAGATCAATGCCTTTATTAAAAATAAGAAAGGAAATCTGCTTAGTAATATAAGGGAACAAATGGAGAGATGGAAAGAGCACTTTGAAGAACTTTTGAACAGACCCGGCTCAAATAATCCTCCAGATATACTACCAGCAGAAGAAGAGTTACACGTTAACTGTGGAAAACCAAATATAGAAGAAATAATGAAAGCCATCAAACTATTACAAAATGGTAAAGCCACAGGACCAGATGAAATTCCTCCGGAAGCCATCAAAGCAGATATTAACACCTCTACCAAGATGCTACATAATCTATTAGATAAAATTTGGGAGAGGGAAGAAATACCTAAAGACTGGAAAGAAGGTTATATGATCAAACTACCAAAGAAAGGAAGTTTACAGAAGTGCACAAATTATAGGGGAATTATGCTACTATCAGTGCCAGGAAAAATATTAAGCAGAATCATTCTGGAGAGACTAAAAGAGGCCATAAAGAAACATCTGAGAGATGAACAAGCAGGTTTTAGGAAGAACAGATCATGTGCTGATCAAATAACTACTCTATGTATAATAGTTGAACAAAGTTTAGAACTAAAATCCCCACTTTATATTGGATTCATAGATTACGAAAAGGCATTTGATAGTTTAGACAGAGGAATGCTTTGGAAGTTGCTGAGTCATTAGGGAATCCCCATAAAGTTTATTAACGTATTAAAGTTTATTAAAAATAATGTATGAAGGAACGAAATGTAGTGTGGTGCATGAAGGACAGCTTACAGAAGCATTTGAAATAAGAATAGGAGTAAGGCAGGGATGCCATCTGTCTCCATTTCTCTATCTACTGGCCATAGATTGGATTATGAAAATAACTCAAAACAACAGAAATGGAATCCAGTGGTCACTGACCAAACAACTTGATGATTTAGACTTTGCTGATGACATAGCTCTCCTATCACACAGCCATCAACAGATGCAGAATAAAATGAGCATACTAGATGAGTGATCACAACAGCTAGGACTAAAGATTAATAGAGATAAGACCAACATTATGAGAATTAATACAGTTGGCAATAACCAAATAAAACTAGGAGAAATACCTCTACTAGACGTACAATCTTATATATATATCTGGGCAGTAATATAGATACAGAGGGAGGAACAGAAAATGATACCAAAATAAGGAAATCAAAAGCAAGAGTAGCTTTCATTGCACTGGGAAACATATGGAAGTCCACAGAAATTAGGTTAAATACAAAAATAAAAATTTTCAACTCAAATGTTAAGGCGGTCCTATTATATGGCTGTGAAACATGGAGAACAACAAAATTGACAATCACGAAGATACAGACTTCCATTAATGGATGCTTATGCAGGATAAAAGGATGGAAATGGCAGGACAAAATCACTAACATAGAATTATTGAAATGTACCAGTCAAACACCAGTGGATAAAGAATACAGCGAAGACGATGGCGCTGGATAGGACGCACACTACGGAAGCCAACTGAGAGTATTACACAACAGGCCCTTTTTGGAATCCCCAGGGGAAAAGACAAAGAGGAAGACCAAGGAATTCTTGGAGAAGACAGATAGAAGCAGAGATGAAGAAGATGGGGAAGACATGGAATGATCTTAAAAGAATTGCAAAAAACAGAACGACTTGGAAAGTGTTTGTTGAAGTCCTATGCTCCACTGGCAGCTAAAATGGTAGAAGAAGAAGAAACATAAGTTATCTAATTTCTCTCTTTGTCGTCCGCGATCTCTCTTTCCTTTTATTTTGCCTGTTGTAACCGAGTTGTAACTAAGATATCACTCGCAGATAAATATATACCCCATCTAGAACATTTTACGTGTGTGGTATCACAAACTGAAACCACTCCCATACAATTGTAGCTACAAGAATGAGAGGAATGTACTTGGCTCAGGACATCTCTATCCTTAAATGCTTCAAAAGTTCAAAACAATTAGAACTAAATTGCCACTTTGATATAAAAACAAGCAGCTGTGTTCTATTTTATGTCTTATAAATATAAGTCTTTGAAATGTGGATTTATAGAAGAATAAGAAGAGTTGGATGGAAAGAAAAGAAAACAAACGATGAAGTCTTAAAACAAATAAAAATGAAAAGAGAACTACTAAACACAATTCAAACAAGACAAATGAGATTTTTGGGCCATGTTAAAAGACGCAGCAGTCTACTAAAAGTAATCCTGGAGGGGAAAATACAAGGTAAAAGAGGCAGAGGCAGACCAACACTAATATGGACGACACAACCTGCACTATCAATGCAAGAACCAGAGCAGAATGGCGCTCCGTGGTAGTCAATTTTCGATGCGGAGACGGCACTCAGTGATGATGAAAGACACCCAACGTATTTGAAATTAAAGTGCCAAAGAAAGATACTTTCCATTAAATATAATCAATTCAAGACTAATGCTGAAACAAGAGTAATAGTCATGTAGTCATCTTTCTTTTCTTTGTTAATCTTTATTAAGAAAGAATAATACTATTAGGAAATAATTATTACAAAGGATTATATTATTAAGAATTGTACTATTAAGAAAGACAAAATATCAAGAATACGTGTCAAGATTTACAAGAAGAAGGTACATTCCAAAAACATCTATCATGCCCTGAGAATGAATGAAGAAAGGCTTCCCCGTCAGGCATGTGAGAGCAAAGATGAAGATGATGGGAAGACATGGAATGATCTTAAAAGAATGGCAAGAAACAGAACGGCTTGGAAAGTGTTTGTTGAAGACCTATGCTCCACAGGTAGCTGAAAGTGTTTGTTGAAGACCTATGCTCCACAGGTAGCTGAAAGTGTTTGTTGAAGACCTATGCTCCACAGGGAGCTGAAAGTGTTTGTTGAAGACCTATACTTCACAGGGAGCTGAAAGTGTTTGTTGAAGACCTATACTCCACAGGGAGCTGAAAGTGTTTGTTGAAGACCTATGCTTCTCAGGGAGCTGAAAGTGTTTGTTGAAGACCTATACACCACAGGGAGCTGAAAGTGTTTGTTGAAGACCTATACTCCACAGGGAGGTGAAATGTTTGTTGAAGACCTATACTCCACAGGGAGTTGAAAGGTAGACGAAGAAGACTTACATACAGCTCACTTAATTAAAGTGTAATCATTATTTCATCAACACTAATTAAGTGAAATAATGATAATACACGCCACCAAATGTACTTCTTACACATAATTAGAAACACTTGGCCAGTGACGAGGTGATCATAGTTACTGAACAATATCCCATTCTCAATTAGAAAATTGTATTTGAAATTACAATGACTCTAAATAAATACACCACACCGACAAGTCCACACATACTGGCAGGCAGAATTGCTAATATACGACTCACTGCATATCAGGAGCTCACGTGTTCTAACGTCATGTTGACTACCGCCAGGCTAGGCTCTGTCACGCTGTGGCTCGTTCAACGCCCTGCCTGGTCTCATAGCTACTGAGGTTTGTTTGTTGTTCTAGTAGCCGTGTTAAAGCGGTCACTTGGGGGGGGGGGGAGGCTCGTATCTTCTTCTTTTCTTCTTCCTCTTCTTTTCTTCTTCTTCTTCTTCCCCACCTCCTCTTCCTTTTTCTCCCCCACTCCCTTCACCTTCTTCTTCTTCTTCTCCATCTCCTCTTCTTTTTTCTCCCCCGCTCCCTTCACCTTCTTCTTCCTCTTCTTCTTCCCCATCTCCTCTTCCTTTTCTCCCCCACTCCCTTCACCTTCTTCTTCTTCTTCCCCACCTCCTCTTCCTTTTTCTCCCCCACTCCCTTCACCTTCTTCTTCTTCTTCCCCACCTCCTCTTCCTTTTTCTCCCCCACTCCCTTCCTTCTTCTTCTTCTTCCCCATCTCCTCTTCCTTTTTCTCCCCCACTCCCTTCACCTTCTTCTTCTTCTTCCCCATCTCCTCTTCCTTTTTCTCCCCCACTCCCTTCACCTTCTTCTTCTTCTTCCCCACCTCCTCTTCCTTTTTCTCCCCCACTCCCTTCACCTTCTTCTTCTTCTTCCCCATCTCCTCTTCCTTTTTCTCCCCCACTCCCTTCACCTTCTTCTTCCCCATCTCCTCTTCCTTTTTCTCCCCCACTCCCTTCCTTCTTCTTCTTCTTCCCCATCTCCTCTTCCTTTTTCTCCCCCACTCCCTTCACCTTCTTCTTCTTCTTCCCCATCTCCTCTTCCTTTTTCTCCCCCACTCCCTTCACCTTCTTCTTCTTCTTCTTCCCATCTCCTCTTCCTTTTTCTCCCCCACTCCCTTCACCTTCTTCTTCTTCTTCCCCATCTCCTCTTCCTTTTTCTCCCCCACTCCCTTCACCTTCTTCTTCTTCTTCTTCCCCATCTCCTCTTCCTTTTTCTCCCCCTCCCTTCACCTTCTTCTTCTTCTTCTTCTTCTCCATCTCCTCTTCCTTTTTCTCCCCGCTCCCTTCACCTTCTTCTTCTTCTTCCCCATCTCCTCTTCTTTTTTTCTTCTCCTCATCCACCACCTGCTCTTTCTTTCTTCCTCTTCTTCTGCCTCTTCTGCCTCTTCTTCTGCTTCTTCTTCTTCTTCTTCTTCTTCTTCTTCGTCTTCTCCTCCTCCTATTCCTTCCTCTTATTATTCTCCTTCTCTTTCCTCTTTTTCTTCGTCATTGTCATCATCATTACCATCATCTTTGACTTATTTTAAAAATCTTCTTCATCTTCACCTGTTCCTTCTCTCCCCACTCCCTCCCATGATCATCATCATCTGTTTCCTATTTCTTTTGATCATCTTATTCGTCTTCACTGTTTTCTTCAACACCATCTTTTTTTCGTTCCTTCCTATCATTATCGCTTCAAACTCATCATCATCTTTATTCTTTTTCTTCTTCCTCTTCTTCTTCTTCAGTAACAGCGTCATCTTTATCTTATCATCGTCATCTTCTTCTTCCATCATCATTCTCTTCGTCTGGAGTACTGACCTTGCATCTGTCAGAAACACTACAGGCTGTGGGCTAAGATTACTGTTCAGCAGTTTTTCTATTGCCAACTTTATTGCTTGTATTTCTGCATCATAATTGTGACAATATTTCCCTGTTGCTATTTTATTCATATCCCTAGTGTTATTTGGGTACTCTATATATGCATCCGCTCCCCCATTCTTTACTGCATTCTGTGCTGATCCATCTGTGTACACATGAATCCATAGGTTTTGTGGGTATTTTTCATCCAGGAAACTGAGAGCTATTGTTTTTCGCTGTAGACTATTTTGTTCCTCTTTGTCAACTATTCCTTTCATAAAGAGGAAGACCAAAGAATTCTTGGAGAAGATAGATATAAGCAGAGATGAAGATGATGGGGAAGACATGGAATAATCTTAAAAGAATGGCAAGAAACAACGACTTGGAAAGTGTTTGTTGATGACCTAGGCTCCACAGGCTGCTGAAAGTGTTTGTTGAGGACCTATGATCCACAGGCTGCTGAAAGTGTTGGTTGAAGACCTATGCTCCACATGGAGCTGAAAGTGTTTGTTGAAGACCTATGCTCCACAGGGAGCTGAAAGTGTTTGTTCAAGACCAATGTTCCACAGGCAGCTGAAAGTATTTATTGAGGACCTATGCTCCTCAGGGAGCAGAAAGTGTTTGTTGAAGACCTATGCTCCACGGGTAGCTGAAAGTGTTTGTTGATGACCGATGCTCCACAGGCAGATGAAAGTGTTTGTTGAAGACCTATGCTCCACAGGGAGCTGAAAGTGTTTGTTGAAGACCAATGTTCCACAGACAGCTGAAAGTATTTATTGAGGACCTATGTTCCACAGGGATCTGAAAGTGTTTGTTGAAGACCTATGTTCCACAGGCAACTGAAAGTGTTTGTTGAAGACCTATGTTAAACAGGCAGCTGAAAGTGTTTGTTGTGGACCTATGCTCCACAGCGAATTGAAAGTGTTGGTTGAAGACCTATGCTCCACAGGGAACTGAAAGTGTTTGTTGAAGACCTATGCTCCACAGGCAGCTGAACATGTTTGTTGAAGACCTATGTCCCACAGGGAGCTGAACGTGTTTGTTGAAGACCTATGTCCCACAGGGAGCTGAACGTGTTTGTTGAAGACCTATGTCCCACAGGGAGCTGAACGTGTTTGTTGAAGACCTATGCTCCATAGGGAGCTGAAAGGTAGAAGAAGAAGAAACATCGTCACTGCGACTACCGGTGCCCTGGTCACGGTCATTTGAGATATAAAGAGAGCGACTGCCACGTGCCACGCTTGTCGTAAAAGGTGGCTAAGACGTTTTGGGGTTAAGATCATGACTGAAATACGGAGTTCGTGCAATCTCAGCTGAGACCATTTTCAGTGCTCTCGCCATCGTGTGGCGGGCTTGCTTCAAACTGGAGACGGTGTGGAGAAATGTAGTACGTGAGATTCCCACAGGGTAGCTTGAGAATATGTTGGTAGAGCCTGGAGTTGTGAGTGAACTTTTGTAAAAATGGTTGGAGCGGTAGTGGGTGTAGCACTATATATATATACATATATATTAATTTATATGGGGTATATTAGTGTGTGAAGAATGTTGAGAATACCATGGACAGCTAAGAAGAGTAAAGAAAACGTTCTCAAGAGACTAAAGCAAAAAGAGAGTTAATTTCCAATATTAGGAAGAAACAATAATCATTTTTTGGCCATGTAATGAGAAGAGAACAGCTGGAATATATTGTGACAACTGGGAAAATTGAGGGACGAAGAGATAGAGGAAAGCAAAGAGAAAAGATACCAGAATGCTTTAGAGAATGGCTTGGCAGAAGGTCAACAACAGAAATGATAAATAACTGTCGAGATCGAAAGTTGTGGAGAGACATGATCACCTACGCCAGTAGGCACGGTACGTGATGACGCTGATGATGATGATATTAGTGTATGTGTATGTGTGTGGTGCAAGAGAGATCTCGTGGAGAATGGATAAAAACACAAGTGGATATTTATGGATTTTCATTTCAAAGTGGACACGTGGAGCTCAATCCACGGTTAAAGGTGTGCTGGAAAAGGAAGGGTGGGGGTGCGGGGTGTTTGAGGATGTGAAATTAAAGCTATGACTTAAATACCTTGTGAATACTGCACTGTGCATGCGATACTTATTCTCCGGGCCTATAAAATAGAAAAAAAACACAGATTCACTGCAGAAGTGAGATATAGGTCGTGTTGGTTTGTGTTCATTTTATGTCAATAACGTTAATGTTCGTTAAGTTGGTGATTATTTGGGGAAGTACGGTAGATGATGGTTACTTGGGGAAGAACAGTAGGTGACGGTTATTTGGAGAAGTACGGTAGATGATGGTTATTTGGAGAAGTACGGTAGATGATGGTTATTTGGGGAAGTACTGTAGATGGCGGTTATTTGGGGAAGTACGGTAGATGATGGTTATTTGGGGAAGTACGGTAGATGATGGTTATTTGGGGAAGTACGGTAGATGATGGTTATTTGGTGAAGTACTGTAGATGACGGATATTTGGGGAAGTACGGTAGATGATGGTTATTTGGGGAAGTACGGTAGATGATGGTTATTTGGAGAAGTACGGTAGATGACGGATATTTGGAGAAGTACGGTAGATGATGGTTATTTGGGGAAGTACGGTAGATGATTGTTATTTGGAAAAGTACGGTAGATGACGGATATTTGGGGAACTACGGTAGATGATGGTTATTTGGAGAAGTACGGTAGATGATGGTTATTTGGAGAAGTACGGTAGATGGAGGTTTTTTGGGGAAGTGCGGTAGGTGATGGTTATTTGGAGAAGTACGGTAGATGATGGTTATTTGGGGAAGTACGGTAGATGATTGTTATTTGGAAAAGTACGGTAGATGACGGATATTTGGGGAAGTACGGTAGATGATGGTTATTTGGGGAAGTACGGTAGATGATGGTTATTTGGGGAAGTACGGTAGATGATGGTTATTTGGGGAAGTACGGTAGGTGATGGTTATTTGGAGAAGTACGGTAGATGATGGTTATTTAGGGAAGTACGGTAGATGATGGTTATTTGGGGAAGTACGGTAGATGATGGTTATTTGGGGAAGTACGGTAGATGATGGTTATTTGGGGAAGTACGGTAGATGATGGTTATTTGGGGAAGTACGGTAGATGATGGTTATTTGGGGAAGTACGGTAGATGATGGTTATTTGGGGAAGTACGGTAGATGATACAGCTAGATCGTTGATGCGTGGATTAGAAGTTGCTGAGCATCTGGTAGATCTAGACGTGATGAATGTTTTTTTTTTTTTTTTGGACACAGCGTTGTGTAATGGTGGGACATTACGGCCCGCGGGGATGAAGCGGCCCGCCAAGTAATTTTTACTGGCCCGAGATTTTGATAAGTTTGGGCACAATAATGACATCTGGTGGAATATGTAGCACAGAAATGAATGCAAGAAAAGCTGAAGCTAAATATAATTTCAGAAAATGAAAAACGTCTTATGCAACAAGTTTATGTCAGTAGAAGTGAGAAACAGAGTTCATCGGAGCTTTCGTAGACCCAATTTTGACAAATGGAAGCGAATCATGGACAGTAGACAAACAAATGAAGAGATTATTAGAGGCCACAGAGATGGGATTTGTCAGAAGAATGTTGAGAGTTCCCTGGACAGATAAAAAGCCCAACGAGGGCATTCTCAAAGAGGCCAACACAAAAAGGCAGCTCATAAAAAATTACAGAAAGAAACAATCGACATTTTTCCAGCACATCATGAGAAGAGGAAAGTTGGAATACTTGGTTACAACTGGCAAAATACACGGAAAGAGAGATCGCGAACGACAAGAAAGAAAATACAGGATAGCTTGGTGTCATGGCATGAAAAACAGTCAACAACAGAATTGATACGAGAAACTGTGGATAGGAGATTGTGAAAGACAAGATAGCCTATACCCGCCGATATAGCACATGATGATGATGCGTGGTTGATGAAAAATTACTTTTATTCCCGACCCTTTGAAAGTAAAAATTAAACATAGGGTTCTAGGCATATATCTGTCATTCTTCCATTGTTATCTTTCGTACTTTCTTTAATTCCTTCCTTCTTTCTTTCCTTCTTTATTTCTTTCTTTCTGTTCTTTCACTACTATCTGTCTGTTTTCTTCTTCTAACTTTCTTTCCCATATTTTTTTCTGCCAATCTTATTTTCTTTATATTCTTTTTTCTTTCTTTCACTTTTTTTTCTATCTTTCTCATTTATTCTTTTCAATCTTTCTTTCCTTTTTTCTATCTGCTTGTACCTTTTCTTATTTCATTCTTTCCTTCTTTCTTTCGCTTGTTTGTTGCTTTCTCTTTTTTTCCTTCTATCTTTTTTCTTCTTTCTTTCTTTCTTTTTTTCTTTCTTTCTTTCTTTTTTCCCTTATTAATTTCTCTTCTTTCTTTCCTTCTCTTACTTCTTTCTTTCTTTCCTGCTTTCTTTCTCTTCTTTCCCTCTCCTTTTTCTTTATTTCGCTTCATTCATTTATTTATTCATTCTTTCTTTCTCCTCTTCTCCTCTTTTTTCTTTCTTTCTCTCCTTCTTTCTGTTCACGCATCACTAAATTATCACTCCAGTCTGAATACGTCTCATTAAACAAATGTCTCTACACGTTTCTCTTTTCTGCCTTTTCCACTATCTTTATTCCTCTCTCTCTCTCTCTCTCTCTCTCTCTCTCTCTCTCTCGCTCTGTTTACAAAAATTGTTCGCATCATTCAAACGTCACTCCCTATTCAGTATTGAATTTTCCATTTTCCTGCACTTTCATACTCATTACTCCAGTACCAGCTTCCTGCACTTTCATTCCGTCTGCTCTTTCGTCCCATCATAATGCACTTCCCTCCTATACGAATCTATTTACCACATAAAAACCATCAAGCCTAAAAGCCACCAATAACCACTCTATTTACCATCTTCTGAAATCAAAGGGCGATAACCGTTCTTAGAGCGAGTTATCTCCCGTCGAGTGCTCGCTAAAATGTTTTCCCCACGTGTAAAGGCGTTTCCAGGCTCCAAAAAGTAATTAACCGTGGAATTGAAATCGCATTTACCGCCCCTGCAGTGTACTTCAGTGCGTGCGTTACATGTGTATCAGTGAGCACAAAAATAGTCCTTGGTTAGAATGTAGCTTTATTGGAATATTCCTACGCTTCAGTGGCTAGCGGTGCATCAACACGTACAGGTTTACGTAGCATCGGTTTGTTTCACACACACTTCATTTTCTTCCTCATTTTCTTCTTCTTCTTTCCTTCCTCATCTGCCTTTCAGCGTCAAGGGGGGATATAATTTGTGGTCTTTTGCTCTTCTGTTCGCCTCTGCTGCTGTTATGTTTCCTAGTGCTTCTAATATTCCATCGATCCATCTTTGGTTCGACCCTTGGGTCTGGTGTTCTCACAACGTTTATTGAAGGCTCGTTGTGTTGTGTTTTGTTCTTTGTGCCTTGTCACGTGGCCAAACCATTTTATCTGTTGTTTCCTTATATATTCTATGGCGGGGGCTATTCCTAGCTTTTTTCTCAGTTCTTCATGTCTGATCTTATCTCTCAGACTGTTTCCTGTCATTCGTCTAACACAGGGATGGCCTATTTCTTTCAAATGGCGAGCCACACACATAACAACATCAATACAAATAAACTTGGCATTTGTTTTAAGGTAATATTTTTGTTATTTATCGCCATTATTTGCTTACATAAATCATTTTATTGCAACAGAGTTAAAAATGCCGAGTTTATTTATAAAAATGAATAAAATTTGTTATTTATATTGTTTAACAAACATGTTTTAGTTAGGTCATTTTAAAGTTGACATGTAACAAACCTTAATGAGAACAATGTGGACGTTCATGTGCAGCAACAAGTTCATCAAAGTCAATGTATAAAGATGATGATGATATTCGTAATAAATCCTGAAGGTGGCCATCAGTGAGTCGGTTTCTTTGTGACGATTTAATCTCCTTCATTGTTGAAAAAGCGCATTCACATAAATATGTGCTTCCGAACATAGAAGTAATTTTCAAACTGGAATCACTCAATGCGGGATATTTTTCCTGTGGCACAAGTTTCCAAAAGTCAACTCCTATCTCCATCCTTGATTGGAAAAAGGGGTCACTTTGGAGGTTACATAACTCCAACTGAAAAGTGTCATGTTGTTGGAAAATGTCACACTTCATAGGGTTGTTAAACAATGTCAGTTCTGGTCGTATACCACTGAAGTCAGAAAATCGTTCACTGAATTGCTCCAATAGTTTGTCTAACATTAATACAGAACATATGAAATCAGTGTCACTGCGCTCCTCAATCAATTCTATGCACGAAGGAAAATGAATGAAGTTTTCTTTGGCCAGGGTAAATCTAAAACTTGTAGTTCACTTATAAATCCATCTAGGTGTCCTACCAAATCTGAGACTGTTTGGGAACGTCCCTGTAGCTTCACGTTGAGTTCATTCATGTGCTGGGTGCTATCAGTTAAAAAGGCCAATACGCTGCTAAAATGTGGATCATATATTTTTCTGATCAGTTCTTTATTGGTATCATGTTTCTCTAAAAACTGCTTTATCTCGTTTCTCAAACCAAAAAACCGCCTCAAACAATTCCCTCTGCTTAGCCAGCGTACTTGTGTGTAGAGCACCAAATAGCCATATTCCGCCTCAACGTCTGATAGCAAATTTATAAACTGTCGGTGTGTCAAAGACCGATTCCCGCCTTTTATTAAATTCACACACTTTATTACAGTTTTCATAACATCCTCCACGTCTAGAATCTTGCCACACAGCGCCTCCTGGTTTATAATGCAGTGTAGTGCTGGGCAATGGATTCCAGCCTTCCTTAATAATCCAACTAGACCTGTTTGAGTACCACACATTGACTTAGCGCCATCTGTCACTATTGCTGAAAGTCTGTTTATGTCACCGATACCGTTAACAACTTTCATAACTGAGTTATAAATGTCTTGACCTTTGGTCGTATTATGCAATGAATCTAAAGCTAGTAGCTCTTCATTGATTATAAAGTCTTTTGAAACAGTTCTTATGAAAATTAAAAGTTGTGCTGTGTCTGATATGTCAGTAGATTCATCCAATGCCAGAGAAAAGTAAGCGGAATTTGTAACGACACTCTTTAATTTACTAGATATATGAGAACTTATTTCCTCAACCCTTCTAGTGACTGTCTGTTTTGGTAGTGGAATGCTCTCAAAATGACTGGCATTTTTTTTCTTTCCCAAATGCACGCGCCATGTTAATAGAACAACGCTTTACGAAGTCACCGTCACATAATGAATTTTTTTTATTTCGCTATCTCTGCGCTTACAACAAACGATGCCATTAAGGAACTTGTTTGTTTTGTTGTTAATGTAGTAAAAACAGATATCTGAGCACTAACCTTTTTCTTCAAATCGCACACAAGTGTAGAACGTATTGTACCAATGTAGTCCTTGTATTTAGCGTGATGCTGTGTGTAATGTCGTTTAAGATTATACCCTTTATTTACAGACAACACTTGCAAACACACAAGGCACTGCGGTTTGCTATCCTTATTGTTGATAAATAAAAAAATAATTTTCCCATTTCTCATGAAAAAAATCTGATTTTTTCATTTAATTGAGATTTATTGTTCATATTATACCACAACCGAAGCAACAGACAATGAAAACGCAGATTACAACAATAGCACTGTTTCCTGTTAAAATGGAACTGTTCACTGTAACTCGACAAAATCAGAATGATCAGATCGGATATATAATTTTGACTGATGAAAAGAGGTTTGGAGAGAAAGAAACTGAAAGTAAAATAATTGTGAGGTGAATGTGTTGGGGTGGAGAAGGTGAGTGACTGACAGTATTTCTTGGCGGAAATTGTTTGAACTCGCCGAACCGAGAGTCGGCTCTAGAACCATTCGTTGGCTTCTTCCTTTGTTTAAGTCGGTCGCTGGATTATCACAAGGAAGAAATGGATGGGCCGGGAATGACGGGAAGTCGACGTTAAACTAACTACTAGAGTGTTCCGAGTTTTAAACATAGGTCTACTAGGGAATATTTGAGTTAGCTTTCTCCACGGTAGAAGTTAATGTAACAAATTTTAAATCAATTTAACCCAGGACATTTTGCTCAATGCAACCTGATTTTATTTTTTATCCGCCGCGGGCCACAAAAAGGACGTCGCGGGCCATAAGTGGCCATTACTAGTCTAACCCATTTCATCTCTGTAGAGGTTATTTTTCTTATTGTTCTTGCATCTAGGATCCAGGTCTGGCATTTGTAGCACGCCGTTGGGATGAAGATAGTATTGTATAGTGCTCGTTTTGCCTCCAGGGTTATTTCCTTCTTGGACAACAGTGGTGATAACTGTCCAATGATTTGACAAGCTTTGTTGCATCTTGATTCTATCTCTGCTGTTTGAGAATTATTGTTTGTCATTTGTAACACACCTAGTGTACGCCCCAATCGTTCCTCGGCAAAAATCTAAGCGATAAACCAGATGAGACCAGGCTCTATGCAGCATATCCAACATGAACGAGATTACAGCTTCAGTGATGTGTTTCTGCAGATCGTCCAGGGTTGTGGGTAGTGGAGGTACATACATAGATCATCCAGGGTTGTGGGTAGTGGAGGTACATACACAGATCATCCAGGATTGTGGGTAGTGGGGGTACATACACAGATCATACAGGGTTGTGGGTAGTGGAGGTACAAACATAGATCATACAGGGTTGTGGGTAGTGGAGGTACATACACAGATCATACAGGATTGTGGGTAGTGGAGGTACAAACATAGATCATACAGGGTTGTGGGTAGTGGAGGTACATACACAGATCATCCAGGGTTGTGGGTAGTGGAGGTACAAACATAGATCATACAGAGTTGTGGGTAGTGGAGGTACATACATAGATCATCCAGGGTTGTGGGTAGTGGAGGTACATACACAGATCATCCAGGATTGTGGGTAGTGGAGGTACATACACAGATCATCCAGGATTGTGGGTAGTGGAGGTACATACACAGATCATCCAGGATTGTGGGTAGTGGAGGTACATACACAGATCATCCAGGATTGTGGGTAGTGGAGGTACATACACAGATCATACAGGGTTGTGGGTAGTGGAGGTACATACACAGATCATACAGGGTTGTGGGTAGTGGAGGTACATACACAGATCATACAGGGTTGTGGGTAGTGGAGGTACATACACAGATCATACAGGGTTGTGGGTAGTGGAGGTACATACACAGAGCATCCTGGGTTGTGGGTAGTGGAGGTACATACACAGATCATCCAGGATTGTGGGTAGTGGAGGTACATACACAGATCATACAGGGTTGTGGGTAGTGGAGGTACATACACAGATCATACAGGGTTGTGGGTAGTGGAGGTACATACACAGATCATACAGAGTTGTGGGTAGTGGAGGTACATACATAGATCATCCAGGGTTGTGGGTAGTGGAGGTACATACACAGATCATCCAGGATTGTGGGTAGTGGAGGTACATACACAGATCATCCAGGGTTGTGGGTAGTGGAGGTACATACACAGATCATACAGGGTTGTGGGTAGTGGAGGTACATACACAGATCATACTGGGTTGTGGGTAGTGGAGGTACATATAGAGATCATACAGGGTTGTGGGTAGTGGAGGTACATACATAGATAATCCAGGGTTGTGGGTAGTGGAGGTACATACATAGATCATCCAGGGTTGTGGGTAGTGGAGGTACATACACAGATCATCCAGGGTTGTGGGTAGTGGAGGTACATACATAGATCATCCAGGGTTGTGGGTAGTGGAGGTACATACACAGATCATCCAGGATTGTGGGTAGTGGAGGTACAAACATAGATCATAAAGGGTTGTGGTAGTGGAGGTACATACACAGATCATCCAGGATTGTGGGTAGTGGAGGTACAAACATAGATCATAAAGGGTTGTGGGTAGTGGAGGTACATACATAGATCATCCAGGGTTGTGGGTAGTGGAGGTACATACACAGATCATCCAGGATTGTGGGTAGTGGAGGTACAAACATAGATCATACAGGGTTGTGGGTAGTGGAGGTACATACACAGATCATCCAGGATTGTGGGTAGTGGAGGTACATACACAGATCATCCACGGTTGTGGGTAGTGGAGGTACATACACAGATCATCCAGGATTGTGGGTAGTGGAGGTACATACACAGATCATCCAGGGTTGTGGGTAGTGGAGGTACATACACAGATCATCCACGGTTGTGGGTAGTGGAGGTACATACACAGATCATACAGGGTTGTGGGTAGTGGAGGTACATACACAGATCATACAGGGTTGTGGGTAGTGGAGGTACATACACAGATCATACTGGGTTGTGGGTAGTGGAGGTACATACACAGATCATACTGGGTTGTAGGTAGTGGAGGTACATACACAGATCATACTGGGTTGTGGGTAGTGGAAGTACATACACAGATCATACTGGGTTGTAGGTAGTGGAGGTACATACATAGATCATACAGGGTTGTGGGTAGTGGAGGTACATACACAGATCATACTGGGTTGTGGCTAGTGGAGGTACATACACAGATTATCCTGGGTTGTGGGTAGTGGAGGTACATACACAGATCATATAGGGTTGTGGGTAGTGGAGGTACATACACAGATCATACAGGGTTGTGGGTAGTGGAGCTACATACACAGATCATCCAGGATTGTGGGTAGTGGAGGTACAAACATAGATCATACAGGGTTGTGGGTAGTGGAGGTACATACATAGATTATACAGAGTTGTGGGTAGTGGAGGTACAAACATAGATCATACAGGGTTGTGGGTAGTGGAGGTACATACATAGATTATACAGGGTTGTGGGTAGTGGAGGTACATACATAGATTATACAGAGTTGTGGGTAGTGGAGGTACAAACATAGATCATACAGGGTTGTGGGTAGTGGAGGTACATACATAGATTATACAGAGTTGTGGGTAGTGGAGGTACAAACATAGATCATACAGGGTTGTGGGTAGTGGAGGTACATACACAGATCATCCAGGGTTGTGGGTAGTGGAGGTACATACACAGATCATTCTGGGTTGTGGGTAGTGGAGGTACATACACAGATCATACTGGGTTGTGGGTAGTGGAGGTACATACACAGATCATACTGGGTTGTGGGTAGTGGAGGTACATACACAGATCATACTGGGTTGTGGGTAGTGGAGGTACATACACAGATCATACTGGGTTGTGGGTAGTGGAGGTACATACATAGATCATACAGGGTTGTGGGTAGTGGAGGTACATACACAGATCATCCTGGGTTGTGGGTAGTGGAGGTACATACACAGATCATACAGGGTTGTGGGTAGTGGAGATACATACACAGATCATACAGGGTTGTGGGTAGTGGAGATACATACACAGATCATCCTGGGTTGTGGGTAGTGGAGGCACATACACAGATCATCCTGGGTTGTGGGTAGTGGAGGCACATACACAGATCATTCTGGGTTGTGGGTAGTGGAGGTACATACACAGATCATCCACGGTTGTGGGTAGTGGAGGTACATACACAGATCATACAGGGTTGTGGGTAGTGGAGATACATACACAGATCATCCTGGGTTGTGGGTAGTGGAGGCACATACACAGATCATCCTGGGTTGTGGGTAGTGGAGGTACATACACAGATCATCCAGAGTTGTGGGTAGTGGAGGTACATACACAGATCATCCAGGGTTGTGGGTAGTGGAGGTACATACACAGATCATCCAGAGTTGTGGGTAGTGGAGGCACATACACAGATCATCCTGGTTTTATGGTAGTGGAGACACATACACAGATCATCCAGGATTGGGGGTAGTGGTGGTACATACACAGATCATCCAGGGTTGCTGGTAGTAGAGATACAAACACAGATCATCCAGGGTTGCTGGTAGTGGTGGTACATACATAGATCATCCAGGGTTGTGGGTAGTGGAGATACATACATAGATCATTCAGGGTTGCTGGTAGTGGAGGTACATAAACAGATCATCCTGGGTTGTGGGTAGTGGAGATATATACACAGATCATCCTGGGTTGTGGGTAGTGGAGGCACATACACAGATCATTCTGGGTTGTGGTAGTGGAGGTACATACACAGATCATCCAGGGTTGTGGGTAGTGGAGGCACATACACAGATCATCCTGGTTTTATGGTAGTGGAGGCACATACACAGATCATGCAGGGTTGTGGGTAGTGGAGGCATATACACAGATCATCAAGGGTTGCTGGTAGTGGAGGTACATACAGAGATCATTCAGGGTTGCTGGTAGTTGGGGTACATACAGAGATCATTCAGGGTTGCTGGTAGTGGAGGTACATACAGAGATCATTCAGGGTTGCTGGTAGTTGGGGTACATACAGAGATCTTCCGGGGTTGCTTGTAGTGGAGGTACATACATAGATCATCCAGGGTTGTGGGTAGTGGAGGTACATACATAGATCATCCAGGGTTGCTGGTAGTGGAGGTACATACATAGATCATTCAGGGTTGCTGGTAGTGGAGGTACATACATAGATCATCCAGGGTTGTGGGTAGTGGAGGTACATACATAGATCATCCAGGGTTGCTGGTAGTGGAGGTGCATACATAGATCATCCAGGGTTGTTGGTAGTGGGGTTACATTCTTTCTTCTCTTCCCATTAATCATTTTTTCTTCTTACCCCCATTAAGTACTCATTTTTTTATTTTCTCCCCTTCATTTACTCATTCCATTTTCTTTTTCTCCTCCTTCCATTAATCATTTTTATTTCTTCTCCTCCATACATTGCTTAGTTTTCTTTCTTCTTCCTTTCCATTACTCATTTTTTTTTCTTCTCCCATTACTAATTTTTCTTTCTCCTCCTACTTCCATTACTCATTTTTCTTTCTTCTCCTCCTCCCATTACTCATTTTTTATTCTTCTCCTCTTCCAATGACTCATTTTTCTTTCTTCTCCTCGTCCTCCCATTACTCAGTTTTCTTTCTTATCCTCCCCCCATTACTCATTTTTCTTTCTTTTCCTCCTCTTCCCATTACTCAGTTTTCATTCTTCTCCTCCTCCCATTACTCATTTTTCTTTCTTCTCCTCGTCCTCCCATTACTCAGTTTTATTTCTTATCCTCCTCCCATTACTCATTTTTCTTTCTTTTCCTCCTCTTCCCATTACTCATTTTTCTTTCTTCTCCTCGTCCTCCCATTACTCAGTTTTCTTTCTTATCCTCCCCCCATTACTCATTTTTCTTTCTTTTCCTCCTCTTCCCATTACTCAGTTTTCATTCTTCTCCTCCTCCCATTACTCAGTTTTCTTTTTTCTCCTCCTCCCATTACTCAGTTTTCTTTCTTCTCCTCCTCCAATTACTCAGTTTTCTTTCTTCTCCTCCTCCCATTACTCAGTTTTCTTTCTTCTCCTCGTCCTCCCATTACTCAGTTTTCTTTCTTCTCCTCCTCCCATTACTCAGTTTTCTTTCTTCCCCTCCTTCCATTACTCATTTTTCTTTCTTCTCCTCGTCCTCCCATTACTCAGTTTTATTTCTTATCCTCCTCCCATTACTCATTTTTCTTTCTTTTCCTCCTCTTCCCATTACTCATTTTTCTTTCTTCTCCTCGTCCTCCCATTACTCAGTTTTCTTTCTTATCCTCCCCCATTACTCATTTTTCTTTCTTTTCCTCCTCTTCCCATTACTCAGTTTTCATTCTTCTCCTCCTCCCATTACTCAGTTTTCTTTTTTCTCCTCCTCCCATTACTCAGTTTTCTTTCTTCTCCTCCTCCAATTACTCAGTTTTCTTTCTTCTCCTCCTCCCATTACTCAGTTTTCTTTCTTCTCCTCGTCCTCCCATTACTCAGTTTTCTTTCTTCTCCTCCTCCCATTACTCAGTTTTCTTTCTTCCCCTCCTTCCATTACTCATTTTTCTTTCTTCTCCTCGTCCTCCCATTACTCAGTTTTATTTCTTATCCTCCCCCCATTACTCATTTTTCTTTCTTTTCCTCCTCTTCCCATTACTCATTTTTCTTTCTTCTCCTCGTCCTCCCATTACTCAGTTTTCTTTCTTATCCTCCCCCCATTACTCATTTTTCTTTCTTTTCCTCCTCTTCCCATTACTCAGTTTTCATTCTTCTCCTCCTCCCATTACTCAGTTTTCTTTTTTCTCCTCCTCCCATTACTCAGTTTTCTTTCTTTTCCTCCTCCCATTACTCAGTTTTCTTTCTTCTCCTCCTCCCATTACTCAGTTTTCTTTCTTCTCCTCGTCCTCCCATTACTCAGTTTTCTTTCTTCTCCTCCTCCCATTACTCAGTTTTCTTTCTTCCCCTCCTTCCATTACTCATTTTTCTTTCTTCTCCTCCTCCCATTACTCAGTTTTCTTTCTTCTAAACAAAACTATCTACAACCAGCCGTTATGACACCTCTATTCCTTTTAATGAAAAACGGTGTGACAAAAGAAGCCATATTCTGCATGAGGACATTAATCCGAAAAGTACACAGAAGTAAACAAACCACTATATGCCTGTTTCATAGAGTACACCAAAGCTTTTGATAGAATACACCATGAGCAACTTATAGACTGCCTAAAAGAGATACATCTAGATGACATGGACATGCGACTAATATGTAATTTATACTGGCAGCGAACATCAATAATAAAACATAACAAAGAGAACTCTACACCCATTGATATAAAAAGAGGAGTAAGACAAGGATGCATCCTATCACCAAGCTTGTTGAATCTATACACTGAGCAAATCTTTAAAAACATCATAGAGATGCCAGGCCTACAAATTAATGGAAAGATAATCAATAACCTAAGATATGCTGATGATACTGTATTCATCATCATCATCATGTGCCATACCGGTTGGTGTAGGCGATCATGTCCCTCCACAATCTTCTATCTACAGTGCATCGTATCAGTTCTGTTGTTGACTGTTTTCCATGCCATGACACCAAGCTATCCTGTATTTTCTCTCTTTGTCGTCCGCGATCTCTCTTTCCGTGTATTTTGCCACTTGTAACCAAGTATTCCAATTTTCCTCTTCTCATGATGAGCCCGATAAATGTTGATTGTTTCTTTCTGATGTTTTTTATTAGTTCCGTTTTGTGTTGGCCTCTTTGAGAATTTCCTCATTGGTCTTTTTAGCTGTCCAGGGAACTTTCAACATTCTTCTGAGAAATCCCATCTCTGTGGCCTCTAATCGTCTTTTCATTTGTTTGTCTCTGTCCATGATTCGCTTCCATAGGTCAGAATTGGTTCTATATAGCACTGATGAACTCTCTTTCTCACTTCTATGACATAGATTTGTGGCATAAAATATTTTTCATTTTCTGAAATGCTATTTTGGCCTGAGCTATTCTGCTTTTTATTTCTGTTGTGCATCTCCCATCTGATGTTATTATTGTGCCCAAGTATTTGAAACGTTGTACTTGTTTCAGATTTGTCTCGTTTATTTTTATACTGCATGATGGTGGTGATTGTTTCTTCGATATGGCCATTTCTTCTGCTTTCTTACTATTCAGACTGAGACCTTTCTTGTTGCTTTCTTTTACTATTATGTCTATCATTTCTTGTAGTTCGTTCTCTGTCTCTGCTATTAATAACGGCTGGGTGTAGATAGGGTTGTGGGTAGTGGAGGTACATACATAGATCATCCAGGGTTGCTGGTAGTGGAGGTGCATACATAGATCATCCAGGGTTGTTGGTAGTGGGGTTACATTCTTTCTTCTCTTCCCATTAATCATTTTTTCTTCTTACCCCCATTAAGTACTCATTTTTTTTATTTTCTCCCCTTCATTTACTCATTCCATTTTCTTTTTCTCCTCCTTCCATTAATCATTTTTATTTCTTCTCCTCCATACATTGCTTAGTTTTCTTTCTTCTTCCTTTCCATTACTCATTTTTTTTTCTTCTCCCATTACTAATTTTTCTTTCTCCTCCTACTTCCATTACTCATTTTTCTTTCTTCTCCTCCTCCCATTACTCATTTTTTATTCTTCTCCTCTTCCAATGACTCATTTTTCTTTCTTCTCCTCGTCCTCCCATTACTCAGTTTTCTTTCTTATCCTCCCCCCATTACTCATTTTTCTTTCTTTTCCTCCTCTTCCCATTACTCAGTTTTCATTCTTCTCCTCCTCCCATTACTCAGTTTTCTTTTTTCTCCTCCTCCCATTACTCAGTTTTCTTTCTTCTCCTCCTCCAATTACTCAGTTTTCTTTCTTCTCCTCCTCCCATTACTCAGTTTTCTTTCTTCTCCTCGTCCTCCCATTACTCAGTTTTCTTTCTTCTCCTCCTCCCATTACTCAGTTTTCTTTCTTCCCCTCCTTCCATTACTCATTTTTCTTTCTTCTCCTCGTCCTCCCATTACTCAGTTTTATTTCTTATCCTCCTCCCATTACTCATTTTTCTTTCTTTTCCTCCTCTTCCCATTACTCATTTTTCTTTCTTCTCCTCGTCCTCCCATTACTCAGTTTTCTTTCTTATCCTCCCCCCATTACTCATTTTTCTTTCTTTTCCTCCTCTTCCCATTACTCAGTTTTCATTCTTCTCCTCCTCCCATTACTCAGTTTTCTTTTTTCTCCTCCTCCCATTACTCAGTTTTCTTTCTTCTCCTCCTCCAATTACTCAGTTTTCTTTCTTCTCCTCCTCCCATTACTCAGTTTTCTTTCTTCTCCTCGTCCTCCCATTACTCAGTTTTCTTTCTTCTCCTCCTCCCATTACTCAGTTTTCTTTCTTCCCCTCCTTCCATTACTCATTTTTCTTTCTTCTCCTCGTCCTCCCATTACTCAGTTTTATTTCTTATCCTCCCCCCATTACTCATTTTTCTTTCTTTTCCTCCTCTTCCCATTACTCATTTTTCTTTCTTCTCCTCGTCCTCCCATTACTCAGTTTTCTTTCTTATCCTCCCCCCATTACTCATTTTTCTTTCTTTTCCTCCTCTTCCCATTACTCAGTTTTCATTCTTCTCCTCCTCCCATTACTCAGTTTTCTTTTTTCTCCTCCTCCCATTACTCAGTTTTCTTTCTTTTCCTCCTCCCATTACTCAGTTTTCTTTCTTCTCCTCCTCCCATTACTCAGTTTTCTTTCTTCTCCTCGTCCTCCCATTACTCAGTTTTCTTTCTTCTCCTCCTCCCATTACTCAGTTTTCTTTCTTCCCCTCCTTCCATTACTCATTTTTCTTTCTTCTCCTCCTCCCATTACTCAGTTTTCTTTCTTCTCCTCCTCCCATTACTCATTTTTCTTTCTTCTCCTCCTCCCATCACTCATTTTTCTTTCTTGTCCTCCTCCCATTACTCAGTTTTCTTTCTTATCCTCCTCCCATTACTCAGTTGTCTTTCTTCTCCTCCTTCCATTACTCAGTTTTCTTTCTTTTCCTACTCCCATCACTCATTTTTCTTTCTTCTCCTCCTCCCATTACTCAGTTTTCTTTCTTCTCCTTCTCCCATCACTCATTTTTCTTTCTTCTCCTCCTTCCATTTCTCAGTTTTCTTTCTTCTCCTCCTCCCATCACTCATTTTTCTTTCTTCTCCTCCTCTCATTACTCAGTTTTCTTTCTTCTCCTCCTCCCATTACTCAGTTTTCTTTCTTCTCCTCCTCCCATAACTCATTTTTCTTTCTTCTCCTCCTCCCATCACTCATTTTTCTTTCTTCTCCTCCTCCCATTACTCAGTTTTCTTTCTTCTCCTCCCCCCATCACTATTTTTCTTTCTTCTCCTCCTTCCATTACTCAGTTTTCTTTCTTCCCCTCCTCACATCACTCATTTTTCCGTCTTCTCCTCCTCCCATTACTCATTTTTCTTTCTTCTCCTCCTCCCATTACTCATTTTTCTTTCTTCTCCTCCTCCCATCACTCATTTTTCTTTCTTCTCCTCCTTCCATTACTCAGTTTTCTTTCTTCTCCTCCTCCCATCACTCATTTTTCTTTCTTCTCCTCCTCCCATTACTCAGTTTTCTTTCTTCTCCTCCTCCCATTACTCAGTTTTCTTTCTTCTCCTCCTCCCATCACTCATTTTTCTTTCTTCTCCTCCTCCCATCACTCATTTTTCTTTCTTCTCCTCCTCCCACTACTCAGTTTTCTTTCTTCTCCTCCTCCCATTACTCATTTTTCTTTCTTCTCCTCCTCCCATTACTCAGTTTTCTTTCTTCTCCTCCTCCCATCACTCATTTTTCTTTCTTCTCCTCCTCCCATTACTCAGTTTTCTTTCTTCTCCTCCTCCCATCACTCATTTTTCTTTCTTCTCCTCCTTCCATTACTCAGTTTTCTTTCTTCTCCTCCTACCATCACTCATTTTTCTGTCTTCTCCTCCTCCCATTACTCAACTTTCTTCTCCTCCTCCCATCACTCATTTTTCTTTCTTCTCCCCCTCCCATTACTCAACTTTCTTCTCCTCCTCCACCCATTACTAATTTTTATTCTTCCTCTGATGCTTTGTCTTTCTCATGCCCTTCGTTCTGATAACAGTCTCATCTCTGTGGTCCTGACAAAAAAGCACACCAACGACTTGTCTCAGAGCTGCCATTTGGACGCCTCGCATCCGAGGTTGCTATTTTATTTACCATTTCAAATTGAGGCCATATTAGAAGAATAACAGGATAGAAAGATACAGAAGAAGGAGTAGAACGAATAAACAAGAAAAAAAAACTGAAGGAATAAACGAAGAAGATGAAATACTAGAGGGGAAAACAAAGATGATAAAAACGTCACAGTTATCTTTCGTGCCCATTAAAATAATCTTTCTGTCTCTCCCCCTCTTTCTTACTTTCCCCAATGAATGTACTCCTTACTTGACCAGGCAATTACAGGCTAATCTTTTAATCCTCTTTACTGTCTGCCTTTCCCCTCTCTCTCTCTCTCTCTCTCTCTCTCTCTCTCTCTTTCTCTCTCTCTCTCTCTCATGTTCCAATTCAGGCACATTTGCCAAATCCTCCTTTTTTTTTCTTTTTTTTTTAAACCCAAGCTCTTTCCCCCGTTTCATTTCGGTTAAATATTCGGCTAAGTTAGGAAATTAGACGGATTTCATGAACTATATTCTTTTTAAATATATCTTAACTATACTCATTATTTATATTGTTCTTTAGCGTCTCTTAGCTACATTCATTAATTATATTGTTCTTTAACGTCTCTTAACTACATTAATTAATTATATTGTTCTTTAACGTCTCTTAACTACATTAATTAATTATATTGTTCTTTAACGTCTCTTAGCTACATTCATTAACTATATTGTTCTTTAACGTATCTTAGCTACATTCATTAACTATATTGTTCTTTAACGTATCTTAGCTACATTCATTAACTATATTGTTCTTTAACGTATCTTAGCTACATTCATTAATTATATTGTTCTTTAACGTATCTTAGCTACATTCATTAACTATATTGTTCTTTAACGTCTCTTAGCTACATTCATTAACTATATTGTTCTTTAACGTATCTTAGCTACATTCATTAACTATATTGTTCTTTAACGTATCTTAGCTACATTTATTAACTATATTGTTCTTTAACGTCTCTTAGCTTCACTCATTAATTATATTGTTCTTTAACATCTCTTAGCTACATTCATTAATTATATTACAAACCAAAGTGACAAAATCTCATCGTATATTTCTAAATCATCATCATTGAGTGTCGTCTCCGCATCGAAGGTTGGCTACCATGGAGCGCCATTCCGCTCTATCTCTTGCTTTAATGGTGCAGGTTGTTATAGGCTGACTTGTCCATCTTTTGATGTTACTCGTCCATGTTAGTCTTGGTCTGCCTCTGCCTCTTTTATCTTGTATTTTCCCCTCCAAGATTACTTTTAGTAGGCTGTTGTGTCTTTTAACATGGCTCAAAAATCTCATTTGTCTTGTTTGAATTGTGTTTAGTAGTTCTCTTTTCATTTTTAGTTGTTTTAAGACTTCATCGTTTGTTTTCTTTTCTTTCCATCCAATTCTTCATATTCTTCTATAAATCCACACGGGGGACTGGTTGGTCTCGAGGCATGACGCCGACCTCGAGACAGAGAGGTTAAGGGGTTCAAATCCCAGCCGCATCAGTAGAGATTTTAATTTATGATTTCTCTCTGCGGCAACCGCCCCTGGTCTCAGCAGCGAGGCCCGGCTTGAAACGTCAATTACTTATCGACGGAAAAAATATGAGTACCTCCGAAGACGGAGTTATCTGCCTGTCCGGCGAGGGACCCCTGTGCAGACGGCTGTCAGGGAGAAATGGATTAACACACAAAATTCAGTTCCTAGTGTTTAGGGACTTCGTCAGAGGTGAAAGCTGGGGAACGAAAAATAAAAATAAAATAAATTAAAAAAAATAAATCCACACTTGAGAGGCTTCGCTTTTCTGTTCTGTTTTCTGATCTAATGACCATGTTTTTGCACCATGCAGGAATGTTGAGAAAATGTAACATTTTGCTATTCTTAGTTTTAGCCCTGGTGATATTTGTTTTGATGTTAGTATACTTTTCAAGCAGAACCGAGAAATGAAGCCGTTGAAGTGTGGATCTATAGAAGAATAGGTAGAATTGGATGGAAAAGAAAAGAAAACAAACGATGAAGTCTTAAAACAACTAAAAATAAAAAGAGAACTACTAAACACAATTCAAACAAGACAAGTGAGATTTTTGGGGCATGTTAAAAGACACAACAGCCTACTAAAATAATCTTGGAGGGGAAAATACAAGGTAAAAGAGGCAGAGGCAAACCAAGACTAACATGGACGAGTAACATCAAAAGATGGACAAATGAGCCTATGACAACCTGCACAATCAAAGCAAGAGACAGAGCAGAATGACGCTCCATGGTAGCCAACCTTCGTTGCGGAGATGGCACCTGATGATGATGATGATGATGATGATGCTTTTCATGGCATTAAAATTGCCATTCCTATTCTTTTGTTTATTTGAGTTTTACATTTTCCATCACTGGTTATAGTATGTTCAAGGTATTTGTTGCTCTGAACTGTCTCCAGGTCTATTCCTTCAATTTTGACATACACTTGTAGATTTTGAGTATTATCTTTGTTTATGATCATAGTTTTGGGAGCCGCGACAGCTCAGTGGTTAGTGAACTGGACTACAAAGGACAAGAGGTAGGGTTCGAACCCAACCGACGGCTTTCGGGTTCACCCAGCCTTAAATGGGTACCAGATTTTTTTCTGGGAAAGTAAAGCAGCACGGGCGTAATACCGACCACATTACCCCAAAAATCATGTGCTGAGGGTCTGTAAAATATAGGGTCACTAACAGCATATTTCCCTATACGCCACTTGGCGTGGCGGGGGTACTTTACTTTTTTTTACTTACTATGATCATAGTTTTAGTTTTTTTATATTCATATCTACTCCATAATCCATATTTTTTGCTTGTCATGTTTATTTCATTAAGTAATTGTTGATCTTTAGGCTTTTCTGCTAGTAATACAATATATAAAACAAGGAGTCAGACAAGGCTGTTTTCTGTCACCGGACTTGTTTTCACTTTACAGCGAATATATTATGAGATCAATAGTAGACAAAAAAGGAATTGAAGTCACGGTCACAACATAAATAATTTGCGATATGCCGATGACACCGACTTAATAGCAGAGACAGAGAACGAACTACAAGAAATGATAGACATAATAGTAAAAGAAAGCAACAAGAAAGGTCTCAGTCTGAATAGTAAGAAAGCAGAAGAAATGGCCATATCGAAGAAACAATCACCACCATCATGCAGTATAAAAATAAACGAGACAAATCTGAAACAAGTACAACGTTTCAAATACTTGGGCACAATAATAACATCAGATGGGAGATGCACAACAGAAATAAAAAGCAGAATAGCTCAGGCCAAAATAGCATTTCAGAAAATGAAAAATATTTTATGCCACAAATCTATGTCATAGAAGTGAGAAAGAGAGTTCATCAGTGCTATATAGAACCAATTCTGACCTATGGAAGCGAATCATGGACAGAGACAAACAAATGAAAAGACGATTAGAGGCCACAGAGATGGGATTTCTCAGAAGAATGTTGAAAGTTCCCTGGACAGCTAAAAAGACCAATGAGGAAATTCTCAAAGAGGCCAACACAAAACGGAACTAATAAAAAACATCAGAAAGAAACAATCAACATTTATCGGGCTCATCATGAGAAGAGGAAAATTGGAATACTTGGTTACAAGTGGCAAAATACACGGAAAGAGAGATCGCGGACGACAAAGAGAGAAAATACAGGATAGCTTGGTGTCATGGCATGGAAAACAGTCAACAACAGAACTGATACGATGCACTGTAGATAGAAGATTGTGGAGGGACATGATCGCCTACACCAACCGGTATGGCACATGATGATGATGATGAATACAGTATCATCAGCATATCTTAGGTTATTGATTATCTTTCCATTAATTTGTAGGCCTGGCATCTCTATGATGTTTTTAAAGATTTGCTCAGTGTATAGATTCAACAAGCTTGGTGATAGGATGCATCCTTGTCTTACTCCTCTTTTTATATCAATGGGTGTAGAGTTCTCTTTGTTATGTTTTATTATTGATGTTCGCTGCCAGTATAAATTACATATTAGTCGCATGTCCATGTCATCTAGATGTATCTCTTTTAGGCAGTCTATAAGTTGCTCATGGTGTATTCTATCAAAAGCTTTGGTGTACTCTATGAAACAGGCATATAGTGGTTTGTTTACTTCTGTGTACTTTTCGGATTAATGTCCTCATGCAGAATATGGCTTCTTTTGTCACACCGTTTTTCATTAAAAGGAATAGAGGTGTCATAACGGCTGGTTGTAGATAGTTTTTCTGACTCGGCTCTTGCTGACGTGCTTAAATTATTTGCGCGACAGTCTAGTTGTGAAATAATGTGCTGCAATTCCCCGTTGTTATGTTTACTTCTGACGTGCGGATGAACTGTGAACTTCATCGATATTTATTTTATTTATTCTTCTTGTTTAGACGTGTTTAACCTATCATCGATAAGCCAACATGTGTTCGCGGTTCAACAGGCAAACACCTATTTTGACAACAATGGCGACTACCGGGAATGTCTTTTCCAAATGTACAGTCTGTGACGGTAAATGGGGCGGAAGAATCAGAAATGATCAAATGCTTAGAAAACGAAAACAAAGAAGTGTGTGGCACACATGAGGCATATTCAGGACACGAAAGACGAATATGGCTGACCACCGTGAAAGAGATTGGAGCCTCATCACGTAACATTCCAAAGAAAGCCATGGAGAGAAATTCTAACTGTCATAAAAGAGATCTTATATACATAGAATATTTTGACTTTGCCAAATAGAAACTAAAATTACAAAATCACATCATAACATTCCAAATGAAAATCAAAATTACATCGTATTAATGCGAACCAAAATTACAAAACCAAAGTCATGTAAGCTATTACATATGTAAATCAAAATCACACTAAGTTTGTCGCTCCAGATAATAAAAACCATCCCTGACAAGTGCTCTCCAGGACTCCAAAATCTGGCTCAACATAGCCTCCAATCCTGTTATCTTTGACCTATACATCACCCCACGGCCCCACACAAGCGACGAGCCCTCGGCACCCAATCGGAGACACTCGTATCGTATTTATCTATAATTCACTCGAGATCGCCTCGGTAAATGTCAAAAGTGAATTGTTATTGTACAGGGAAGAACAAATGTGCGTAATGGAGCCAGTTAAAGAGGCATTCATGATAGCTACCCATTACATCGTTTTATGAAAGAAACGCCAGGAGATATTACCTGACGTTGTGATACAAAGAGAAGTCCAATCAACTTTTAATTAAATATCTTTATTTTACCATTTTTAAACATTTTCATCATCATCATCGAGTGCCGTCTCCGCAACGAAGGTTGGCTACTATGGATCGCCATTCCACTATATTTCTTGTTTTGATGTGCAGGTTGTCATAGATTGACTTGTCCATCTTTTGTTACTCGTCCATGCTAGTCTTGGTCTGCCTCTTTTACCTTGTATTTTCCCTTCCAATGTTACTTTTATTAGGCTGGTATGTCTTTTAACGTGTACCAAAAATGTCATTTGTTTTGTCTTAATTGTATTTAGTAGTTCTCTTTTTATTTTTAGTTGTTTTAAAACTTCGTCGTTTGCGTTCGTTCCTTTCCATCCAATTCTACCTATTCTTCTGTAAATCCACATTTCAAACGCTTCAATTTTCTGTTCTATTTTCTTGTCTAATGTCCATGTTTCTGCACCATACAGGAATATTGAGAAGATGCAACATTTTGCTATTCTTAGTTTCAGCCCTAGATGAACAAGCATGTTTTAGGAAGAACAGATCATGTGCTGATCAAATAACTACTCTACGTATAATAGTTGAACAAAGTTTAGAACTAAAATCCCCACTTTATATTGGATTCATAGATTACGAAAAGGATTTGATAGTTTAGACAGAAGAATGCTTTGGAAGTTGCTGAGTCATTACGGAATCCCCATGAAGTTTATTAATCTGATAAAAACAATGTATGAAGTAACAACATGTAGAGTGATGCATGAAGGACAGCTTACAGAAGCATTTGAAACAAGAACAGGAGTAAGGCAAGGATGCCTTCTGTCCCCATTTCTCTTTCTACTGGCCATAGATTGGATTATGAAAATAACTCAAAACAACAGAAATGGGATCCAATGGTCACTGACCAAACAACTTGATGATTTAGACTTTGCTGATGACATAGTTCTCCTATCACACAGCCATCAACAGATGCAGGATAAAATGAGTATATTAGATGAGAGATCACAACAGCTAGGACTAAAGATTAATAGAGATAAGACCAACATTATGAGAATTAATGCAGTTGGCAAGAACCAAATAAAACTAGGAGAAATACCTCTACTAGACTATAATCTTACATATATATGGGCAGTAATATAGATAAAGAGGGAGGAACAGAAAATGATACCAAAATAAGGATATCAAAAGCAAGAGGAGCTTTCATTGCACTGGGAAACATATGGAAATCCAAAGAAATTAGGCTAAATACAAAAATAAAAATTTTCAACTCAAATGTTAAGTCAGTCCTATTATATGGCTGTGAAACATGGAGAATAACAAAATTGACAATCACGAAGGTACAGACTTTCATTAATGGATGCTTACGCAGAATAAAAGGATGGAAATGGCAGGACAAAGTCACTAACATAGAATTATGGAAATGTACCGGTCAAATACCAGTGGATAAAGAGATACAGCGAAGACGATGGCGATGGATAGGATACACACAACGGAAGCCAACTGAGAGTATTACACAACAGGCCCTTTTTTGGAATCCCCAGGGGAAAAGACAAAGAGGAAGACCAAGGAATTCTTGGAGAAGAACGATCGAAGCAGAGATGAAGAGGATGGGGAAGACATGGAATGATCTTAAAAGAATTGCAAAAAACAGAACGACTTGGAAAGTGTTTGTTGAAGACCTATGCTCCACTGGGAGCTAAAAGGTAGAAGAAGAATAAATTTCAGCCCTGCTGTTATTTGTTTTGTTGTTAGTATATTTTTTATGGCATTAAAATTACTTTTTGCCATTCCTATTCTTTTGTTTATTTCAATTTTACATTTTCCATCATTGGTTATAGTATGTCCAAGGTAGTTGTAGCTCTGAACTGTCTGCAGATGTACTCCTTCAACTGTGATATTTAATTGTAGGTCTTGGGAATTTTCTTTGTTTATGATCATAGTCTTTTAGATATTCATATCTAGTCCATATTTTTTGCTTGTCATGTTTATTTCATTAAGTAATTGTTGTAGATCTTTAGGATTTTCTGCTAGTAGTACAGTATCGTCAGCATATCTTAGGTTATTGATTATCTTTCCATTAATGTTTAGGCCTGGTATCTCTGAGATGTTTTTAAAGATTTGCTCAATGTATAGATTGAACAAGCTTGGTGAAAGGATGCATCCTTGTCTTACTCCTCTTTTTAATATCAATGGGTGTAGAGTTCTCATTGTTATATTTTATTATTGCTGTTTGCTCCCAGTACAACTTACATATCAGTCGTATGTCTGTGTCGTCTAGATTTATATCTTTTAGGCAGTCTATAAGTTGGTTATGGTGTATTCTATCGAAAGCTTTGGTGTAGTCTATGAAGAAGGCATATATTGGTTTGTTTACTTCTATGCACTTTTCAATTAATGTTCTCATGTTAAATATGGCTTCTTTTGTGCCACTGTTTTTCCTGAATCCAAAGTATTGCTAATCTAATTCAGTATTGATTTTATTCTGAATCCTTCCCTGTATAACTTTTGGTAAAATTTTTGTTACCTGGCTCATTAGACTTATTGTTCTAAAATCATTGCATTCAACTGCACCATTCTTTTTAGGCAATGCAATGAAAGTTGATGTTTTTTTGTTCATTTGGTATGTATCCTGTATGGTATATGTCATTTCATATGTCTGTGATCACTTCAATGCCAATACCATCTAGTGCCTGTATCACCTCTATCTGTATATTGTCAGGTCCTGCTTCCTTTCCCTTTGTCATTGTTTTTATAGCTGTTTCAACTTCAGATTTAAGGATTTTATAGCTGTATGTACATTTTATGTCTGGCTTTTTGTCCCTTTCTTCATGAAATAATTATGTTATATATTCCTGCCATCTATCTATTAAATCTTTGTTGTCTGTTAGCATTCTTCTCTCTTTGTTTGCAATAATCCGCTTCCTGTAGCTTTTTTGTCTTTATTAGTCATTTTCATTATTTCTGTGTGCATTCCTCTTAAGTTTTGTTTACTTTCCATTGTTTCGACTTCTAGATATTTTTGGTTGAGCCAGTCTTCTTTTGCTTTTTTGCACATTCTCCGTATTTCATTGTCAATTTCCTTGTATCTGGCAGTGTTTTTCGCTTGTCTTCTTTCTTCCATCTTTTCTAAGATTTTGTCAGTTATCCATTTTTGTGTTTTGTTACTTTCCTTTTTGGGTAAGGTGTTGCAGGATTCTTGTATGCTGTTTTTTTATGCAATATCATTTTGTTGTGGGAGCAGCCGACATCAGGGAAGGAGATGATCGCCTACCACAACGGGTATGGCACAAGATGATATTAAAGATGATGAAAGAGAGCAATATCAAGCCATCGCTGTGTTTAGTACCGGGAGGGGGGGGGGGGCGGGGGGAGACACACCGGAACTGAATTATGGGTAAAACTACGCGTTGTTATTCAAAACAAAAACATAAGAGTCTATCTATAGCCTGACCTACTGACATCAATAATCTAGGTCGCTTACCTTAACCTAATTCGCCGAATCGTAAAGCACATATGGCGGGCGGGGGATGAGATGAGAGAACAGCCAAATAAAACACACACACACACACACACGTGAGAGGAGAAGCATATCAGCTCACGTAAGTACAAACGTGATACACGTCTCATAGCTTCGTTCTGAAATGTTATCGTCAGGCTTTGAGTATCTCTTACTTAGATCGTATAACAAATGGTATCGTTATGTTTTGGTCATCTCATACATATATCGTATCACAAATGTTATCGTTATGTTTTGGACATCTCTTACTTAGATCGTATAACAAATGGTATCGTAATGTTTTGGTCATCTCATACATATATCGTATCACAAATGTTATCGTTATGTTTTGGACATCTCCTACTTAGATCGTATCACAAATGTTATCGTTATGTTTTGGACATCTCCTACTTAGATCGTATCACAAATGTTATCCTCAGGTTTTGGGCGTGTCTCACGTAGATCCTATCACAAATGAAAAGTTTGTAAAAGGTAACAACAAACATCGGGGTACATGATGATCTTTTGACTATTTTCTATCAATATTGGCCCTGGCGGCGGTCATTTTTTGTAAACTCTTCCAACTGCCAGGAGTTCTTTAACGTGTGCAGAATGCACACAGGACCTTCTACTTTTGCAGTTTTCTGAGAGGGCTAGACATCAAATCTCACTGCCCAGTGAGGGCAAGACATCAAATCTCACTGCTCAGAGAGGGCTAGACATCAAATCTTACTGCCCAGAGAGGGCTAGACATCAAATCTTACTGCCCAGTGAAGGCTAGACATCTAATCTTACTGCCCAGTGAGGGCTAGACATCAAATCTTACTGCCCAGTGAGGGCTAGACATCAAATCTTACTGCCCAGTGAGGGCTAGACATCAACTCTCACTGCCCAGTGAGGGCTAGACATCAAATCTTACTGCCCAGTGAGGGCTAGACATCAAATCTTACTGCCCAGAGAGGGCTAGACATCAAATCTTACTGCCCAGTGAAGGCTAGACATCAAATCTTACTGCCCAGTGAGGGCTAGACATCAAATCTTACTGCCCAGTGAGGGCTAGACATCAAATCTTACTGCCCAGTGAGGGCTAGACATCAACTCTCACTGCCCAGTGAGGGCTAGACATCAAATCTTACTGCCCAGTGAGGGCTAGACATCAAATCTTACTGCCCAGTGAGGGCTAGACATCAAATCTCACTGCTCAGAGAGGGCTAGACATCAAATCTTACTGTCCAGAGAGGGCTAAACATCAAATCTTACTGCCCAGTGAGGGCTAGACATCAAATCTTACTGCCCAGTGAGGGCTAGACATCAAATCTCACTGCTCAGAGAGGGCTAGACATCAAATCTTACTGTCCAGAGAGGGCTAGACATCAAATCTTACTGCCCAGTGAGGGCTAGACATCAAATCTTACTGCCCAGTGAGGGCTAGACATCAAATCTTACTGCCCAGTGAGGGCTGGACATCAAATCTTACTGCCCAGTGAGGGCTAGACATCAAATCTCACTGCCCAGTGAGGGCTAGACATCAAATCTTACTGCCCAATGAGGGCTATACATCAAATCTTACTGCCCAGTGAGGGCTAGACATCAAATCTCACTGTTCAGAGAGGGCTAGACATCAAATCTTACTGTCCAGAGAGGGCTAGACATCAAATCTTACTGCCCAGTGAGGGCTAGACATCAAATCTTACTGCCCAGTGAGGGCTAGACATCGAATCTCACTGCTCAGAGAGGGCTAGACATTAAATCTTACTGTCCAGAGAGGGCTAGACATCAAATCTTACTGCCCAGTGAGGGCTAGACATCAAATCTCCTTGCCCAGTGAGGGCTAGACATCAAATCTTACTGCCCAGTGAAGGCTAGACATCAAATCTTACTGCCCAGTGAGGGCTAGACATCAAATCTTACTGCCCAGTGAAGGCTAGACATCAAATCTTACTGCCCAGTGAGGGCTAGACATCAAATCTTACTGCCCAGTGAAGTCTAGACATCAAATATTACTGCCCAGTGAGGGCTAGACATCAAATCTTACTGCCCAGTGAGGGCTAGACATCAAGTCTTACTGCCTAGTGATGGCTAGACATCAAATCTTACTGCCCAGTGAAGGCTAGACATCAAATCTTACTACCCAGTGAGGGTTAGACATCAAATCTTACTGTCCAGTGAAGGCTAGATATCTCACTGCTCAGAGAGGGCTAAACATCAAATCTTACTGCCCAGTGAAGGCTAGACATCAAATCTTACTGCCCAGTGAAAGCTAGACATCAAATCTTACTGCCCAGTGAGGGCTAGACATCAAATCTTACTGCCCAGTGAGGGCTAGACATCAAATCTTACTGCCTAGTGATGGCTAGACATCAAATCTTACTGCCCAGTGAAGGCTAGACATCAAATCTTACTACCCAGTGAGGGCTAGACATCAAATCTTACTGTCCAGTGAAGGCTAGACATCTCACTGCTCAGAGAGGGCTAAACATCAAATCTTACTGCCTAGTGAGGGCTAGACACCAAATCTCACTGCTCAGTGAGGGCTAGACATCAAATCTCATTGCCCAGAGAGGGCTTGACATAAAATCTCACTGCCAAAAGTGGGCTTGACATCAAATCTCATTGCCCAGAGAGGGCTTGACATCAAATCTCACTGCCCAGCGATCAGGGAGCCACAGAGAAACCATGGATTTGAAATAACAAATTCCACACGCCTTTATGAGATTTATACTCTGGACTTTTCGGTCCAGAAGACAACATTCTACCTCTATACCACCCAGAGCCTCAAGGATGATAATTCCCTTGACCCATTTTGCCATCCTTGGAACATGTTTGTAGAAACCATGAACTGCAGCGACTGCTTCACCTGTGCCCAACACTGAATCGATTCCTGCTCGACGAGTCTTCAAAACACAGCGCATTAATAAGAGATGCGTTCTCTGAGGGAAATATCAACAGTTTCTTTGGTTGGAGACTGCACCCAACATTGATTTTCATAAATGGAACTTATTTTATTACAATACCTGCAGTCTGTCGCAGTAGAAAAATGGAGAATAGTAGAAGTTAGGTGGTGTGTTTTGATGGTGTGCTGTCGCGGTGTGTTATGCTGGTGTGCTGTCTCCGTGTGTTTCGATGCAACTGTATTGTCTCCCTCTTTTGTTATCTCTTCTGGTTTTGAGATTATGTAGAAAGTAGAATAGCTTCCATGAATGTTTACAGCATGATGGGGTGGAGACTACATAATTACAAGAACACTTAAATAGACTTAACAGCACAGGTACCAAATACAACATGGAAACTCAGCACTTGTAAGGCAGAAGTCGTGAGCATTGCAAAAGAGAAATAGTATGTATGGCCCTTTTCGTCTTGTCAGACGGTCTAATGGAGGCTATTGTGTATTTTTTTTAAGTTTTGTTTTTGTTGAACAGCTTCTCTCGTGGCTAATTCTACCAATGTTTGATAAACACACACGGCCACAGAATAAACAAGTCAGACCCACTGATCCACTGGGTTTTACATCTTTTTTCATGAGTCTTTTCTCTTCTAAGTTTTGCCTTAGCACAATCTCAAATGTTATACCTTCCCTTATACATGCTCTCCATGATGTGCGATCACTTGCCAGATGTTCCCAGTCATTTTCACAGATGGAGAAGTAGAATATCAACATAACTAAAGACGGTAGATAACTTTAACAAGGAGAGAAATGTAAATACCTGGGAAGTCTAGTGACAAACGACAATTCACAAACAGCAGAGATAGAATCAAGATGCAACAAAGCTTGTCAAATCATTGGACATCTATCACAACTATTATCCAACAAGAAAATAACTCTAGAGGCAAAACGAGCACTCTACAATACAATCTCCATCCCAATGTTGTGCTACCAATGCTAGACCTGGACCCTAGATGCAAGAACAATAAGAAAAATAACCTCTACTGAGATGAAATGTGTTGGGCGAATGACAGGAAACAGTCTGAGAGATAAGATAGAAATGAAGAACTGAGAAAACACCTAGGAATAACCCTGCTATATAATATATAAAGAAACAACATATAAAATGGTTTGGCCACGTGATATAGCAGAAATGTCAACGCCTAAAAACAAGACAATTTTTTTCTTTCTTAGGAAAAGTGTTTTATTAAAATAACTTCTCTATAAAAACACATCGATAATACATTTCTTTGCTTCCTCATTTCTCTTTCCTCTATTGTTTTCGTCTGTTTCTGTATCAATTTTCTTCGTAACTATTTTCAGTATATATGTCCTTTATATTTTTTTGTTTATTTTCATCGTCATCATCATTATCATCATCATCATCATCATTATCATCATCATCATTGAGTGCAGTCTCCGCATCGAAGATTGACTACCATGGAGCGCCATTCCACTCTGTCTCTTGCTTTGATGGTACAGGTCTTCATAGGCTGACTTGTCCATCTTTTGATATTACTCGTCCATGTTAGTCTTGATCTGCCTCTGTCTCTTTTACTTTGTATTTTCCCTTCCAAAATTACTTTTAGTATGCTGTAGTGTCTTTTAACCTGCCCCAAAAATCTCATTTCTCTTGTTTGAATTGTGTTTAGTAGTTCTCCTTTCATTTTAAGTTGTTTTAAGACATCATCGTTTGTTTTCTTGCCATCCGGTTCTTCCTTTCCTTCTATAAATCCACATTTCAAAGGCTTCAAATTTCGGTTGTGTTCTCTAGTATAATGTCCAATTGCAGTGCATTTTAGATGCAATTTTATACAAATAATTCCGAAATTATAACTTAATTATTATCAATAATAAAATTACCTAGAAACTTTTACTTTTCGATTTTGATAATTTGAAATCTATACTCAATAAACAAAACTATCTTTACAGCATTATCCCATTAATTGTGGGGGAGGGGAGGGGGCAAACATGACTGGAGAATAATGGCCGCTCGTCCTGAGCTGTCGCTTCGAGGTGTTAGGGTCTGATTTTGTTTATTTAATATCCGATGGAAAAACTGTTGAACATTCAGGGATTCGAATTCAAAAATTTAATTAACCTATCTTCTGGTTCAACCCAACCTATCTCCTGGTTCAACCCAACCTATCTCCTGGTTCAACCCAACCTTTCTACTGGTTCAACCCAACCTTTCTACTAGTTCAACCCAACCTTTCTACTGGTTCAGCCAAACCTATTTCCTGGTTCAACCCAACCTATCTCCTGGTTCAACCCAACCTATCTCCTGGTTCAACCCAACCTATCTCCTGGTTCAACCCAACCATTCTACTGGTTCAACCCAACCTATTTCCTAGTTCAACCCAACCTATCTCCTGGTTCAACCCAACCTATCTCCTGGTTCAACCCAATCTATCTCCTGGTTCAACCCAACCTTTCTACTGGTTCAACCCAACCTATCTCCTGGTTCAACCCAAGCTATCTCCTGGTTCAACCCAACCTATCTCCTGGTTCACCCAACCTTTCTACTGGTTCGACCCAGTCTTTCTCCTAGTGATTGTTGTAATTTTAAATCTTTACTCAGTGATTGTGTTAATTTTAAATCTTTACTCAGTGATTGTGTTAATTTTAAATCTTTATTTAGTGAATGTGATAATGTAAAGAAGCAATCAACATTTTTCGGGCACATCATGAGAAGAGGAAAGTTGAAATACTTGGTTACAACTGGCAAAATAAAAGGAAAGAGAGATCGCGGACGACAAGGAGAGAAAATACAGGATAGCTTGGTGTCATGGCATGGAAAACAGTCAACAACAGAACTGATACGATGCACTGTAGATAGAAGATTGTGGAGGGACAAGATCACCTACGCCAACCGGTATGGCACATGATGATGATGATGATAATGTAAAATCGTTATTTAGTGAATGTGATAATGTAAAATCGTTATTTAGTGAATGTGATAATGTAAAATCGTTATTTAGTGAATGTGATAATGTAAAATCGTTATTTAGTGAATGTGATAATGTAAAATCGTTATTTAGTGAATGTGATAATGTAAAATCGTTATTTAGTGAATGTGATAATGTAAAATCGTTATTTAGTGAATGTGATAATGTAAAATCTTTATTTAGTGAATGTGATAATGTAAAATCTTTATTTAGTGAATGTGATAATGTAAAATCGTTATTTAGTGAATGTGATAATGTAAAATCTTTATTTAGTGAATGTGATAATGTAAAATCTTTATTTAGTGAATGTGATAATGTAAAATCGTTATTTAGTGAATGTGATAATGTAAAATCTTTATTTAGTGAATGTGATAATGTAAAATCTTTATTTAGTGAATGTGATAATGTAAAATCGTTATTTAGTGAATGTGATAATGTAAAATCGTTATTTAGTGAATGTGATAATGTAAAATCGTTATTTAGTGAATGTGATAATGTAAAATCGTTATTTAGTGAATGTGATAATGTAAAATCTTTATTTAGTGAATGTGATAATGTAAAATCTTTATTTAGTGAATGTGATAATGTAAAATCTTTATTTAGTGAATGTGATAATGTAAAATCTTTATTTAGTGAATGTGATAATGTAAAATCGTTATTTAGTGAATGTGATAATGTAAAATCTTTATTTAGTGAATGTGATAATGTAAAATCGTTATTTAGTGAATGTGATAATGTAAAATCTTTATTTAGTGACACTTATAATGTAAAATCGTTATTTAGTGAATGTGATAATGTAAAATCTTTATTTAGTGAATGTGATAATGTAAAATCTTTATTTAGTGAATGTGATAATGTAAAATCTTTATTTAGTGAATGTGATAATGTAAAATCTTTATCAGTGATTGTGGTAACCGTAAACTTTAACTCACATGATTGTGGTAAAATGGAGAACTTTGCTAACCTATTGAAAATGAAATCGTATATACATGATTGTTGATTGATTGTGGTAATTTGAAATCTTTACTCACCTCTTTAAGTATCTTCATGAAATGATCACTCACACGACACAATTACTTCTGGCAATTTCCCCCGAGTTCATAAAAATTGAGATAATGTCCCTGGCATTTACAGAAACATTAAGTGCTCGCTTTTTGTATAGTTAAATCAACACATCTTTTTCCGAGCATGCTGGCGAGTTCTGATAGATAAAAAAAAGAGGGACAGCAACCACAGAACGTGCTATACATTGCTTCTATTCACAGGGAAAAAAAACATTTTTTTGTATCATATATTTGAAGTATCTGTTTTGAACATAAATCGTAATGGAAGTTCTCAAATATCTACGTGGTTCAACGTGATTCCATTTGTTAAATAAATGCAGCGGTAAAGATATCCCATTTGGCAAAATAAATGTTAGCAAAAATTCCATGAGATAACATTTTTCAGTTTCAAGATAAGAATATTATCTTTTCTATTAGTTCTTGTTTGTCTTATTGTTCTTGTTTAAAGGGGGAGAATTGAATAAAAAGAAAGCTGCGTGTTCTAGAGGGAGAGGGGGTTAAGAGAAAGAAATACTGGGGAGAGAAGAGAAATTATGTGATATAGATAATGAGGGAAAAAACAATAAAGATGAATAGAGAAAGAAATAAAAAAGGAAGAAAAAGGGACAAAAAGAATCACAATGTAAGGGAGAGGGAGACGGAGCGGGCGATAGAGAAGAAAGTGAGATATTTTGTGGGCATGAAAAAATGAGGAGAAAAGGAGAGGATATGATAGAAAAAAAGGAAATAAAAAAAGACAGAAAGAAAGAAGAAAGGAAGGAAAGAAGAAAGAAAGGAAGAAAGAAAGATAGAAAGAAAGCGAAAGACATCTTCAGAAGAAACTAGTCGTTAAACTAACGACATAACGAAGTTACCGCCTTTCAAAACAGAACTCTTCTTTTGACTCAAGTGTAAAAAGGTACACTTTAGCACCTTGCAGAGAGGTACCAAGGTAATAACTTTGAGAAAAAAATACAGACCAATTGTTAATCTCCAAATCACGATTAAAATTGCAAAAAGAGAAACAGAACATCAACATTACTATAGACAGCATACAACTAAAACAGGTAGAGGAATTCCAATACCAAGGAAGTCTAGTGACAAACGATAATTCACAAACAGCAGAAATAGGCTCAAGATGCAACAAAGCTTGTCAAATCATTGGACAGCTATCACCACTATTGTTCAACAAGGAAACAAATCTAGAAGCAAAACGGGCACTATACAATACAATCTTCATCCTAACGTTGTGCTACCAATGCCCGACCTGGACCCTAGATGCAAGAACAATAAGGAAAATAACCTCTACAGAGATGAAATGTGTTAGACGAATAACAGGAAACAGTCTGAGAGATAAGATCACAAATGAAGAACTGAGAAAAAAAGCTAGGAATAACCCCTGTCATAACATATATAAAGAAACAACAGATAAAATGGTTTGGCCACGTGACAAGGCAGAAAGATCAAAACACAAAATTTGGTACCGCGAAGATAAAAGTGCATACAATTTTACTGGGGTGTACTTCTCATGAGATGATATATGTACTTCTCATGA
>JAVIAB010000104.1:23514679-23661640 GCA_032433765.1 Megaustenia siamemsis
ACAGACACTTTAGTTTATTTGTTCATTTGTCTTTTCATCATTATCAAGTGCCATGCCTGCTGGCGTAGGTGATCATGTCTCTTCACAACTTTCGGATACGATAGTTATTTATCATTTATGTTGTTGATCTTCTGCCAAGCCATTCTCTTAAGCTGTCTGGTATCTTTTCTCTTTGCTTCCCTCTATCTATTCCTCTCTCGATTTTCCCAGTTGTTACAATATATTCCAGATGTTCTCTTCTCATTCATCATCATCATGTGCCATACCGGTTGGCGTAGGTGATCATGTCCCTCCACAATCTTCTATCTACCGTGCATCGTATCAGTTCTGTTGTTGACTGTTTTCCATGCCATGACACCAAGCTATCCAGTATTTTCTCTCTTTGTCGCCCACGATCTCTCTTTCCTTTTATTTTGCCAGTTGCAACCAAGTATTCCAACTTTCCTCTTCTCATGATGTGCCCGAAAAATGTTGATTGCTTCTTTCTGATGATTTTAAGAGCTCCCTTTTTGTGTTGGCCTCTTTGAGAACTTCCTCATTGGTCTTTTTATCTGTCCAGGGAACTTTCAACATTCTTCTGAGAAATCCCATCTCTGTGGCCTCCAATCGTCGTTTCATTTGTTTGTCCACTGTCCATGATTCGCTTCCATAGGTCAGAATTGGTTCTATATAGCACCGATGAACTCTCTTTCTCATTTTTATTGACATAGATTTGTTGCATAAGATATTTTTAACCTTCTGAAATGCTATTTTGGCCTGAGCTATTCTGCTTTTTATTTCTGTGGTGCATCTCCCATCTCATGTTATTATTGTGCCCAAGTATTTGAAACGTTGCACTTGTTTCAGCTTTGTCTCGTTTATTTTTATGCTACATGATGGTGGTGATTGTTTCTTCGATATAACCATTACTTCTGTTTTCTTACTATTCAGACTGAGACCTTTCTTGTTGCTTTCTTTTACTATTATGTCTATCATTTCTTGTAGTTCTCTTCTCATTACATGACCAAAAAAAATATGACTTTTTCTTCCTAATGTTGGAAATTAGCTCTTTTTTTGCTTTGACCTTTTTCAGAACGTTTTCATTACTTTTCTTAGCTGTCCATGGGATTCTCAACATTCTTCTGTAAAACCATATTTCTACAGCCTGCAGTGATTTTCTGGTCTATGCTCCATAATTCACATCCATATGTTAAGCAATAAGCGTTTGGTTTGTGGCTGTGCCCAATTTTGACTCTCATCTCTTGCTTCCAAAGGAGAAACGTTAACTCATTGTTGTCAAAGAAACGTTAACTCATTGTTGTCAAAGAAACGTTAACTCATTGTTGTCAAAGAAACGTTAACTCATTGTTGTCAAAGTCCTGCATCTTGAAGGGCGATACTTACGTCTGCTTGATCAATGGGTTGACTATATTCGATAACAATGGGTTGACTATATTCGATAACAATGGGTTGACTATATTCGATAACAATGGGTTGGCTATATTCGATAACAATGGGTTGGCTATATTCGATAACAATGGGTTGACTATATTCGATAACAATGGGTTGACTATATTAGATAGACAATGGGTTGGCTATATTCGATAACAATGGGTTGGCTATATTCGATAACAATGGGTTGACTATATTCGATAACAATGGGTTGACTATATTCGATAACAATGGGTTGACTATATTCGATAACAATGGGTTGACTATATTCGATAACAATGGGTTGACTATATACGATAACAATGGGTTGACTATATTCGATAACAATGGGTTGACTATATTCAATAACAATGGGTTGACTATATTCGATAACAATGGGTTGGCTATATTCGATAACAATGGGTTGACTATATTCGATAACAATGGGTTGGCTATATTCGATAACAATGGGTTGGCTATATTCGATAACAATGGGTTGACTATATTCGATAACAATGGGTTGACTATATTAGATAGACAATGGGTTGGCTATATTCGATAACAATGGGTTGGCTATATTCGATAACAATGGGTTGACTATATTAGATAGACAATGGGTTGGCTATATTAGATAACAATGGGTTGACTATATTCGATAGACAATGGGTTGGCTATATTCGATAACAATGGGTTGACTATATTAGATAGACAATGGGTTGGCTATATTCGATAACAATGGGTTGACTATATTAGATAGACAATGGGTTGGCTATATTCGATAACAATGGGTTGACTATATTAGATAGACAATGGATTGACTATATTCGATAACAATAGGTTGGCTATATTCGATAACAATGGGTTGACTATATTCGATAGACAATGGGTTGACTATATTCGATAGACAATGGGTTGACTATATTCGATAGACAATGGGTTGACTATATTCGATAGACAATAGGTTGGCTATATTCGATAGAAATGGGTTGACTATATTCGATAGACAAAAGTTTGGCTATATTCGATAGACAATAGGTTGGCTATATTAGATAGACAATGGGTTGACTATATTCGATAGACAATGGGATGGCTATATTCGATAGACAATAGGTTGGCTATATTCGATAGACAATGGGTTGACTATATTCGATAGACAATGGGTTGACTATATTCGATAGACAATGGGTTGACTATATTCTATAGACAATAGGTTGGCTATATTCGATAGACAATGGGTTGACTATATTCGATAGACAATGGGATGGCTATATTCGATAGACAATAGGTTGGCTATATTCGATAAACAATGGGTTGACTATATTCGATAGACAATGGGTTGACTATATTCGATAGACAATAGGTTGGCTATATTCGATAGAAATGGGTTGACTATATTCGGTAGAAATGGGTTGACTATATTCGATAGACAATAGGTTAACTATATTCGACAGACAATAGATTGGCTATATTAGATAGACAATGGGTTGGCTATATTCGATAGACAATAGGTTGGCTATATTAGATAGACAATGGGTTGGCTATATTCGATAGACAATAGGTTGGCTATATTCGATAGACAACAGGTTGGCTATATTAGATTGACAATGGGTTGGCTATATTCGATAGACAATGGGTTGGCTATACAATGGGTTGGCTATATTAGATTGACAATGGGTTGGCTATATTAGATTGACAATGGTTTGGCTATATTCGATAGACAATAGGTTGGCAATATTAGATTGACAATAGGTTGGCTATATTAGATAGACAATGGGTTGGCTATATTCGATAGACAATGGGTTGGCTATATTAGATTGACAATGGGTTGGCTATATTAGATTGACAATGGGATGGCTATATTCGATAGACAATAGGTTGGCTATATTAGATTGACAATGAGATGGCTATATTCGATAACATTGGGTTGACTATATTCGATAGACAATGGGTTGGCTATATTAGATTGACAATAGGTTGGCTATATTAGATTGACAATGGGTTGGCTATATTAGATAGACAATAGGTTGGCTATATTAAATTGACAATGGGTTGGCTATATTAGATTGACAATGAGATGGCTATATTCGATAACAATGGGTTGACTATATTCGATAGACATTGGTTGGCTATATTCGATAGACAATGGGTTGACTATATTCGATAGACAATGGGTTGGCTATATTAGATAGACAATGGGTTGGCTATATTCGATAGACAATTGGTTGGCTATATTAGATAGACAATAGGTTGGCTATATTAGATAGACAATGGGTTGGCTATATTAGATAGACAATGGGTTGGCTATATTCGATAGACAATGGGTTGGCTATATTCGATAGACAATGAGTTGGCTATATTAGATAGACAATGGGTTGGCTATAATAGATAGACAATGGGTTGGCTATATTAGATAGACAATAGGTTGGCTATATTAGATAGACAATGGGTTGGCTATATTAGATAGACAATAGTTTGGCTATATTAGATAGACAATGGGTTGGCTATATTCCATAGACAATGGGTTGGCTATATTAGATAGACAATGGGTTGGCTATATTCGATAGACAATAGGTTGGCTATATTAGATAGACAATGGGTTGGCTATATTAGATTGACAATGGGTTGGCTATATTAGATAGACAATAGGTTGGCTATATTAAATTGACAATGGGTTGGCTATATTAGATTGACAATGACATGGCTATATTCGATAACAATGGGTTGACTATATTCGATAGACAATGGGTTGGCTATATTCGATAGACAATGGGTTGACTATATTCGATAGACAATGGGTTGGCTATATTAGATAGACAATGGGTTGGCTATATTCGATAGACAATGGGTTGGCTATATTAGATAGACAATAGGTTGGCTATATTAGATAGACAATGGGTTGGCTATATTAGATAGACAATGGGTTGGCTATATTCGATAGACAATGGGTTGGCTATATTCGATAGACAATGGGTTGGCTATATTAGATAGACAATGAGTTGGCTATAATAGATAGACAATGGGTTGGCTATATTAGATAGACAATAGGTTGGCTATATTAGATAGACAATGGGTTGGCTATATTAGATAGACAATAGTTTGGCTATATTAGATAGACAATGGGTTGGCTATATTCGATAGACAATGGGTTGGCTATATTAGATAGACAATGGGTTGGCTATATTCGATAGACAATAGGTTGGCTATATTAGATAGACAATGGGTTGGCTATATTAGATAGACAATGGGTTGGCTATATTAGATAGACATTGGTTTGACTGTATTCGATTGACAATGGGTTGACTATTTTCGATTGACAGTGTATTGACTTTTTTCGATTCACAATGGGTTGATTTTTTTAGATTGACAATGGGTTGACTGTTTTCGTTATCAATGGGTTGACTGTTTTCAATTAACATGGGTTGACTGTTTTCGATTGGAAAATGGATTGACTGTTTTCGATTGACAATGGGTTTACTGTTTTCGATTAAAAATGGATTGACTGTTTTCTATTGACAATGGGTTGACTGTTTTCGATTGACAATGGATTGGCTATATTCGATAGACAATGGGTTGACTATATTCGACAGACAAAAGGGTTGGCTATATTCGATAGACATTGAGTTGACTGTTTTCGATTGACAAGGGGTTGACTTTTTTCGATTGACAAGGGGTTGACTTTTTTCGATTGACAATGGGTTGACTGTTTTCGGTTGACAATGGGTTGACTGTTTTCGATTGACAATGGGTTGACTGTTTTCGATTGACATTTGGTTGACTATATTCGATTGACAATGGGTTGACTTTTTTCGATTGACAATGTGTTGACTGTTTTCGATTGACAATTGGTTGACTATATTCGATTGACAATGGGTTGACTATATTCGATTGACAATGGGTTGACTATATTCGATTGACAATGGGTTGACTATATTCGATTGACAACGGGTGGACTATATTTGATTGATAGTGGGTTGACTGTTTTCGACGACAGCATAGCTAACCAGTCTGTCCGCTCTTCTATTTCCCCGTATTCCCACATGTCCAGGACCGTAGACAAGGTGACTCTGCGGGTCGTTGACTTCTGTAACGACTCTACCCACTGCCTACATACAGAGCCCGCATCCACTTTTCTTATCATGCTCATCGAATCACTTAGTACACAAGCATAACTGTAGTTTTGCAACTCCAACCACATGAATGCACTGGTCACTGCCATCACCTCCATCGTCATGCTACTCGTGGTCATAACGTATACACCACTGTCTTCTTTGACAATTCTGCCTGCCGAGCGTGCTGTAAATGTCCATGCTCTCATTTGGTGTCTTATTACAGATTATATGACTTCATTTTTCTCGTCGGTGTTATCCAAAATGAGACCGTTGACCTCCGCATTGACCACGACTGAGTTCTGCACCTTACATTTCCTGTCGTGTATGACAATACACGAGAATGTGCCCCTGAATGACATAGACACCGGTATCCACTCCTCGCCAGTGTTGATATAGGTCAGCCCACAAACCTGTTTGATGAAATTTACTGCGCAACCCAGCAACATTTTGTCTCTTCTTGGTCTGTCAACTTTCTCTGTGATGAGCGCGCTTGGTGTAGTGGAAGCTCTTTATCTACACTTATTTCCAGGTATGCTCGCGCCAAATCAAAGTAGTAGTATAAAACTACTACTTTGACTAATACTAAGAAAGTAATAGTAAAAGTAATAGTAACAGTAAAGTACGAGACTTGAATCAGCGTCTTAACACGCGAATTTTCACCCATATGTGCTCGGCCGCCTATCCAAAAGTGTTCGAAGACTTCTGGATAGTGTCGCTTCAAGCATTGAAACTCACAATACGAGGCGGCATTCCTCACCTTCCCAGAGTACTACCCTGGTACCCATTTCTGCCAGCGGTTGGTTCGACCGCGGGGGTATTTTTTTAATTTCAACCACGAGTAGAACTCTGACTGCTTCCAGCGGGAATCGAACACGGGTTGTCCGAACGTCGGTAGTCCAGTCGGGTGGTGGAATCGAACACGGGTTGTCCGAACGTCGGTAGTCGGGTGGTGGAATCGAACACGGGTTGTCCGAACGTCGGTAGTCGGGTGGTGGAATCGAACACGGGTTGTCCAAACGTCGGTAGTCCAGTCGGTGGTGGAATCGAACACGGGTTGTCCGAACGTCGGTAGTCCAGTCGGGTGGTGGAATCGAACACGGGTTGTCCGAACGTCGGTAGTCCAGTCGGGTGGTGGAATCGAACACGGGTTGTCCGAACGTCGGTAGTCCAGTCGGGTGGTGGAATCGAACACGGGTTGTCCGAACGTCGGTAGTCGGGTGGTGGAATCGAACACGGGTTGTCCGAACGTCGGTAGTCGGGTGGTGGAATCGAACACGGGTTGTCCGAACGTCGGTAGTCGGGGTGGTGGAATCGAACACGGGTTGTCCAAACGTCGGTAGTCCAGTCGGGTGGTGGAATCGAACACGGGTTGTCCAAACGTCGGTAGTCGGGTGGTGGAATCGAACACGGGTTGTCCAAACGTCGGTAGTCGGGTGGTGGAATCGAACACGGGTTGTCCAAACGTCGGTAGTCGGGTGGTGGAATCGAACACGGGTTGTCCAAACGTCGGTAGTCGGGTGGTGGAATCGAACACGGGTTGTCCAAACGTCGGTAGTCGGGTGATGGAATCGAACACGGGTTGTCCAAACGTCGTCGGTAGTCCAGTCGGGTGGTGGAATCGAACACGGGTTGTCCAAACGTCGGTAGTCGGGTGGTGGAATCGAACACGGGTTGTCCAAACGTCGGTAGTCGGGTGGTGGAATCGAACACGGGTTGTCCAAACGTCGGTAGTCGGGTGATGGAATCGAACACGGGTTGTCCAAACGTCGGTAGTCCAGTCGGGTGATGGAATCGAACACGGGTTGTCCAAACGTCGGTAGTCGAGTCGGGTGATGGAATCGAACACGGGTTGTCCAAACGTCGGTAGTCCAGTCGGGTGATGGAATCGAACACGGGTTGTCCAAACGTCGGTAGTCCAGTCGGGTGGTGGAATCGAACACGGGTTGTCCAAACGTCGGTAGTCGGGTGATGTTCCCAACTCGACTACCGAGGCCCACAAAGTAATAGTACCAATTAAATTACCGGTAATTGTAAAAGGGCCTCAGCATAATTTGTGTCCTATAATATTTCTAGTGTTAGTTGACTCTGTATGTAGACAATGGTAGAGTCATTTCAGAATGTTACATCTTCTCAATATTCCTTTATGGACATTAGACCAGAAAATAGAAAAGAAAATTGAAACCTTTGAAATGTGGATCTATAGAAGAATAGGTTGAATTGGATGGAAAGGAAAGAAAACAAACGATGAAGTTCTAAAACAACTAAAAATGAAAAGAGAACTACTAAACACAATTAGAACAAGATAAATGAAATTTTTGGGGCATGTTAAAAGATACAACAGCCTAATAAAATGAATATTGGAAGGGAAAATAGGCTTACAAGGTAAAAGAGGCAGAGGCAGACCAAAATTAACATGGACGAGTAACATCAGAAGATGGACAAGTCAACCTATACCAATCTGCACCACCAAAGCAAGAGACAGAGCAGAATGGCGATCCATGGTAGCCAACCTTTGATGTGGAGACGGCACTCAATGATGATGAATGATGATGATAAGTTGACTGTCCATGTCTTTCATAATTATGTATACATTAATTTAATATTGGATGTGGTCAGCCTTACGCTATACCGCTTTATGTATAGGAAAAGTCGTTGGTACTTATTTTTATATTCCAGTTGAGCATTTAGACTGAATATATCCGATGCTTTTTTAATATAGCTATGACCAAGGTGGTTAGTACAGGAAGTCGGTTATTGTTTCCCACTTTTTAAAGGAATATCTTATATTTCCGCCTTTTTGTTATATTTTGCGCCTCTAAGAATCTTGCGGCGTTGGTCACCGCCCATAACGCCTTTCCCACAAAGTACCAAGAACTATGTCCCAGATATCAAAGTTGAAACCAAATATCAACTTCTACTTTTACGAAGTAATTTTATATGAAGCAGTCAAAATCGATTCTGAAGCCAATAAATATTATTGAAGGCTGCAGCTGAATTCGGAAAACGGAAAGTAGTCCGTGTGGGGTCTATCAAGGGAATTAGTCGTCTTATTATTTTGTTATAGTAGACCAGCACAAACATAAAATATCCTATTCTTATTCCTTTCAGCTCCCTGTGGAACATAGGTCTTCAACAAACACTGTCAACTCCCTGTGCAGCATAGGTCTTCAACAAACACTTTCAACTCGCTGTGGAGCATAGGTCTGCAATAAACACTTCCCAAGCCGTTCTGTTTCTTGCCATCCTTTTAAGATCATTCCATATCTTCCCTATCATCTTCGTCTCTGCTTCCGTCTGTCTTCTATAAAAAAATGTGTTGTTCTTCCTCTTTGTCTCCTCCCCTGGAGATTCCAAAATAGAGCATGTTGGGTAATACTCTCAGTTGGCTTCCGCAGTGTGTGTCCCATTCCAGCACCATCGTCTTCACTGTATCTCTTTATCCACTGGTATTTGACTGGTACTCTTCCATAATTCTACGTTAGTGATTTTGTCCTGCCATTTCCATCCTTTTATTTTGCGGAAACATCCATTATTGAAGGTTTTGGCTTCGTGATTGTTATTTTTTTTGTTCTCCATGTTTCATAACCATATAATAAGGCTGATTTAACAATGGACTTTGACATTTTGTTGTTGTATTTAACCTAAGTTCTTTGGATTTCCATATATTTCCAAGTCCAACAAAGAACATTATGTACTATACGCGGCCACGAGTAGAGCTGCAGAGTGCATGTACAATAAATACAACATTGTACCTATCAGCTAAACTATTATTTTGTTTTACTCTTGTTGTTCTGAAACTTCCGGTCAATATGGTGGATAGGCGGCAGGAACCATTAAAGGCTATGTCTGAAAAGTGTTCCTTGTTGCAGTTTCCTCATATTCCAAGTCCGGCTTGTTGCAGGAGCTACTGAGTTAAGTGCTCTGTGCACTCCGTGAGCTGTGCCTTTCATCCGTTTTGATCGTGTTTCAATATTCCGATTGTTTACGATGAATGATGATATCGTATGACAGGGAACATACGGTTGTGTTCACTTTCTTTGCGGTTTCGCCTTATGTCATTTGTCATGTGCTGAGACTGCTATTGGGGACTGCAGCTACCTTACTTTGTTTGGGAGATGAGTTAGTAATTCGGATGATTCCACTGGCACGGGCGGTTGCGCAATTATGGATTTCAACTCGTTTGCAGTGATACCGGGGCCTTCCATAACCGTAACTGTTTGTTCTGTGATGTGCTCCTGTGAGGAGGTGCTTGTAGCTTCATACGTATCGCTACATATCTTTGGATTTCCGAGTAAGATGGCGGCCATTGTCTCAGTCCCCTTCACAAAGCACCAACATTAGAATTCAAGTTCAAATTAACAGCAAAACATTGGAATTGTTTTTTTTTTTTTGGAAGCATTTTGATTGGCATTTACGATTTTTATGTATTTGGGTAAATTGGAGTTGGAAGTTACCTCGGGCACTCTCTTTATTGTGGTGTCGTTTGAAATTGTCGCCCACGCATCCGAAGTGGCTTGCACTGGCGTTTGACTTTGCTAACGGCCTCCAACCGACAATGTAAAATCAAAATGGCTGCATGTCACCGTGTCTTTGCTGTGACTAACGTAGTCGCTTAAACCGTTTCGGTTGTTTTGTTTGAATAAATGTGGTGTTTTAAATGTGATGTTTTTAATGTGGTGTTTTAAATGTAGTATTTTAAATGTGGTGTTTTCGAGGAAACTGGAGCAAGGAAATGACTGTGTGCTCTCTATTCGATGGAAATCGTTTGAAATGGTCGCCTGTGTCAAGATTAGGTCTGCACGGTAGTCGACCTTGTCAACAGATTTTGCCTCCGCGCTTTGCGAGAGGGGTGACATGAGTGGAGTTGATATGGGGAATTTCCGATTGCAGTGATACAGATTCCGTGAACAGAACACCTATTAAATGTGAAGTCTCCACAAAAGACATTTATTTCTGCTTTCTCTCCATTCCTTGGCAACAACTTGCACACACAACTACTTCGTCTCCTTTTCTTCCTCATTTGCCTTTCAGCGTTGAGGGGAGATATAATTTGCGGTCTTTTGCTCTTTTGTTCGCCTCTGCTGCTGTTATATTTCCTAGTGCTTCTAATATTCCATCGACCCATCTTTTGCTCTTCGGTTCGCCTCTGCTGCTGTTATGTTTCCTAGTGCTTCTAATATTCCATCGATCCGTCTTTTCTCTTCTGTTCACCTCTGCTGCTGTTATGTTTCCTAGTGCTTCTAATATTCCATCGACCCATCTTTTGCTCTTCGGATCGCCTCTGCTGCTGTTATGTTTCCTAGTGCTTCTAATATTCCATCGATCCGTCTTTTCTCTTCTGTTCGCCTCTGCTGCTGTTATGTTTCCTAGTGCTTCTAATATTCCATCGATCCATCTTTTTCGTGGTCGACCCTTGATAATAAACAACAAAATTGGTGAATAGAGACCTCCATTCTCACACTCGAGCGTCTATCTACGGTCAGCCTCAGTCTGATATAATCTATTCACTATTCAAATTCTCAAGTTCTTCACGGGGTACTGGGTAGTTCAGAGGTACGACTTGGTCTAAGGACAGGAAGGTCCCGGGTTCGGATCACACGAGACGTGCTGGTTATTTTTCAAAAACAGGACAAATTAATCCGTGGTTTATTTATAACGTTACCTGCCCCTGATCTTATCGGCAGGGAGACCTGATGTCATTCGTATTCCCAAACAAATATTGCATGGCGAACTTAAAACGGAAAGAGTCCAGGGGGCAGACCAGTGCTGAGATATAAGGATGTTTGCAAGACGTCCTTGAGCAGATTCTCTATCAATGAAAGAAACTGGGAAAATGTGGCTGCAGATTGTATCACATTGGGAACAAAAATAAAAAAAATAGCACATATACTTTTGAGGCAGTGCTGATATCAAATTCAAAAGATAAAAGGCGCAGAAGAAAGGAGACGAGGCCAGGCACCATGAATACATATATCTTGTTCGTTCTGCGGATGGATCTGTCTATCCAGTATTGGCAGATTCAGCCACGAGAGAAGCTGTTCAACAAAGCAGCATCCAGCATAGGACACTAATATGTTTACCAAACTACTGACTTATCAGAAGAGATAGAGGGAAACAGAAAAGATACCAGACAACTTAAGAGAATGGCTTGGCAGGTCAACAACAGAAATGATAAAGATCTGTCGAGATCGAAAGTTGTGGAGAGACATGATCACCTATGCCAGTAGGCCCGGTACTTGATGGTGATGACTGGTATATCATGACTGCTTGCTACCAACCCTCTGTCAAGATATGATTGTTTGCTATCAACCCTCTGTCAAGGTATGATTGCTTCCTATCAACCCTCTGTCAAGATATGATCGTTTGTTACCAACCCTCTGTCAAGATATGATCGTTTGCTACCAACCCTCTGTCAAGGTATGATCGTTTGTTACCAACCCTCTGTCAAGGTATGATCGTTTGTTACCAACCCTCTGTCAAGATATGATCGTTTGTTACCAACCCTCTGTCAAGATATCATCGTTTGCTACCAACCCTCTGTCAAGATATGATCGTTTGCTATCAACCCTCTGTCAAGATATGATCGTTTGCTACCAACCCTCTGTCAAGATATGATCGTTTGTTACCAACCCTCTGTCAAGATATGATCGTTTGCTATCAACCCTCTGTCAAGGTATGATCGTTTGCTACCAACCCTCTGTCAAGGTATGATTGCTTCCTATCAACCCTCTGTCAAGATATGATCGTTTGTTACCAACCCTCTGTCAAGATATGATCGTTTGCTACCAACCCTCTGTCAAGATATATCCGTTTGCTATCAACCATCTGTCAAGATATGATCGTTTGCTACTAACCCTCTGTCAAGGTATGATTGCTTCCTACCAACCCTCTATCAAGATATGATCGTTTGCTACCAACCATCTGTCAAGATATGATCGTTTGCTACCAACCATCTGTCAAGATATGATCGTTTGCTACCAACCCTCTGTCAAGATATGATCGTTTGCTACCAACCCTCTGTCAAGATATGATCGTTTGCTACCAACCCTCTGTCAAGATATGATCGTTTGCTACCAACCCTCTGTCAAGACACCAAAGGCCGTATATAAGTTGATGTCACAAATGATCTGGTTAACGGTGACTAAAAAAAGCTTGTCACCTCAGAGATGAGATGTCTGAGAAATGTGCTTGGAGTGACCAGAAAAGACAGAATCAGAAATGATATTTTAAGAGAAAGAGTAGGCATTGAACCAATCCTAAGCTACATGCAGAAACAACAAATAAACTGGTTTGTCCATCTAGAAAGAATGCCTTGTGATTCCTTACCATACAAAGCTTATATTAAAAGTGGAAAAAGAAGTGGAAGAGGCAGACCCAGAGTAAGATGGACAGACAACATCCAAGAAACGATACAACAACATCAATTGACAATGAGTGAAGCCGTCAAAAGGGAGAGAACTAGAACTTGGTATCTCCCTCGACACCAGGACGGGTAAAAGAGGAAGTGGAGAAAGAAGACGAAGAAAGGTCATCTTAATATGTCGGAAGCTTCTTCCTCTTCTTCTTCTACCTTTTAGCTCCCAGTGGAGCATAGGTCTTCAACAAACACTTTTAGCTCCCAGTGGAGCATAGGTCTTCAACAAACACTTTTAGCTCCCAGTGGAGCATAGGTCTTCAACAAACACTTTTAGCTCCCAGTGGAGCATAGGTCTTCAACAAACACTTTTAGCTCCCAGTGGAGCATAGGTCTTCAACAAACACTTCCAGCTCCCAGTGGAGCATAGGTCTTCAACAAACACTTCCAGCTCCCAGTGGAGCATAGGTCTTCAACAAACACTTTCCAAGTCGTTCTGTTTTTTGCCATTCTTTTAAGATCATTCCATGTCTTCCCCCATCATCTTTATCTCTGCTTCGATCTGTTTTCTCCAAGAATTCCTTGGTCATCCTCTTTGTCTTTTCCCCTGGGGATTCCAAAAAAGGGCCTGTTGTGTAATACTCTCAGTTGGCTTCCGTAGTGTGTGTCCTATCCATCGCCATCGTCTTCGCTGTATCTCTTTATCCACTGGTATTTGACCGGTACATTTCCATAATTCTATGTTAGTGATTTTGTCCTGCCATTTCCATCCCTTTATTCTGCGTAAGCATCCATTAATGAAAGTCTGTACCTTCGTGATTGTCAATTTTGTTATTCTCCATGTTTCACAGCCATATAATAGGACCGACTTAACATTTGAGTTGAAAATTTTTATTTTTGTATTTAGCCTAATTTCTTTGGATTTCCATATGTTTCCCAGTGCAATGAAAGCTCCTCTTGCTTTTGATATCCTTATTTTGGTATCATTTTCTGTTCCTCCCTCTTTATCTATATGTCGGAAGCAAATAACGAATATACGTTCATGGAGACAAATAATAATAAATGAATATTATTGTGAAGGGAAACTTCCGGTGTGATTGAGCAGTGAATCATTTCAGGGGAAGAGGTATGTTTACAACACTCGGAAAAAAAATCACAAATAATCAACAGAAAAAAAAAACAAGGAACAATAGATGGACCGAAGCAGGATGGACTAGTATATAGAAGTACGAGTAAGTGATGTATTCTGTATACGCGAAATGCGAGCACTCATTACGTCCTAGCGTATTTAGGTTTCGAAGACACCGTCCACCTATGCTTAACTCACAAAGTTAGGATAACTAACAAAAAAACCCTGAAATAATTAACAGTTGCTAAATCTATAGAGAGACTAGACAGACTACGACGTTTCGGCAAAAAACTTCAAATGTTATGTTTTCTTTAGCTTTCATCGCGACCTCACATAATATTTCATATATTTACACAAATTAAAAAAAAAAAATTTTAAAGTAAAGAGCCCCAGTCACGCAAAGTGGCGTATAGGGAATATGGTGTTAGTGACCATAAATTTTACAGACCTTCAGCACATGATTTTTAGGGTAATGTGGTCGGTATTACGCCCATGCCGCTATGCTTTCCCAGAAAAAATCCGGTACCCACTTAAGGCTGGGTGAACCCGGAAGCCGTCGATCATGATTGAACCCTATCTCTTGTCCTTTGTAGTCCAGTTCACTAACCACTGAGCTATCACGGCTCCCCAATGAACAAAAATATGAATATTCTAGAATATTTTGTATTTTCTTGATATTTTAGTCCAATAACGTTTATGAGAAGATATATTTAAAAATTGGACAAATTTGGTCATTTCCGGTGAAAAATAACCACAACGAGAGACATTGTAAACATTAAGCATGACAGCATCACTTAGGGTCATGTTCAATAGCAGAATTATATACAAGTCAAGTCTCAAAAGTGAGAAAGTTTACAGAGTACTAAAGTATCATAAATAAACAGCCGTGAAGCGAAAAAGTGATTTCCACTTCTAATTTTTGGATGGGACTGACGGTCTAGGTAAAGGTAAAGTTATTATTGAGTTATTTGCGGGTCATCATCATTGCACTCCGAACATGTCCATAGGTGCTCAGATCCCCTCCTCAGCAAGTCCCGTCCAGCGACTGACGACTCCAGTTCTATGTTGGTTGATAAGTCTTCTTACACGCCCACCAAGTTTCTCATTTCTGGCTGTGCCCACATTAACTCCCATTTCCATCATCTGAAGAAGTGACGTGGATCTGTATTTGTCGAAGTCCTGTGCTCTTCCCACATCTCAGAGGGCATTGATGATGTCCGCCCGATCCATCGGTTGCCCGTCCTCAACGACAGCGCAGCTAGCCAACCTGTCCGCTCTTTCATTTCCCCGTACTCCCGCATGTCCAGGGACATAGATAAAGGTGACCTTACGTATTTTGGATTTCTGCAACGACTCTACCCATTGCATGCGTACAGATCCCGCCTCCACTTTTTTTATCATGCTCATCGAATCACTCAGTATACATGCGTGGGTGTAGTCTTGTGACTCTAACCATTTGAATGCCTTGGTCACTGCCATCGCCTCCATTGTCATGCTACTCGTGGTCACGACGTATGCACCACTGTCTTCCTTGACTATTCTGCCTGCCGAGCGTGCTGTAAATGCCCATGCATTTCTTTGGTGTCGTCTTACAGATCCGTCTGTATAGATGACTGCATCTTTCTCATCGGTGTTATCGCAGATGAGACCGTTGACCTCGGCATTAACCACGACCGGGTTCTGTTCCCTACTTTTCCTGTCGAGTGTGACAATACATGAGAAAGTCCCCTTGAGTGGCGTAGGCACCGGTATCCACTCCTCACCAACGCTGATATTGGTAAGCCCTCAGACCTGTTTGATGACACCTTCGGCTCGGCCCACCCATGATTTGCCTCTTTTTAGCCTGGCTCCTTTCACTGTCTTGACCACGAGGTGCAATGGATGCTCCGTATCTGTACTAATCTTCAGGTATGCTCGTGCTCTCCAGATCTTGATTCTATCATCCATGGTTGGAAAGTCAAAGTACGAGACTTGAACCGGCGTCTTAGCACGCGAGTTTACACCCATATGTGCTCGGCCGCCTATCCAGAAATGTTCGGAGATTTCTGTATAGTGTCGTCTCAAGCATCGAAACTCAGATGCGAAGTTACATTCTTCACCTTCCCAGGATAATACCCTGGTACCCATTTCTTTCAACGGCTGGGTCGACCGTGGGGGTATTTTTTTTTCCAACCACGAGTACAATTCACACTGCTCCCAGCGGGAATCGAACACGGGTTGTCCGAACGTCGGTAGTCCAGGCGGGTGGTTTTCCCAACTTGGCTACCGAGGCCCCCATGACGGTCTAATATAACTTGAATAACGGTTTGAGGAGCCGCGATAGCTCAGTGGTTAGTGAACTTGACTACAAAGGACAAGAGGTAGAGTTCGATCCCAACCGACGGCTCCGGTTCACCCAGCCTTTAATGTGCACCGGATTTTTTTTCTGGGAAAGTAAAGCGGCACAGGCGTAATACCGACCACATTACCCTAAAAATCATGTGCTGAAGGTCTTTAAAATGTATGGTCACTAACACCATATTCCCTCTACGCCACTTGGCGTGACGGTAGTACTTTACTTTTTATTTTTTTAACGTAGTTTGAGGTTGAACGGGTCGTGTCTCGCCAAGAAGTAGGCAAAACCACCAAGACAACAACAACAACAATAAGAACGAATTCCCAAAACATGATCATCATCATCATGTGCCATACCGGTTTACGTAGGCGATCATGTCCTTCCACAATTGCTTGTCCACAGTACATCGTATCAATTCTGTTGTTGACTGTTTTCCATGTCATGACACCAAGTATCTTCAGCATCTTCTCTCTTTGTCGTCCACTTATTCTCTTTCCCTGTATTTTGCAGGTACAACGAAGTATTTCACTTTCCTCTTCTCATGATGTGCCTGAAAAGTGTTGATTGTTACATTTATGTGTTGTTTTTTAAGAGCTCTTTTTTTTTTCTTTTTGATGACCTCTTTGAGAATGTCCTCGTTGGTCTTTTTAGCTGTCTAGGGAACTCTCAACATTCTTGAGAAATCCCATCTATGTGGTCTCTAATTGCTTTTCATTTGTTTGTCTACTATCCATGATTTTCTTCCATAAGTCAGAATTGGCTCTATGTAGCACAGAGGGACTCTCTTTCTCATTTCTATTGACATAGACATGTTACACAAGACGTTTTTCATTTTTGTTAAAATGCTATTTTGGCCTGAGCTATTCTGCTTAAAAAAATAAAATGAAGGAGAAAAACCTGGTATTGTTAGAGCATTTATGTTGTCCCTCACTCATGTACCCATTCCACGTTTTCCCCTTCATCCTAATCATCAGCTTTACAGCAGCTTCGTGTGTGTTAACGCTGCTCATTCCAAAACATGATACGGACGCAGCACAAACCTCTTTTATATCACTCCGCTCATGATCAAGAACTACATTAACCTTTTCGTCTGTTATTGAAAAGAAAAACGTGTATAAAACCTGACATTTCACACGGTTCACATTAACTTAATAAAATACAGGCCATCATACTGCTATCGACCCAGGAGCCAATGTCTGCTCACGTGGCTTGTGTCACAGAATACATTACACAGGCTATTCTAATGAGCAACATGATCAAACTGGCGCCCATTCGCGTAACGCAATCCTACAGTGAAAAATCACACCTTTGCTTTGTGTCTGTTTCTACATCTGTTGTTTTAAATCGCTTTTATTTAATTAATCTTCTTCTACTGCTAATTCTTCTTCTTTCTTTACTGCTTCTTCTTCTACCAGTTCTCCTAGCTCTATTGCTTCTTTTTTTTTAATTACTACAAATTCTACCCCTTTTACTAATTCTTCTTCTTCATCTTGTACGAATTTTTCTTCTACCAATTCTTCTTGTGCTATTGCTTTTTCTTTTTTCTTCTTCTTCTACTACTAATTCTTTCTTCCTCTTCTTCTTCTTCTTCTTCTTCTTCTTCTTCTTCTTCTTCTTCATATTCTTCTACTAGTAATTCCTCTTTTACTTTCTCTTCTACTACTAATTCTTTCTTTCTTCTTCTACTACTAATACCTCTTTTAGTTTGTCAACTATTACTAATTCTTTCTTTCTTTCTTCTTCTTCTTCTACTAATTCTTTCTTCTTCTTCTACTACTAGTAATTCCTCTTTTACTTTCTCTTCTACTACTAATTCTTTCTTTCTTCTTCTACTACTAATACCTCTTTTAGTTTGTCAACAACTACTAATTCTTTCTTTCTTCTTCATATTCTTCTACTAGTAATTCCTCTTTTACTTTCTCTTCTACTACTAATTCTTTCTTCTTCTACTTCTTCTTCTTCTTCTTCTTCTTCTTCTTCTACTAATTCTTTCTTCTTCTTCTACTACTAGTAATTCCTCTTTTACTTTGTCCTCTACTACTAATTCATCTTTTTCTTCTATTAATTCTTCTTCATCTATTAATTTTTCTTCTGCTGCTGAAAATTCTTCTTCATTTCTTCTAGTAATTCTTCCTTTTCTATTAATTCTTCTTCATCTACTAATTATTCTTCTTCTTCTCCTTCTACAAATTCTTCTTTTTTAACCTTCTACTAATTCTTTTTCTTCTACTACTGCTACTAATTCTCCTTCTTTTTTCTTCTTCTTCTTCTCCTTCTGAATTTCCGTGACGACTACTCTGCTATATCGTCGTCACTGGATATGACGTTATGTGAGTGTTGACACGTTGTGGTGTACAAGTTCTGGTATGTACGGCCTAACACTTTCAATATCAATATTCACAATTAATATAGCTTGTCTTCTCATTCTCAATATTCGAAAGAAACAATCATCATTTTTTGGCCATGTAATGAGTCGAGAACTATATTCGGCCTATTGAGCCGAAACGTGGCTCAAATCTGTGCCGTCTACTAACCACGTAAAGCTTTTACCGTACCATTTTTTCTATTTTTTTTTTCAATTTTCCCTCACTTTCAATATCAGCCAGACATCGTTTGATACATGGTGTCCTTCCCTCGACGGTTCCCATTCTATCCGTGAAAGCAGTTTCATGAATGTCGAGAATTTCACACACATAAACACTTCAACACTTCAACACATTTCATGTATTTCCCAAAATGTATCGGTAAAGAGGTGAGATGCAGAATGGTTCAGGCAAAAGCAGCTTTCCAAAAAATGAGGAAGATACAATGCAATCCATTTTTGACAATAGAAACAAGAAAAAGAGTTCTTAAATGTTATGTAGAGCCAGTCTTAACATATGGATGTGAATCATGGACAATAGGACAACAGACAAGAAAATCACTGGAGTCTGTAGAAATGTGGTTTTACAGAAGAATTTTGAGAATACCATGGACAGCTAAGAAGAGTAATGAAAATATTATGAAAGAGGTCAAAGCAAAAAGAGAGCTAATTTCCAATATTAGGAAGAAACAATCATCATTTTTTTGGGCATGTAATGAGAAGAGAACAACTGGAATATATTGAAACAACTGGAAAAATTGAGGGACGAAGAGATAGAGGGAAGGAAAGATTTAAAAAATACCAGACAGCTTAAGAGAATGGCTTGGCAGAAGGTCAACAACAGAAATGATAAATAACTGTCGAGATTGAAAGTTGTGGAGAGGCACGATCACCTACGCCAGCAGGCCCTGTACTTGATGATGATGATCGGTATATTCCGTCGACAAGTTCGCTCCGTACATGTCTTACTTTACTGCATAGACGACGATTCCAAACCTTCATAGACACCTCTTAGGACGTGCGTGGCAGGTAGCAGTGGCTCTATTCTTGTCTCCCCACTCTGTGGGGATCCTGGTAGCCACATTGGGGGTGGGGAGATCCCAGTAGCCACATTGGGGGTGGGGGATCCCGGTAGCCACATTGGGGTGGGGGATCTCGGTAGCCCCATTGGGGGATCCCGGTAGCCACATTGGTGGTGGGGGATCCTGGTTGCCACATTGCGGGTGGGGAGATCCCGGTAGCCACATTGGGGGAGGGGGGAGGTGGGGAGATCCCGGTAGACACATCGGGGGTGGGGAGATCCCGGTAGCCCCATTGGGGGTGGGGGGGGATCCCAGTAGCCACATTGGGGTGGGGGATCCCTATTCAAATATTCATGCAGGATAACCTGTTTCTAGAGTCACAAGGGGACTAGACCCTTGATTAGTTCTTCTTACTATCATGACACAGTCAGCTATGAGTCGGCAACTACTTCCGGTCCAAGTAATGCTCCGGATATTGCACACTTTCCCGTTCGATTCATCGATCTCTATCATGCCTTGACGGTCTGTCTCCAACTCTCATATAATCATCGCCATCAGGTGCCATGCCGGTTGGCGTAGGCGATCATCTCTCTCCACATCTCTCGGTCCTTCATTCGTGTGATAATTGCACTCTGTGAATGTTTATTTTGCCATTTGGATAAGCTGGTCAATAATCTTTTCTTTGATTTTCCCCTGCTCTTCTTTACATTTATAGTACATGTTGTTATACTATTGTCAATGCATTCTTTTCGCACCACATGTCCAATTAATATAGCTTGTCTTTTCCCTGTGATTTTGATGTTATTTCTGGTTTCTCGAGCTCTTTTTTAAAACATTCATCATTTGTATTGTTTTACTATCATTGGAATTCTTAACATTCTTCTGGTAAACCACATCTCAGCTGCCTCTTCTCTGTCTTGTCTTACTTATCGTCCATGATTCACTTCCATATAGTAGAACAGGTTCGATGCAGCACTTTAGGACACGCTTTATTACATTAACTGACAATGATTTGTTACATTGGACGTTTTTAATTCGATTAAAGTATTGCCCTCAATTAATATAACTATAATTGCATCATAATATTCTAGTTATTTGTGTTAAATACTTTTCAAAAACACGATTTTGCTGTTAATTAAAATCTCGTGCAGTTTTATTCGGGTTTTTTTTCTCCTATAAAGAAGTAGCTCAGTGATTTCAAGTAAGGACTAAGTAAGTTTGCCTTCAATTAGATCTACTTCTTAATGTTTCCATAAGGAGATAGAACTCTATTTCATTAGTCGTCACTCTCTTATTGCCATGGCAACGGGGAGTTATTTGCTGAAATGGCCGACCTAGTTCACATACACATTGCAAGGTCGATAGATGCCGTTTTACGGTTGTAGTAGGTATGACCTCCATAGACACTGAAGCCTATTTATTAGTAACGGCTTGAGTTATTTGAACTATCATTATCATCAAGTACAGGGCCTGCTGGCGTAGGTGATCATGTCTCTCCACAACTTTCGATCTCGACAGTTATTTATCATTTCTGTTGTTGACCTTCTGCCAAGCCATTCTCTTAAGCTGTCTGGTATTATTTGTATTTGTATCTCTTCGTCCTTCAATTTTTCCAGTTGTTACAATATATTCCAGTTGTTCTCTTCTCATTACATGGCCAAAAAATGATGATTGTTTCTTCCTAATTTGAAGTATATCACGGATATACTAGGGAATACAGTGGCTGGTTGTACACTGACATTTAACTCATTGAGCTGGGGGAGCATAAGCGCCTGCGACCTGCGGTCGCAATAGCAGGGCCGGCGCACCATCAGCCGACCAAGATCTAGCAGTTCTACCTCCTCGAGGTCTCCCCTGGAAACAGTCTGCGTCAAAACAGACTGGCTAACAGAAGCTAGGATCGCCGTTTTCCCCGTAGTGGTGGCTGTTACTGATTGAGGACCCAGTATTGCAGTACCTCTGGGCTGGACTAGTAGTTTCCCAGCGTAGCCTGGAACAGACAACCTCCAGTAAGAGCCGGGAATGTCAAGAAAGCCATTACGACCCGCCACATGTTATGAGTCAAAGGACAAACAAGCTCGTATCAACTCATGGTAATCCGTCAACAACTCATTGAGCTTGGAGTGTGATTGTGTTATGTATTCTGATATTAGAGGAGTTCATTGAGCTTGGAGTGTGATTGTGTTATGTATTCTGATATTAGAGGAGTTCATTGAGCTTGGAGTGTGATTGTGTTATGTATTCTGATATTAGAGGAGTTCATTGAGCTTGGAGTGTGATTGTGTTATGTATTCTGATATTAGAGGAGTTCATTGAGCTTGGAGTGTGATTGTGTTATGTATTCTGATATTAGAGGAGTTCATTGAGCTTGGAGTGTGATTGTGTTATGTATTCTGATATTAGAGGAGTTCATTGAGCTTGGAGTGTGATTGTGTTATGTATTCTGATATTAGAGGAGTCGTGGTGCTTCCGTTGTCTGCATGCCTACTCTGAATGTCCGTGTTTGTTTCAGAAAATAATTGCAAAGGGTTGGGGGCGGGGTGCTTTTCTAATTTTTTTAGTGGGGGGGGGGGGGGTAGAGGGAAGAGGTGGGAAAACACTTAAAGGGAAGACAATTTAAAATCTAAAATAATGTAGTCCTGATCTGAAAATCTCAATTCGGTATTTTTCATGCGGAAATGGAAGAAAGGAGACAAGCGAAGAACACTGCCCAATACAATAAAATAGATATTGAAATACGCAAAATGTGCAAAAGGGCAAAAGAAGACTGGCTCAGCCAAAAATGTATAGAAATAGAAACTATGGAAAGCAAACGAGACTTAAGAGGAATGCACACAGAAATAAAGAGAATGACAAATAACAATAAAAAAGCCACAGAAGGTGGATGCATTGCAGACAAAAAGAGAAAAATGCTAACAGAAAATAAAGATATTATAGATAGATGGCAGGAATATATAACAGAACTATTTCAGGATCAAAGGGGCAAAAAACCAGTTATAAAATGTACATCAGGATATAAAATCTGAGGTGGAAAAAGCTATAAAAACAACGAAAAAGGGAAAAGCAGCAGGACCTGACAGCATACAGATAGAAATGATACAGGCACTAGAAGATTTTGGCATTGAAGGGATTACAGACATATGCATTGACATATACCATACAGGATACGTACCAAATGAACTAAAACATCAACTTTCATTGCATTGCCTAAAAAAGAATGGTGCAGTTGAATGCAGTGACTTTAGACACAATAAGCCTAATGAGCCATGTTACAAAAGTCTAGCTAAAAGTTATAAAAGGAAGGATTCAGAATAAAATCAATACTGAATTAGATTAGCAGCAATTTGGATTTAGGAAAAATAGCGGGGCGAAAGAAGCCACATTCTGCATGAGAACATCAATGGAAAAGTACACAGAAGTAAACAAACCAATATATGCCTGCTTCATAGACTACACCAAAGCTTTTTGATAGAGTACACCACAAACAACTTATAGAATGCCTAAAAGAGATACATCTAGATGACATTGACATACGACTAATATGTAATCTATACTGGGAGCAAACAGCAATAATAAAATATAACAAAGAGTTCTCTACACCCATTGATATAAAAAGAGGAGTAAGACAGGGATGTATCCTATCACTAAGCTTGTTCAATCTATACACTGAGCAAATCTTTAAAAAACATCATAGAGATGCCAGGCCTACAACTTAATGGAAAGATAATCAATAGCCTAAGTTATGCTGGTGATAATGTACTACTAGCAGAAAATCCTAAAGATCTACAACAATTACTTAACGAAATAAACATAACAAGCAAAAAATATGGACTAGATATGAATATCAAAAAGACTAAAACTATGATAATAAACAAAGAAAATACTCAAAACCCACAAGTGGATATCAAAATTGAAGGAATGGACCTGGACAGTTCAGAGCTACAACTATCTTGGACATACTATAACCAGTGATGGAAAATGTACAACTGAAATAAACAAAAGAATAGGAATGGCAAAATGTAATTATAATGTCATGAAGAACATACTAACATCAAAACAAATAATACCAGGGCTTAAACTAAGAATAGCAAAATGTTACATCTTCTCAATATTGCTATATGGTGCAGAAACATAGACATTAGACAATAAAACAGAACAGAGAATTGAAGCCTTTGAAATGTGGATATATAGAAGAATAGGTAATTTGGGTGGAAGGAAAAGAAAACAAACGATGAAGTCTTAAAACAACTAAAAATGAAAAGAGAACTACTAAGCACAATTCAAACAAGACAAATGCGATTTTTTGGCCATGTTAAAAGACACAACAGTCTACTAAAAGTAATCCTGGAGGGGAAAATACAAGGTAAAAGAGGCAGAGGCAGACCAAGACTAATATGGACGAGTAACATCAAAAGATGGACAAATCAGCCTATGACAACCTACACCATCAAAGCAAGAGACAGAACAGAATGGCGCTCTATGGTAGCCAACCTTCGTTGCTGAGACGGCACTAGATGATGATTTTTCGTGAATAAAGACTTTTTTATTTTAGGCTCATTGTTGTTATAATTCTCATTATGTTACAAGCACAGATGTTATTGTTTTATAACAAGTTATATCAATGTTGTTGTTTTATAACAAGTAATATCAATGCTATTGTTTTATAACAAGTTATATCAATGTTATTGTTTTATAACAAGTTATATCAATGTTGTTGTTTTATAACAAGTTATATCAATGTTATTGTTTTATAACAAGTTATATCAATGTTATTGTTTTATAACAAGTTATATCAATGTTATTGTTATATTTTTTTTTAATTTTCCGGTGGGGAAGGTAAGATTGAGGGGTATTATCTAAAATCTGAGAAAGTGAGGGGGGGGGGAGAGGGGGGAGAGGGGGGGGGTTTTGGGTAAGACCTGAAAGAAACCCAGCTGAATATCCGCAACTGATTATATGCCTAGTACATCCCACACATTCTTAAAATTGATTTTTTTTTTGCATGGAAGTGGTTTCACATCGTGACACAAAACATAAACGTTTCTACTTAACGCAAAGCACATTTGTCAGTGTGAATGATATTTTAGAACTTTTAGTTGCTTGTAATAACCTGCGTGTTTCGGGAGATGCATTATTCAATTTTTTTTTTTTAGAAGAAAAGTTTACATTTTATGTTCAAGCTTCTTCTATTCAGTTGGATTGTTTAATACAATCATCATCAAGTGCAATGCGAGCTAGCGTAGGTGATCATGTCTCTCCATAACTTCTGATCTCGACTCTTATTTATCATTTCTGTTGTTGACCTTCTGCCAAGCCATTCTCTAAAGCTGTCTGATATCTTTTCTCTTTGATTCCCTCTATCTCTTTGTCCCTCAATTTTCCCAGTTGTCACAATATATTCCAGTTGTCCCCTTCTCATTCATCCTCATCATCAAGTGCCGTCTCCGCAACGAAGGCTGGCTACCATGGAGCACCATTCTGCTTTGTCTCTTGCATTGATGGTGCAAGTTGTCATAGGCTGGTTTGTCCATCTTTTGATGTTACTCGTCCATGTTAATATTGGTCTGCCTCTGCCTCTTTTACCTTGTATTTTCCCCTCCAGGATTACTTTTAGTAGGCTGTTGTGTCTTTCAACGCGGTCCAAAAATCACATTTGTCTTGTTTGAATTGTGTTTAGTAGTTCTCTTTTTATTTTTAGTTGTTTTAAGACTTCATCGTTTGTTTTCTTTTCCTTCCATCCAACTCTACCTATTCTTCTATATATCCACATTTCAAAGGCTTCAATTCTCTGCTCTGTTTTCTTGTCTAATGTCCATGTTTCTGCACCATACAGGAATATTGAGAAGATGTAACATTTTGCTATTCTTAGTTTTAGCCCTGGTGTTATTTGTGTTGATGTTTGTATGTTCTTCATGACATTATAATTACTTTTACCCTTGCTTTGCCCTTCTCATTACATGGCCAAAAAATGATGATTGTTTCTTCCTAATATTAGAAATTAGCCCTTCTTTTTGCTTTGGCCTCATTCGGAACATTTTCATTACTCTTCTTAGCTGTCCATGGTATTCTCAACATTCTTCTGTAAAACGACATACCTCTGGTGTATATCCAATGTAAATTAAATTAATTAGTTAATTAATCCGCTCATTAATTACAGAAACTCGTTAAAGCTAAGGAGTAAAAGCATTTTTTTGTTGCTTCAACAATTTTGAACCACTCTGGTAAAATGCTCATTCTAAGAATAAATAGAATGTTCTTAACTGGGGACATGACTTTCTGGGGGTATTAGAACTAAAGCGCCACTTTAAATGTGAGATAAGCAGTTGTGAACAACAACAAGAAGATCTTGATAGTTGCACGTGTGTTGCACAATTATATTAAAATAAAGCAAGAGGAAGAAAGAAAGAAAGAAAGAAAGAAAGAAAACGAAAGAAAGATAGAAAGAAAGAAAGAAAGAAAGAAAGAAAGAAAGAAAGAAAGAAAGAAAGAAAAAAGAAAGAAACATAAAAGAAAAAAAGAAAGAAAGAAAGTTAAAAAGAAAGAGGAAGAAAGAAAGAAAGAAAGAAAGAAAGAAAGAAAGAAAGAAAGATAGAAAGAAAGAAAGAAAGAGGAAGAAAAAAGAAAGCATAAAAGAAAGAAAGAAAGAAAGAAAGAAAGAAAGAAAGACAGATAGAAGGAAGGAAGGAACGGGGAATGTTGAAAAAGAACGAAAAGAGAAAGAAAGAAAGGTGGAAGGAAGGAAGGAAAGAATCTAAAAAAGAACGAAAATAGAAGAAAAGAAAAAATGTAAAGAAAGAAAGGAAGTAAGAAAGAAAGAAAGAAAGAAGAAAGAAAGAAAGAAAGAAAGAAAGAAAGAAAGAAAGAAAGAAAGAAAGAAAGAAAGAAAGAAAGAAAGAAAGAAAGAAAGAAAGAAAGAAAGAAAGAAAGAAAGAAAGAAAGAAAGAAAGAAAGAAAGAAAGAAAGAAAGAAAGAAAGGTGGAAGGAAGGAGGGAAGGAAATAATCTAAAAAAATAACGAAAAGAGAAGGAAGGAATGAACCAGAAATAAATAAACAGATCACCTTCCGTCTTCCAAATGACACATATCTTTATTTATTTTGACCGGCATATACAAATCACGTTTTATTCCACTCACGTGCGCAACGTTCACATTTAAAATCTCAATAACCTTTGAAGATATCAGTAAGTAAACAAACACAGTTGTAGATCTATCCGCTCATGTGGGACATAGACATAAGAACGATAACTGCAACGAGATTTAATTTGATAAAACTCTAAGTGCTTTATGGCACACGAATCGTATTTATAATTTCAAATTGAGGCGGTCTTACGATTATTGTACTCCGCAACACGTACTGTACCAGCTTTCACCATTGCTAAAACATCCAAACATTTCTATGCCAGCTGAACAACAAATGATAAATAGCATCTTCATACCATCTTAAGAAAGATCAATACATGTGAGATGCGATGCTTGAGAAAAGTAACAAACAACACAAGAAGAGATAGAATACCAAATGAAACCATAAGAAAAATAGTAGGAACAAAACCCTGCCAAGAATGTATAGAACAACTACAACTTAAATGGTTTGGTCACCTGGTCAGAATGAATCCTCACCAATCACCATCAAGGACGTTCTTCTCGAGAATGCATGGAAAAAGACCAAGAGGAAGACCCAGAAGAAGATGGATAGATGCAGTGACAGAGACATGTAACAACAAAGGAAAATCACTAATTCAGACAATTCGAGCAGCACAAGAACGACAAATGATATAAACCACGACACCTTTTAGGTATCAGTGAAAAGAGAAAAGAGGAAGAACACGTACTATCTTGTAAACAACATGACAGAAAATTGATTAATTTAAAACAAAATGCTGCTAATAATCATTAAGTTACATTGGTTAATGAAAAAGAGCAATGAAGATATTAAAAGATTTAAACATTAAAAAGAACTGGCTTATACACACCCTACTTGAGAGGAAATTAAAATACTAAGGCCACGTTAAGGCCAACGTCCTCAGAGATACCAGGCCTAAACATTAATGGAAGGATAATCAATAACCTAGGATATGCTGATGATACTGTTCTACTAGCAGAAAATCCTAAAGACCTACAACAATTGCTTAATGTGATAAACACAACAAGCAAAAAATATGGACTAGAAATGAATATCAAAAAGACTAAAACTATGATCATAAACAAAGAAAATATTCTCAAGACCTACAATTAAATATCACAGTTGAGGGAACACAACTGGAGACAGTCCAGAGTTACAGCTACCTAGGACATACTATAACCAATGATGAAAAATGTAAAATTGAAATAAACAAAAGAATAGGTATGACAAAAAATAATTTTAATGCCATGAAAAATATACTAACAACAAAACAAATATCAACAGGGCTGAAACTAAGAATGGCAAAATGTTACATCTTCTCAATATTCCTGTATGGTTCCGAAACATGGACATTAAACAAGAAAACAGAGCCGAAAATTGAAGCCTTTGAAATGTGGATTTATAGAAGAATAAGTAGAATTGGATGGAAACAAAAGATAACAAACGATGGAATTTTAAAACAACTGAAAATAAATAGAGAACTGCTGAACACAATTAAGACAAGACAAATAAAATTTTTGGGGCATGTTAAAAGACACAACAGCCTACTAAAAGTAATTTTGGAAGGAAAAATACAAGGCAAAAGAGGCAGAGGCAGACCAAGACTAACATGGACGAGTAACATCAAAAGATGGACAAGTCAATCTATGTCAGCCTGCACCATCAAAGCAAGAAACAGAGTAGAATGGCGATCCATGGTAGCCAACCTTCGTTGCGGAGAGGGCACACGATGATGATGATGATGATGATGATGATGATGATGATGATGATGATGATGAAGGCCACGTTAAAAGGCTGAAAAGAACAATACTGGAAGGGATGGTTCCTGGGCGATTCATCAGGGGCAGAACAAGAAGATGGTGGTTTCATGACATTAAGGAGACCTTGGATATGACAAGAAAAGAAGCGGGAAAACGCAAGATCAGATAATTTTTCAGACGGGATGTGGTGAATGCAACGTTCTGTGGGAGATCTGGTTAGAGACAGAGATTCTTTCAGATTGGCTTGAATTCAACGTTTTGTTGGAGATCTGACAAGAGACATAGATTCTTTCTGATTGGCTGCGCTGAATGCAACGTTCTGTGGAAGATCTGGCAAGAGACATAGATTCTTTGAGATGGGATGCAGTGAATACAATATTGTGTGGGAGATCTGTCTGACCAGAGACAGAGATTCTTTGAGATGGGATGTGGTGGATGTCACATTGTGTGGGAGATCTGACCAGAGACAGAGATTCTTTCAGATGGGATGCAGTGAATGCAACATTGTGTGGGAGATCTGACCAGAGACAGAGATTCTTTGAGATGGGATGTGGTGGATGTCACATTGTGTGGGAGATCTGACCAGAGACAGATATTCTTTCAGACGGGATGCAGTGAATGCAACGTTCTACAAAAGGACATGCGACCCGCTGATGACCTCATAAAATGCCTGGAAGTAGCCAGTCTTCGTTGTATTCACGCTGGTATATCTAAGTACTGCAGTTGAAAGAAGGCACACCTTTTGTGCTTAGTTTCAAGACTATACAAAAGTGTCTATAATCTAGGAGACTGTGTGGCCTAGGGGTAAGACATTGTCCTCTAGACAAGACGAGCCAGGTTTCGAATCCTACTTTAGGTGTTGAGATTTGTGTCCCCTTGAACCCGCGGTTTCGTCGTGGCGCCACACATCCCTGTCTCTGGGTAGCGAGATCCGATGTCTAGTCGTCTCGCATAACGGTGAAAAAACAAAAGGCCCAGTGTGAACCTTGCACACGTTAAAGAGTAGGCCAAAAATGGCTCTTCCCCGGGAAAAATTGGATAGGAAAACATCTGCTCCAGATCATAAAAATTCTCGACGCCAAAAAATGAGATTACCTTTAAAGTCGAAGAATATCTGCCTGTACGGCGAGGGACACATCAACACACCGTTACTGATGTGTATAATAGGTAGAAGCGATATTCACTCAAAATAAAGTCCACAGAAGTTTGTTACAAACAAAAGCTCGCTTTTACAGACAAAAAATATACATTTTTTTGTTTTCCTCATTCACTTCTACCCTCACTTTTTCCGGTTGTGACAATATATTCCAGTGTTCCATTCACAGAACATGTAACAAAATTATTATTGTTTCCCATTGTCATTGTTATCTTTAGATGTCCGTGCTATTCTCAACACTCTTCTGTGAAATTATATCAATGGGATTTTCTTGGTAACAACAATGAAAAAGACATCACTGCAATGAACAATAAATAAGATAGAACAATATTAAAACAGGTAAATGAATTTACATATTTGGGAACTTTGTTAACCTCAGATAGAAGATGTACAGCAGAGGTGAGATGCAGAATGGCTCTGGCAAAAGCAGTTTTTGTTGTTTTTAAATGTGGAAGATACTGTGCAATCCATTTTTGACAATAGAAACATGAAAAAGAGTTCTTAAATGTTATGTAGAGCCAGTCTTAACATATGGATGTGAATCATGGACAGTAGGACAACATACAAGAAAATCACTGGAAGCTGTAGAAATTTGGTTTTACAGAAGAATGTTGATAATGCCATGGACAGCTAAGAAGAGTAATGAAAACGTTGTGAAAGAGGTCAAAGCAAAAAAGAGAGCTAATTTCCAATATTAGGAAGAAACAATCATCATTTTTTGGCCATGTAATGAGAAGAGAACAACTGGAATATATTGTGACTGCTGGGAAAATTGAGGAACGAAGATATAGAGGGAAGCAAAGAGAAAATATACCAGACATCTTTAGAGGATGGCTTGGCAGACGGTCAACATCAGAAATGATAAATAACTGTCAAGATATGATCACCAAAGCCAGGAGGCATGGCACTTGATGATGATGATCTTCATGTCTGTTGCTCGATTGTCCACTATTTGCTTCTATATGTCAGGAATTCTTCCACATAATACAAAAGAACTGAATGTTATACTAATTGCGTTCGATTCCTATATTACTTGTATTGCAATTATCTTATAAGTGAATTAGAGTGCACTTGAAGATTTAACTCGTCCTGTGTAATCTATTTGTCGTTCACTCCATTCCTGGTAATGCCTTTTTTTTTACTTTATCTAATAGATGTGAAATATAAATTGAAACCCTGCACAGTTCGCAGCGACTGCATTAGATATGCTTCTACTATATTCCAAATCTTGAATACCGAAATGTTTCTACCTATATCCAAAGTCATTAAGATCTCGAATAGTGAAGTGTTTTTACCTATTTCCTAAATTGGAAACATTTTGAATCACGAAGTGTTTCAGCCTATTTCCTAAAATGGAAAGATTTTGAATAGCGATGTGTTTCTACCTATTTCATATATTCCATCACAAATAAAATCATCAATTCTCCATGCTAGAGAGGTGTCCCTTAGTCCGCTAAACTCCATACACATAAAATCATCCATTCTCCATGTTAGAGCGGCACACACGGGGCTGCCATACTCCATTAAACATAAAATCATCCATTCTCCGTGTCAGAGAGGCACCCATAGGTCTGCCATACTCCATCAAACATAAAATCATCCATTCTCCGTGTCAGAGAGGCACCCATCGGTCTGCCATACTCCATCAAACATAAAATCATCCATTCTCCGTGTCAGAGAGGCACCCATCGCTCTGCCATACTCCATCAAACATGAAAATCATCCATTCTCCATGTTAGAGCGGCACACACCGGGCTGCCATACTCCATCAAACATGAAAATCCTCCATTCTCCATGTTAGAGCGGCACACACCGGGCTACCATACTCCATCAAACATGAAAATCCTCCATTCTCCACGTTAGAGCGGCACACACCGGGCTGCCATACTCCATCAAACATGAAAATCATCCATTCTCCATGTTAGAGCGGCACACACCGGGCTGCCATACTCCATCAAACATGAAAATCATCCATTCTCCATATTAGAGCGGCACACACCGGGCTACCATACTCCATCAAACATGAAAATCATCCATTCTCCATGTTAGAGCGGCACACACCGGTCTGCCATACTCCATCAAACATGAAAATCATCCATTCTCCATGTTAGAGCGGCACACACCGGGCTGCCATACTCCATCAAACATGAAAATCATCCATTCTCCATGTTAGAGCGGCACACACCGGGCTACCATACTCCATCAAACATGCAAATCATCCATTCTCCATGTTAGAGCGGCACACACCGGGCTACCATACTCCATCAAACATGAAAATCATCCATTCTCCATGTTACAGCGGCACACACCGGGCTACCATACTCCATCAAACATGAAAATCATCCATTCTCCATGTTACAGCGGCACACACCGGGCTACCATACTCCATCAAACATGAAAATCATCCATTCTCCATGTTAGAGCGGCACACACCGGGCTACCATACTCCATCAAACATGAAAATCATCCATTCTCCATGTTAGAGCGGCACACACCGGGCTGCCATACTCCATCAAACATGAAAATCCTCCATTCTCCATGTTAGAGCGGCACACACCGGTCTGCCATACTCCATCAAACATGAAAATCCTCCATTCTCCATGTTAGAGCGGCACACACCGGGCTACCATACTCCATCAAACATGAAAATCCTCCATTCTCCATGTTAGAGCGGCACACACCGGGCTACCATACTCCATCAAACATGAAAATCATCCATTCTCCATGTTAGAGCGGCACACACCGGGCTACCATACTCCATCAAACATGAAAATCATCCATTCTCCATGTTAGAGCGGCACACACCGGGCTACCATACTCCATCAAACATGAAAATCCTCCATTCTCCATGTTAGAGCGGCACACACCGGGCTGCCATACTCCATCAAACATGAAAATCCTCCATTCTCCATGTTAGAGCGGCACACACCGGTCTGCCATACTCCATCAAACATGAAAATCATCCATTCTCCATGTTAGAGCGGCACACACCGGTCTGCCATACTCCATCAAACATGAAAATCATCCATTCTCCATGTTAGAGCGGCACACACCGGTCTGCCATACTCCATCAAACATGAAAATCATCCATTCTCCATGTTAGAGCGGCACACACCGGTCTGCCATACTCCATCAAACATGAAAATCCTCCATTCTCCATGTTAGAGCGGCACACACCGGGCTACCATACTCCATCAAACATGAAAATCATCCATTCTCCATGTTAGAGCGGCACACACCGGGCTGCCATACTCCATCAAACATGAAAATCATCCATTCTCCATGTTAGAGCGGCACACACCGGGCTACCATACTCCATCAAACATGAAAATCCTCCATTCTCCATGTTAGAGCGGCACACACCGGGCTGCCATACTCCATCAAACATGAAAATCCTCCATTCTCCATGTTAGAGCGGCACACACCGGGCTGCCATACTCCATCAAACATGAAAATCCTCCATTCTCCATGTTAGAGCGGCACACACCGGGCTACCATACTCCATCAAACATGAAAATCCTCCATTCTCCATGTTAGAGCGGCACACACCGGGCTACCATACTCCATCAAACATGAAAATCCTCCATTCTCCATGTTAGAGCGGCACACACCGGGCTGCCATACTCCATCAAACATGAAAATCATCCCCACATATGAACGACCACCTTCCTGTACTCCGTATCCTCTTTCAATCCATATCATGCCATTCTACCTAGCTCCGGCCTGACTACCAAAGCTTTGGGGCCTCGGAAGCCTATTTGGGAAAACCACCCGACTGGACTACCGACGTTCGGACAACCCGTGTTCGATTCCCGCTGGGAGCAGTGTGAGTTGTACTCGTGGTTGGAAAAAAAAACACCCCCACGGTCGACCCAGCCGTTGGCAGAAATGGGTACCAGGGTATTACCCTGGGAAGGTGAGGAATGTTGCCTCGCATCTGAGTTTCGATGCTTGAGGCGACACTTTACAGAAGTCTCCGACCATTTCTGGATAGGCGACCGAGCACATATGGGTGGAAACTCGCGTGCCAAGACGCCGGTTCAAGTCTCGTACTTGACCTTTACCTAACCAAAGCTAAATTTTTGACCAATCAACTGTCAGTTTAAAAAAAAAAAAAAGTCCAACCAATCATCCATATTCAAAAATCAATACGCCCGGATTTTGTTACTTCAAAAGTTTAACCTGAAAATCCCAGCGGAAAACGAAAAATCAATAAACAGTTATCTCTACTTTCATAAAATAAAAAAAAAACAATAAACACTTTTTATGGCGCTTATTTAACCTCTTTGTTGGGACACTGTAGAAGGGAGAATAAAAACCGCATGACCCGTGAAGTAATATTTACGTGAACTTATTTTATTTTAATTGTATAAGTATTAATGTAACCAAATTAATGATACAAAAACCCTGCAAGTGATATCAAAGTTAAGGAACAGACCTGGAGACAGTTCGGAATTACCTTGGACATGCTATAACCTGTGATGGAAAATGTAAAACTGAAATAAACAAGAGAATAGGATTGACAGCAAGTAACTTTAATGCCATGAAAAATATACTGACATCAAAACAAATAACACCAGGGCTAAAACTAAGAATAGCAAAATGTTATATCTTCTCAACATTCCTGTACGGTGAAGAAACATGAAGGAGAAGTGAAAAAGATGGCAAAAAATGGTATAGTAAAAACTTTACAGAGTTGATAGACGACACAAATTTGAACAACGTTTCGGTGCTTTAGGCCTTCAGCAGGAACAAACAACACACACACAAATATGTAAGTAAATAAAATAAATCCTACATCTTCTTCTTCTTCCTCTACCTTTCAGCTCCCTGTGGAACATAAGACTTCAACAAACACTTTCCAAGCCGTTCTATTTCTTGCCATTATTTTAAGATCGTTCCATGTCTTCCCCATCATCTTCATCTCTGCTTCTATTTATCTTCTCCAAGAATTCCCTGGTCTTCCTCTTTGTCTTTTTCCCCTGCGGATTCCAAAAAAGGGCCTGTTATGTAATACTCTCAGTTGGCTTCCGCAGTGTGTGTCCTATCCAGCGCCATCGTCTTCGCTGTATCTCTTTATCCATTGGTATTAGACTGGTACATTTCCATAATTCTATGCTAGTGATGTTGTCCTGCCATTTCTATAATTCTATGCTAGTGATGTTGTCCTGCCATTTCCATAATTCTATGCTAGTGATGTTGTCCTGCCATTTCCACAATTCTATGCTAGTGATGTTGTCCTGCCATTTCCATAATTCTATGCTAGTGATGTTGTCCTGCCATTTCCACAATTCTATGCTAGTGATGTTGTCCTGCCATTTCCATAATTCTATGTTAGTGATGTTGTCCTGCCATTTCCACAATTCTATGCTAGTGATGTTGTCCTGCCATTTCCATAATTCTATGCTAGTGATGTTGTCCTGCCATTTCCACAATTATATGCTAGTGATGTTGTCCTGCCATTTCCATAATTCTATGTTAGTGATGTTGTCCTGCCATTTCCATAATTCTATGCTAGTGATGTTGTCCTGCGATTTCCACAATTCTATGCTAGTGATGTTGTCCTGCCATTTCCATAATTCTATGCTAGTGATGTTGTCCTGCCATTTCCACAATTCTATGCTAGTGATGTTGTCCTGCCATTTCCATAATTCTATGTTAGTGATGTTGTCCTGCCATTTCCACAATTCTATGCTAGTGATGTTGTCCTGCCATTTCCATAATTCTATGCTAGTGATGTTGTCCTGCCATTTCCATAATTCTATGCTAGTGATGTTGTCCTGCCATTTGCATAAATCTATGCTAGTGATGTTGTCCCGCCATTTCCATAATTCTATGCTAGTGATGTTGTCCTGCCATTTCCATAATTCTATGCTAGTGATGTTGTCCTGCCATTTCCATAATTCTATGCTAGTGATGTTGTCCTGCCATTTCCACAATTCTATGCTAGTGATGTTGTCCTGCCATTTCCATAATTCTATGCTAGTGATGTTGTCCTGCCATTTGCATAATTCTATGCTAGTGATGTTGTCCCGCTATTTCCATAATTCGATGCTAGTGATGTTGTCCTGCCATTTCCATAATTCTATGCTAGTGATGTTGTCCTACCATTTCCATAATTCTATGCTAGTGATGTTGTCCTGCCATTTCCATAATTCTATGTTAGTGATGTTGTCCTGCCATTTCCACAATTCTATGCTAGTGATGTTGTCCTGCCATTTCCATAATTCTATGCTAGTGATGTTGTCCTGCCATTTCCATAATTCTATGCTAGTGATATTGTCCTGCCATTTGCATAAATCTATGCTAGTGATGTTGTCCCGCCATTTCCATAATTCTATGCTAGTGATGTTGTCCTGCCATTTCCATAATTCTATGCTAGTGATGTTGTCCTGCCATTTCCATAATTCTATGCTAGTGATGTTGTCCTGCCATTTCCACAATTCTATGCTAGTGATGTTGTCCTGCCATTTCCATAATTCTATGCTAGTGATGTTGTCCTGCCATTTGCATAATTCTATGCTAGTGATGTTGTCCCGCTATTTCCATAATTCTATGCTAGTGATGTTGTCCTGCCATTTCCATAATTCTATGCTAGTGATGTTGTCCTACCATTTCCATAATTCTATGCTAGTGATGTTGTCCTGCCATTTCTATAATTCTATGCTAGTGATGTTGTCCTGCCATTTCCACAATTCTATGCTAGTGATGTTGTCCTGCCATTTCCATAATTCTATGCTAGTGATGTTGTCCTGCCATTTCCATAATTCTATGCTAGTGATGTTGTCCTGCCATTTCCATAATTCTATGTTAGTGATGTTGTCCTGCCATTTCCACAATTCTATGCTAGTGATGTTGTCCTGCCATTTCCATAATTCTATGCTAGTGATGTTGTCCTGCCATTTCCATAATTCTATGTTAGTGATGTTGTCCTGCCATTTCCACAATTATATGCTAGTGATGTTGTCCTGCCATTTCCACAATTCTATGCTAGTGATGTTGTCCTGCCATTTCCATAATTCTATGCTAGTGATGTTGTCCTGCCATTTCCACAATTCTATGCTAGTGATGTTGTCCTGCTATTTCCATAATTCTATGTTAGTGATGTTGTCCTGCCATTTCCACAATTCTATGCTAGTGATGTTGTCCTACCATTTCCATAATTCTATGCTAGTGATGTTGTCCTGCCATTTCCACAATTCTATGCTAGTGATGTTGTCCTGCCATTTCCATAATTCTATGCTAGTGATGTTGTCCTGCCATTTCCATAATTCTATGTTAGTGATGTTGTCCTGCCATTTCCACAATTCTATGCTAGTGATGTTGTCCTGCCATTTCCATAATTCTATGCTAGTGATGTTGTCCTGCCATTTCCACAATTCTATGCTAGTGATGTTGTCCTGCCATTTCCATAATTCTATGTTAGTGATGTTGTCCTGCCATTTCCACAATTCTATGCTAGTGATGTCCTGCCATTTCCATAATTCTATGTTAGTGATGTCCTGCCATTTCCATAATTCTATGCTAATCCTACATAGCTAACTAATAGTGAAGCATCCAAAAACAATATAATTTCGAACCAGTACAAGAAACAAAAATACAAATGACTTTACTGTGTCGTGGTCAGAGGGAGAAAGAACTCGCGGTGTGGGGTATACGATTGTCCAACCGATCGGGGGGTCAAAAAAAGGTAAGCGAGTTCTAGAATAATTGGCAGCGAGGCCCGGCTTGAAACGTCATTTACCCATCGACGGAAAAAATATGAGTACCTCCGGAGACGGAGTTATCTGCCTGTTCGGCGAAGGACCCTTGTGCACACGGCTGCCAGGGAAAAATGGATTAACACGCAAAATTCAGTTCCTAGTATCTAGGGACTTCGTCAGATGTCAAAAGCTGGCAAACGAAAAAAAAAAAAAAAATCTCTAATTAACACTTCGATTCTCCGCGGCCAATGACTTTGCTTGTTTGGTCAGAACCACGGGCTAAGACATATAGTGCACACCTAGTCTGCTATTGTTGTTTAATCAATGATCATTTTAATTTTGATTTATGTTAAAACTATTGGTTTTGAACTGCCGACGCATCAGTGACCCCTTCCCTACTTCCTGATACGACGGCTACACGATATATCTGTTACCTTTTTCCTAATCGGTGGCATCACCACTATAATCATCATCGAGATCATCATGTCCATCACCGCCATCATCATCATCGCCATCATCATCGTCATCATTATCACCCTAACCATCATTACGTCTATCATCAAAATCATTATCGTCATCATCACCATCATCCTCGTCGTCTCCATCACAATCAGCATCTCCATCACTACCATTATGATCATCATCACCACCATCATTATCAATCATCAACATCACCATCATCATCACTAACATCAGCAACAGCATCACCGACGTCACCATCACCATCATCACCATCACCATTACCAAAATCATCAGCATCACCAATATCATCAATACCATCATCATCAACACCACCATCACCAGCATCGTCATATTCATCACCGACACCATCACCACCAAAATCATCACCCTCATCACCATCAACACCATCATCATCAACACCACCACCATCATCATCTTCATCTTCATCAACATCATCAGTATCATCATAATCGCCATCAACACCTTCACCAACACCATCTCCACCATAATCATCACCATCATAACAATCACCATCAACATCACCAACATCATCACCACCACCATTGCCCTCATCATCTATCAAAACCAAACTAATTAAACACAAATATTAATTTAAAAAAAAATAAAAACAATTCCCGAAACAGAAATCAAAACAAAAAAAAAAAAAACCTCTTCAACAAAGAATTAAAGTCTGTTTGAAAATGCCTGGGTCAATATTTTTATTTGAACACCCCGGACAGACTCAAAGTTCGTAATGAACAGTGTATATTTTCTGCTGTTTTATTTGTGCATTCCTGTACTCGGCGCGTCCTCGGTGTGTGGTTTCTAACACAACGAGTAAGTGCAGGTGTATATCGTTCCGTCTTTCCAATAGATCTGAGATTGCCACGGAAATTGAAAATACTTGTCCTTTGGTGGGATCAATAGCGTGAATAACACTGGGCATCTATCTGTTTATTTCGTGCAGGGAGTAGGTGTAGATGGAGAGGCGGAGAGGAGGTGGTGGGGTGGATGGAGAGGGGGTGGGTGGATGGAGAGATGGAGAGAGGGGTGGTGGGTGGATGGAGAGATGGGGGTGGGAGGAGAGAGATGGGACGGTAAACAGAATATTCTCTCAAATGGCGTATAAAATGAAGAACATTAAAGCACGAGTAAACAGGCAAGAGAGCAAGACAGAGACAGGCATACAGACAGACAGAAAGACAGAAAGACAGACAGACAGACAGACAGACAGACAGGCAGACAGGCAGGCAGGTAGGTAGGTAGGTAGGTAGGTAGATAGATAGATAGATAGATAGATAGATAGATAGATAGATAGACAGACAGACAGACAGACAGACAGATAGATAGATAGATAGATAGATAGATAGATAGATAGATAGATAGATAGATAGATAGATAGATAGATAGATAGATAGATAGATAGATAGATAGATAGATAGATAGATAGATAGATAGATAGATAGATAGATAGATAGGATAGATAGATAGATAGGATGGATGGATGGATGGATGGATGGATGGATGGATGGATGGATGGATGGATGGATGGATGGATGGATGGATGGATGGATGGATGGATGGATGGATGGATGGATGGATGATAGATAGATAGATAGATAGATAGATAGATAGATAGATAGATAGATAGATAGATAGATAGATAGATAGATAGATAGATAGATAGATAGATAGATAGATAGATAGATAGATAGATAGATAGATAGATAGATAGATAGATAGATAGATAGATAGATAGATAGATAGATAGATAGATAGATAGATAGATAGATAGATAGATAGATAGATAGATAGATAGATAGATAGATAGATAGATAGATAGATAGATAGATAGATAGATAGATAGATAGATAGATAGATAGATAGATTATAGTGGTGATGATGATGATGATGATGATGATGATGATGATCGTGGTGGTTGTGATGGTAGTGTTGGTGATGAAGATGATGGTGTTGTGGTGGTCGTAATGACGATGGTGGTACTGGTGGTGATGGTGATGATGATGATGATGAAGCTGGTGGTAGTGGTCGTGATGATACGTACCATATGTACCTTATCTTTACTGGTATGTGAAATCTTTGGTAAGTAATTAGATCCTTGAGTGATATATCGACCACAGCAATCAAGACAACTACTCGATAACTTTACCAGGAAACACGTAACCTAGTGGGTATTTCCTAGAAATTCATTTCTTAGAAATGGGAGAAATCCGGGTTTTGTTTTAGAGCAGGGTCGATTCGGTCTTGATTTTTGAGGCTTTCAATTATCTCAGGGAAATGGTTTTACTAGATGCAGGTGTGGGTGTTGTTACAGGTTGAGTGGGCCGGATCAACCAGATGTTGGTGTGGGTGGGCAGGTGAGAAATACAGGTGTTTCTTGTGCTCTGGATGTGGTACAGTGATGTGAAGAGAGAGAGAGAGATAGAGAGAGAGAGAGAGAGAGATGGAAGCAGACAGACTCATGCAAGAAGCAGACAGATTCATAGAAAAAGAGAATACACAGAGGGAAAAAATGTTTCCTAGGGATGGTGCAAAATCAATAGTGAACTATGACTGACGGAGACTACTACTACATGTAAACAATTTATATCAGTTACTGCTTTACTGCAACATATCATGAAAGTGGTTGTGACCTCCTGAAGGGTGAGAGCTAAAACCTCCTTTAACATCCGAACGAGTATAGTTGAAGATATCTTAATATAGATCAACATCCGAACTAGTATAGTTGAAGATATCTTAATCTAGATCAACATCCGAATGAGTATAGTTGAAGATATCTTAATCTAGATCAACATCTGAACGAGTATAGTTGAAGATATCTTAATCTAGATCAACATCCGAACAATTGTAGTTGAAGATATCTTAATCTAGATCAACATCCGAACTAGTATAGTTGAAGATATCTTAATCTAGATCAACATCCGAACTAGTATAGTTGAAGATATCTTAATCTAGATCAACATCCGAATTAGTGTAGTTGAATATATCTTAATCTAGATCAACATCCGAACTAGTATAGTTGAAGATATCTTAATCTAGATCAACATCCGAACGAGTATAGTTGAAGATATCTCAATCTAGATCAACATCCGAACTAGTGTAGTTGAAGATATCTTAATCTAGATCAACATCCGAACGAGTATAGTTGAAGATATCTTAATCTAGATCAACATCTGAACGAGTATAGTTGAAGATATCTTAATCTAGATCAACATCCGAACGAGTATAGTTGAAGATATCTTAATCTAGATCAACATCCGAACGAGTATAGTTGAAGATATCTTAATCTAGATCAACATCTGAACGAGTATAGTTGAAGATATCTTAATCTAGATCAACATCCGAACGAGTATAGTTGAAGATATCTTAATCTAGATCAACATCTGAACGAGTATAGTTGAAGATATCTTAATCTAGATCAACATCTGAACGAGTATAGTTGAAGATATCTTAATCTAGATCAACATCCGAACTAGTGTAGTTGAAGATATCTTGATCTAGATCAACATCCGAACTAGTGTAGTTGAAGATATCTTGATCTAGATCAACATCTGAACGAGTATAGTTGAAGATATCTTAATCTAGATCAACATCTGAACGAGTATAGTTGAAGATATCTTAATCTAGATCAACATCTGAACGAGTATAGTTGAAGATATCTTAATCTAGATCAACATCTGAACGAGTATAGTTGAAGATATCTTAATCTAGATCAACATCCGAACGAGTATAGTTGAAGATATATTAATCTAGATCAACATCCGAACGAGTATAGTTGAAGATATCTTAATCTAGATCAACATCCGAACGAGTATAGTTGAAGATATCTTAATCTAGATCAACATCCGAACTAGAATAGTTGAAGATATCTTAATCTAGATCAACATCCGAACTAGTGTAGTTGAAGATATCTTGATCTAGATCAACATCCGAACTAGTGTAGTTGAAGATATCTTGATCTAGATCAACATCCGAACGAGTATAGTTGAAGATATCTTAATCTAGATCAACATCCGAACGAGTATAGTTGAAGATATCTTAATCTAGATCAACATCCGAACGAGTATAGTTGAAGATAACTTAATCTAGATCAACATCCGAACTAGAATAGTTGAAGATATCTTAATCTAGATCAACATCCGAACTAGTGTAGTTGAAGATATCTTGATCTAGATCAACATCCGAACTAGTGTAGTTGAAGATATCTTGATCTAGATCAACATCCGAACGAGTATAGTTGAAGATATCTTAATCTAGATCAACATCTGAACGAGTATAGTTGAAGATATCTTAATCTAGATCAACATCTGAACGAGTATAGTTGAAGATATCTTAATCTAGATCAACATCTGAACGAGTATAGTTGAAGATATCTTAATCTAGATCAACATCTGAACGAGTATAGTTGAAGATATCTTAATCTAGATCAACATCCGAACGAGTATAGTTGAAGATATCTTAATCTAGATCAACATCCGAACGAGTATAGTTGAAGATATCTTAATCTAGATCAACATCCGAACGAGTATAGTTGAAGATATCTTAATCTAGATCAACATCCGAACTAGAATAGTTGAAGATATCTTAATCTAGATCAACATCCGAACTAGTGTAGTTGAAGATATCTTGATCTAGATCAACATCCGAACTAGTGTAGTTGAAGATATCTTGATCTAGATCAACATCCGAACGAGTATAGTTGAAGATATCTTAATCTAGATCAACATCCGAACGAGTATAGTTGAAGATATCTTAATCTAGATCAACATCCGAACGAGTATAGTTGAAGATATCTTAATCTAGATCAACACCCGAACTAGAATAGTTGAAGATATCTTAATCTAGATCAACATCCGAACTAGTGTAGTTGAAGATATCTTGATCTAGATCAACATCCGAACTAGTGTAGTTGAAGATATCTTGATCTAGATCAACATCCGAACGAGTATAGTTGAAGATATCTTAATCTAGATCAACATCTGAACGAGTATAGTTGAAGATATCTTAATCTAGATCAACTTCTGAACGAGTATAGTTGAAGATATCTTAATCTAGATCAACATCTGAACGAGTATAGTTGAAGATATCTTAATCTAGATCAACATCCGAACGAGTATAGTTGAAAATATCTTAATCTAGATCAACATCCGAACGAGTATAGTTGAAGATATCTTAATCTAGATCAACATCCGAACTAGTGTAGTTGAAGATATCTTAATCTAGATCAACATCCGAACGAGTATAGTTGAAGATATCTTAATCTAGATCAACATCCGAACGAGTATAGTTGAAGATATCTTAATCTAGATCAACATCCGAACTAGAATAGTTGAAGATATCTTAATCTAGATCAACATCCGAACTAGAATAGTTGAAGATATCTTAATCTAGATCAACATCCGAACTAGTGTAGTTGAAGATATCTTGATCTAGATCAACATCCGAACTAGTGTAGTTGAAGATATCTTGATCTAGATCAACATCCGAACGAGTATAGTTGAAGATATCTTAATCTAGATCAACATCTGAACGAGTATAGTTGAAGATATCTTAATCTAGATCAACATCTGAACGAGTATAGTTGAAGATATCTTAATCTAGATCAACATCTGAACGAGTATAGTTGAAGATATCTTAATCTAGATCAACATCTTAACGAGTATAGTTGAAGATATCTTAATCTAGATCAACATCTGAACGAGTATAGTTGAAAATATCTTGATCTAGATCAACATCCGAACTAGTGTAGTTGAAGATATCTTGATCTAGATCAACATCCGAACGAGTATAGTTGAAGATATCTTAATCTAGATCAACATCTGAACGAGTATAGTTGAAGATATCTTAATCTAGATCAACATCTGAACGAGTATAGTTGAAGATATCTTAATCTAGATCAACATCTGAACGAGTATAGTTGAAGATATCTTAATCTAGATCAACATCCGAACGAGTATAGTTGAAGATATCTTAATCTAGATCAACATCCGAACGAGTATAGTTGAAGATATCTTAATCTAGATCAACATCCGAACTAGTGTAGTTGAAGATATCTTAATCTAGATCAACATCCGAACGAGTATAGTTGAAGATATCTTAATCTAGATCAACATCCGAACGAGTATAGTTGAAGATATCTTAATCTAGATCAACATCCGAACTAGAATAGTTGAAGATATCTTAATCTAGATCAACATCTGAACGAATATAGTTGAAGATATCTTAATCTAGATCAACATCCGAACGAGTATAGTTGAAGATATCTTAATCTAGATCAACATCCGAACGAGTAAAGTTGAAGATATCTTAATCTAGATCAACATCTGAACGAATATAGTTGAAGATATCTTAATCTAGATCAACATCCGAACGAGTATAGTTGAAGATATCTTAATCTAGATCAACATCCGAACGAGTATAGTTGAAGATATCTTAATCTAGATCAACATCCGAACTAGAATAGTTGAAGATATCTTAATCTAGATCAACATCTGAACGAATATAGTTGAAGATATCTTAATCTAGATCCTTCCCTAGCCGTTAGACGTCGCAGAGTGCTCGTTGTATTTTTTGCCATCCATCTCCACTCTTGGAAAGATTTTCTATCTTATTTAATCCGTCTATGCCTGCCAACGTTGCTTCTCTTATAAGTGTTCTTTTTAGTGTCTCTCTAGGTCTTTCTCTTTCCCTGTATGCTGAAGTTTCCCATAGAAGAGCCTGTTTTGAAATTCTCTTGTCTCTTCTCAGCACATGTCCGACATATGTCCATCTTCTCTTCCTAATTGTAGATGAGATCGTTGGTTGCATGGCCATTTCTCTTATCTCTATATTAGTCTTGAATTCATTCCATTGTAGATGAGATCATTGGTTGCATGGCCATTTGTCTTATCTCTATATTAGTCTTGAATTCATTCCATTGTCGATGAGATCGTTGGTTGCATGGCCATTTCTCTTATCTCTATATTAGTCTTGATTTCATTCCATTGTAGATGAGATCGTTGGTTGCATGACCATTTCTCTTATCTCTATATTAGTCTTGAATTCATTCCATTGTAGATGAGATCGTTGGTTGCATGGCCATTTCTCTTATCTCTATATTAGTCTTGAATTCATTCCATCGTACACAGAGCACTCTTTTAGACATTTGTCTTCAAAAGCGTTTAGTTTTCTCTGTCTCTTCTGTTGTTTTCCAGCTATTCACAAGCGTGGGTGAAATGAAGATATGCACAATTATACATATTGTGCGGGGTAGCCATGTTACTGGTGAAAGTCTGACGTCATATTTTGTTCTGTTTCCTGATTGATTAACCTGCCCAGTACAGTTTGACGTTAACATTTTATAATGTCAGTCAACGGTGGCCAGCTTAAGGTTCACCGAGAGCCAGATTATGACCAGGACCAAAGAGCCAGACTTAGAGTATCATCACAAATATCATGATGTGATATAGTCATAAATAATAATACTTGCAGGCTATCACGTCACACTGACAGAAGCGCAACTTTGTAGCGACAAGTATCAACAACGCCTTTAATTATTGTCGGTGTCAATTGTTTGCTTTTTTTTGGGAGGTTTCTTTTTATAGATAGATTTAGAGATCCATAAGGGGCATGCATGGAATAACAATTGGAGGTCATAATATAAAAAAGCTAAGGTATGCTGATGATACAGTCTTAATCGCTAAGAGTAAAAATGAGTTACAAGAAATTCTAGACATTATAGTCAAGGAAAGCAAAAAATAAAGGACTCAGCCTTAATAGTGAAAATACAGTAGTAATGATAACAACAACAAAAAAGGCATCACCACAATGCACAATAAAGACAAGTGGAACAATACTAAAAACAGGGAAATGAATTTAAATATCTGGGAACTATGTTAACATCAGATGGTTGATGTACAACAGAGGTGAGATGCAGGATGGCTCAGGCAAAAGCAGCTTTCCCCAAACAATGAGGAAGTTACTATGAACTAGTTTTTTTTACAATCGAGATGGAGGAGATGGAAGACAAATAAGTCAAACTGGAGAAAGAAGAAAGAGGAGGAAGAAAAAGAGGAGGAAAATGACGTAAAGAAAACAGGAGCAAGAAGAAGATATGAAATGTACGGAAATATTATTTCATTTAAAGAAAATGATTGAAACGCTTGTCTCAAGAATGTTTAAAAGTGTGCGCTTTCCGTCTGATTGCTCGAGATCACAATTGATGAGATCGCCACTTCCAATAAAAGCTAGAATCTTGTTTCTGTAAACAAACAAACAAACAAACACACAAACAAACAAACAACCCAAGAACCCCACTGTTTTAATGGAACAAGCCCCAGTTATTCGCAAATTGGATAATCGCAAGATACGGTTATAAAGTTGTATGAGTCTGTCGGTAATATGGCGGTAAGGAGATCAAAATGTGAAAGGCAATAATTATTATTAAATAGTGTGAATGATATTTTTCAATGTAAAAGGATATCATAAGAGAGAGAATAAAGGCTGAATTAATTGCTTAAACACAAAGATGCACAGCTGGGTAGCTCTGTGGTCTAGTCCAGTGGTTCTCAGACTGCCCTTTACCGTGGACCCCTATTAAATACGTTTTGTAGTCGCGGACCCCCATTAAATACGTTTTGTAATCTCGGACCCCCATTAAATATGTTTTGTAGTCGCGGACCCCCATTACATATGTTTTGTAGTCGCGGACCCCCATTAAATATGTTTTGTAGTCATGGACTCCCATTAAATAAGTTTTGTAGTCGCGGACCTCCATTAAATATGTTTTGTAGTCATGGACTCCCATTAAATACGTTTTGTAGTCGCGTACCTCCATTAAATATGTTTTGTAGTCATGGACTCCCATTAAATACGTTTTGTAGTCGCGGACCCCCAGGATTTTTTTTCTTTTGTTCTTTCATTGATTCATTAATTCTTTCTTTAATTAATTAATTCATTCATTAGTTCATTAAATGATTCATTAGTTCATTAATTATTTCTTTAATTAATTCATTCATTCATTAGTTCATTAAATGATTTATTAGTGCATTAATTCTTTCATCCATTAATTAATTTTTAATTAAATAAATAATTTAATTAATTATTCAATTAATTAATTACATTTTTAATTCATTCATTAATTCTTTAATTCATCCATTATTTCATTCATTCTTTCATTAATTCATTAATTCTTTAATTCATCCATTATTTCATTCATTCTTTCATTAATTCTTTAAGTCATCCATTATTTCTTTCATTCACTAATTAATTTTGCTATTCGCCCATTATTTCATTCATTCATTAATTGTTTCATTCATTCGTTCATTAATTTTTTTCATTCATCCATTATTGCATTCATTAATACTTTCATTGATTCATTCGTTAATTAATTCTTTATTTAATTAATTCATTTATCCATTGTCTCCTCCCATTTAGCTACACAATGTGATACTATTCTCCAAGCCTTTGTTGACTCCCTGTGTTGGCACCTCGGACCCCTGGGTGTGGGGATGGTGCCACGGATGAGAATTTGAGAAACGCTGGCTTTAGTCCTATGAGGGCTGTCGTTTGACATCTCCAATCACAGCCAGACAGTTGCCACGAGAGAAGCCCATTGAGGATTTGACGTCTTCTCTCGGTCTTTGTAGATATCACACGTTTTATTGAGTTGGTGTTTCTGCATAGATTGTTTCTTGACAGAACTCAGAATTCATTTTATTTAACAAATAGATCAGACGAATATTGTTCTTGCTATTGTAGGATCTGCACGCCAGACGAATCAATAGTAATCTTCTTTCTTTCTTCTTCCTCTTCTTCTTCTTCTATCCTTCCTCCATTGCCGTTGGCGTCAAGGGGAGATACAATCTGCGATTCTTTGCTCTTCTGTTGGCCTTTTTGTGGTGTTATACCTTCTAGTGACTCTAGTATTCCCTTTATCCATCTCTTTCTCGGTCTTCCTCTCAATCTGCCGTTTTCGTAGCGTTTGTTTATGGCTCTTTGAGTCATTGTTAGTTCTTTTTGTCTTGTTATGTGGCCGAACTAATTTATCTGTTGTTTCTTTATGTATTCGATGGCTGGTTCAATTTCGAGATTCTTCCTCAGGTCGGTGTTTCTTACTCTGTCCCTTAAGCTGTTTCCGGAATAGTAATCAATATGTTTAAAAAAGAAAAAAGCACTCCAATATCCCCTAACCTCCTACCCGCTCTAGAACGTGCGAAGAGAAGCCTGGTCCAAGTAAACGAAATCACGACCTGGAATCCACCGTGTGGTTTTCTTTTGCTTGCTTGCGTTCGCCCGATGTCTAAAGTATTCTAGAATATTCGTAGATTGTAGAATTCCTCTTCGTCATTCGTCCTTAAAAGGACGTTAAGCAGACGTGCCTGCGTTGTGTTGTGGTTTGTAGTATAACCGTTATATTTGCGCCTTTCGGCCCAACACATCCGACTTCAGCACGGCATTTTTGAGTACCGGGTTGTCTTCTTCGATCCCTGCTCGCTTGTCCAGACTAGACAGGTTAGTCTGTTACTGGAGGCACCGCGGAGAGGTGGAGCAGGGTCTGGATGGTTCTGGTTCAACGATCCTGGCGCAAGCCATCAGCTGTGGGTCGCTGACAACTTCCAGCTCTGGTGCTGGGAGGCACCGCGGAGAGGTGGAGCAGGGTCAGGATGGTTCTGGTTCAACGATCCTGGCGCAAGCCATCAGCTGTGGGTCGCTGACAACTTCCAGCCCTGGTGCTGGGAGGCGCGTCTTCGCCTCCTGGTTTTCTTTTAAAATTAAAGTAAAGGTCTCCTCCCCTATCTTGCTAGACGTTGTGGAGAAAAGTGTGTTAGTGACCACATTGTTTTTCCTTGACCACGGTACATTTTCTTGACGTGATGTGGTCGGTATCACGCCAGGCCGCCTTTACTTCCCAGAAAAATATCGGGTACCCATTTTTTTTTAGAAACGGTAAACCGGAGCCTTGTTAGTCAGAAAGAACTTGTGTTCCAGCTTTCACATGCGTAGGTATGTGTTGATAACACGTTTGGGTTGAATATTCTTATATTTGGTTTTCTTGATTCATCATCATCATCATCATTATCATCATCATCATCATCATCATCAAGTACCGGGCCTGCTGGCGTAGGTGATCATGTCTCTCCACAATTTTCGATCTCGACAGTTATTTATCATTTCTGTTGTTGACCTTCTGCCAAGCCATTCTCTTAAGCTGTCGGGTATCTTTTCTCTTTGCATCCCTCTATCTCTTCGTCCCTCAATTTTCCCAGTTGTTACAATATATTCCAGTTGTTCTCTTCTCATTACATGGCCAAAAAATGATGATTGTTTCTTCCTAATATTGGAAATTAGCTCACTTTTTGCTTTCGCCTCTTTCAGAACAGTTCCATTACTTTTCTTAGCTGTCCATGGTATTCTCAACATTCTTCTGTAAAACCACATTTCTACAGACTCCAATGATTTTCTTGTCTGTTGCCCTATTGTCCATGATTCACATTCATATGTTAAGACTGGCTCTACATAACATTTAAAAACTCTTTTACTTGTTTCTATTGTCAAAAATGGATTGCATAGTATCTTCCTCATTTTTTGGAAAGCTGCTTTTGCCTGAGCCATTCTGCATCTCACCTCTTTTGTACATCTCCCGTCTGAGGTTAACAAAGTTCCCCAAATATTTAAATTCATTTACCTGCTTTAATAATAATACGAGATTTCAATCATGTGTTATATCTTTGTGTGTGCATGTCTATGTTAGTCACATCTCATATCTTTGTGTGTACCTGTCTATGTTAGTCACATCTCATATCTTTGTGTGTGCATGTCTATGTTAGTCACATCTCATATCTTTGTGTGTGCATGTCTATGTTAGACATATCTCATATCTTTGTGTGTGCATGTCTATGTTAGACATATCTCATATCTTTTTGTGTGCATGTCTATGTTAGACATATCTCATATCTTTGTGTGTGCATGTCTATGTTAGTCACATCTCATATCTTTGTGTGCGCATGTCTATGTTAGACATATCTTATATCGTTATGTGCATGTCTATGTTAGTCATGTGTCATATATCTTGATGTGTGTCAGTGTTAGTCATGCCTCGTATCGCTGTGTGCATGTCTGTGTTAGTCACCTCTAGTGACTCGGGCAGATGGTGCTCGTAAACCGGGGAGGGCCGACCATCTAAGGGCAGAATCCCCCTACAGAAAAGACAATCTGCTGCCTTGCAGGAAGATTGGGGACAATCAAAGGCTAAGGAAGGCTAACCCGAATAAAATGCTGGCTGAAATCGGATGCACTGGGCCACTGGCGCAGAACACAGCGCAACGTTTTAACGGGTGTTCAATCAGAGTGGATCTGGCAGACTCTGACTTCATGTGAGAGTCTGGAATCATACTCTGATTGAGTCCTGATCGCTGAGATAGATAGATAGAGAGAGAGAGAGAGAGAGAGAGAGAGAGAGAGAGTGAGAGAATAATACATTTTCTTGATTACTATTTTTAATTTCCGTATTTATTCCGAGTTTTTAAAATTCGCTGCTGCTTTTGCTATCCTGCTTCTGATCTCTTTTTTTTGTTTCACCTTCTTGATCTATATTACTAGCTGAATACATATAGGGTCTACTCTTTCCTATGTTTTACGATTTACATATTTACATATATATATATATATATATTGCACTCAGGGGTGTTTAACGCCACAGTATTCTACAATCATGGATGGTTTCCTAATAAAAGTAATATTGGAAGGAAAAATACAAGGTAAAAGAGGCAGAGGTAGACCAAGACTAACGTGCACGAGTAACATTAAAAGATGGACAAGTCAGCCTATGACAATCTGCACCATCAAAGCAAGAGACAGAGTGGAATGGCGCTCCATGGTAGCCAACCTTCGATGCGGAGACGGCACTCAATGATGATGATGATGGTGATGGATGGTTTCCCCACCTGGGGTTTTCCCTAATAGGGTTTCAGAGTAAGGTTGTCACACTACGCCCAGCTCTGTATACTAAGAATAAATAATGTTATATTTATTGTTTTAGAATTCGTTTTTTTTTTCTTCAGTTTCATCTGTTTGGTAATTTATTTGTTTTGTCTCTGTGTGCACAATTCTTTCCATTTTTCTATAAATCCACATTTAGAAAGCTTGACTGTTCTTGTCTGTTCTCTTATTTCATGTCAATATTTCTGCACCAAACATGAACGTTGAACTGATACAAACGTTGATTGTTCTCAACTTGAGGGAGTCCTGTTGTTATTTGCTTTGTTTGTGAGCACGTATTTCACGTTGTTTGGTTATTTGGTTATGGAAGGCCCCGGTATCACTGCAAACGAATTAAAATACATAATTGCTGAACCGCCCGTGCCAGCGTAATCATCCGAATTAATATCTCATCTCCCAAGCAAAGACACTACAGTAACTGTTTTCCCCATCGTAGCAGTCTCAGCACACGGCAAAAGACATAAGGCGAAACCGTGCAGAAAGTGAGTACAGCCAACTTTTCCCTGTCATACAATATCATTATTCATCGTAAACAATTGGAATATCGAAACATGATCAACACGGATGAGACACACAGCTCATGGTGTGCACATATCACCTAACTCAGTAGCTCCTGCAACAAGCCGGACTTGGAATATGAGGAAACTGCAACAAGGAACACTTTTCATGCATAGCCTTCAATGGTTCCTGCCGCCTATCCACCTTATACCGGAAGTTAACGTTCTCTTCAAAATGATGATCGTCACATTTTTAAAAAGTGTATAGCTTAAATATGATGTATAATTTGATATAACACCAAAGTGGTTGTCACATTCACAGATTAGAAAACCGTCGTTTGGAAAAGGGAAAACCCCCAGGAAGATGACGTTTGCACAATCAACAGTGAATCAAAAAGTTGAATCAACGGGGTCAACGCTTTAGAAGGAAAAAGCAATTTGCGCGAAACAAAAGATGAGGAAGTGATGAAACGCTCGTTGAATCCCAAGCGGTTTGGAAGCTTTAAATGCTGTTCAAGTCTGGGATACCTGGCTATTTCAAACAGAAATCTATCCCATCGAATCGTAATGGACTGTCCTTGTTTCTCTGATGCGGGGACCAAAATAACATGACAAATAACATGACAAATAACATGACAAACAGGCTTACTACGAGGCAGAGTTTGTTTCGTTGAGTTTTTTAGGAACACCTAGAATTTAATATGGTAGGGGTGTGATTAACCTCATACAGGTGGTTATCACTCATTATTATCATGAGCCATACCGCCTGGCCTAGGTGATGATGTTATTCCACAAGTCACTGTTCTTAGTACATCGCATCAACCCTTTTGTTGAGTACATATGCCATGACACCAAGTTATCTAGTATTTTCTCTCTCTCTGTCGTCCGCGATCGCTCTTTCCCTATATTTTTGCCAGTTGTAACAAAGTATTCCAACGTTTCTCTTGTCATGATGTGTCTGAAAAATATTGTTTGTTTCTTTCTGATGTTTTTATGAGCTCCCTTTTTGTGTTGGCCTCTTTGAGATTGTCCTCGTTGGTCTTTATGGTCCAGGGAACTTTCAACATTCTTCTGAGAAATCCCATCTCTGTGACATCTAGTCGGCAATAAAGATGGGAATAGAAAATCTTCTGAACAGTAATCTTAGCCCACAGTCTGTAGTGCTTCTGACAGATGCAAGATCAGTACTCCAGGCACTACAATCCAGAAAATTGCCTCATCTGCAGACCTTATTGACTGAACTCTGCAACCACCACAAGATCACCCTGCACTGTGAATCCCATTTCACTGTGATCATTTTAGTTTAGTCGACAGATCATTTTCATGGTACATCATATAAAGCTGTAGTGATCATTCTAGTTTAGTCGACAGATCATTTTCGTGGTACATCATATAAAGCTGTAGTGATCATTCTAGTTTAGTCGACACATCATTTTCGTGGTACATCATATAAAGCTGTAGTGATCATTCTAGTTTAGTGGACACATCATTTTCATGGTACATCATATAAAGCTGTAGTGATTATTCTAGGTTAGTCGACAGATCATTTTCATGGGACATTAGGCAAACTCCATGTTGCTCATATATTCTCCTCAGCACGGTCTCCAGCATGAAGCCTCCCATCACAGGCTAGAAAAAGCACTGAAGATGGCTTCTGCACAGAGGCACGAACTCCATAGCACATTCCAAACCCTTGACATCTTACGTCATAAGTGACGGGTGACAATGGTTCCGTTCTTGTCTCCCTGACCTTGATCAGAGCCCTGTTAGTCAGTCCAACCACGCAACGTTTGTGTAGATAAGATACGATAAGATAAGATAAGATCAAATTAAATCAAATAAGATAAGATCAAATAAAATCAAATAAGATAAGATCAAATAAAATCAAATAAGATAAGATAAGATCAAATTAAATCAAATAAGAAAAGATAAGAAAAGATCAAATTAAATCAAATAAGATAAGATAAGATCAAATTAAATCAAATAAGATAAGATAAGATAAGATCAGATCAAATTAAATCAAATAAGATAAGAAAAGATAAGATCAAATTAAATCAAATAAGATAAGATAAGATAAGATAATTTCGGAATTTATCTCATTCTGAGTTCTACTGAGAGTTCTCTATAAGAAAGAAAGAAAGAAAGAAAGAAAGAAAGAAAGAAAGAAAGAAAGAAAGAAAGAAAGAAAGAAAGAAAGAAAGAAAGAAAGAAAGAAAGAAAGAAAATGAAAGGACAAGAAGAGGAATTGAAATTGAAAATGTTGAATCGATATATTGCAATATGTTTCTGAGACGAGTGTATTTTCCACTAATATCAGAGGTTAACATGAGTTATTTAAAAAGTATGAATCATTTCAAATTATCATTGATTTATAAACGAAATAAATAAAGTCATGTGAAATTAAATTGAGGGACGCAAATATCGTAAATCTATTGGGATTTGCTGGCTATTTGCATGATGGATTAATCGGATGGACAATTGAATGTACACAGAGAGAAAGAAAGAGAGAGAGGGGGGGGAGAGGGGGAGGAGAGACGAACGAAGGCAAGGCTAGAGACATTTATAAGATATTTACGGACAGTTAGAGTGAAAGAAGTTGAATGTGCAACCTTGAAAAGATCACGTCAAATGGAATAATGACAAACAAAAACGCATAGCAGAAGGACCACACAAAAAATCACAACTTGTGTAAATGAACACAGGACATGGGTTGTCAATCACTAGAAGATGAGGGACAAAGTGAGGAGGGGATTCGCGCATTTATGGGGCTGTTCGGTGAGCAGTGAGGATGATGTTTCGAATAAACTAGGATAGTGTTAGATTATGTGTGTACGTGTATTATATATGTGTATCATCATCAACATCATCATCAGGTCGCATGTGCTTTGCAGAACATTGCATTCACCAAAGCCATTCTGAAAGAATCTCTGTCTCTAGCCAGATCTCCCACAGAATGTTGCATTCATCACAGCCTGCGTGAAAGAATCTCTGTCTCTAGTAAGATCTCCCACACAACGTTGCATTCATCACAGCCAATCAGAAAGAATCTATGCATCTAGCCGGATCTCCCATAGAACGTTGCGTTCATCACAGCCCATCTGAAAGAATCTCTGTCTCTAGCCAGATCTCCCACAGAACCTTGCATTCACCACAGCCTGCCTGAAAGAATCTCTGTCTCTAGCCAGATCTCCCAAAAGAACGTTGCATTCACCTCAGCCTGTCTGAAAGAGTCTCTGTCTCTAGCCAGATCTCCCACAGAACCTTGCATTCACCACAGCCTGCCTGATAGAATCTCTGTCTCTAGCCAGATCTCCCAAAAGAACGTTGCATTCACCTCAGCCTGTCTGAAAGAATCTCTGTCTCTAGCCAGATCTCCCACAGAACCTTGCATTCACCACAGCCTGCCTGAAAGAATCTCTGTCTCTAGCCAGATCTCCCACACAACCTTGCATTCACCACAGCCTGCCTGAAAGAATCTCTGTCTCTAGCCAGATCTTCCAAAAGAACGTTGCATTCATCACAGCCCGTCTGAAAGAATCTCTGTCTCTAGCCAGATCTCCCACAGAACCTTGCATTCACCGCAGCCTGCCTGAAAGAATCTCTGTCTCTAGCCAGATCTCCCAAAAGAACGTTGCATTCACCTCAGCCTGTCTGAAAGAATCTCTGTCTCTAGCCAGATCTCCCACAGAATCTTGCATTCACCACAGCCTGCCTGAAAGAATCTCTGTCTTTAGCCAGATCTCCCACAGAACCTTGCATTCACCACAGCCTGCCTGAAAGAATCTCTGTCTCTAGCCAGATCTCCCATAGAACGCTACATTCACCACAGCCTGCCTGAAAGAATCTCTGTCTCTAGCCAGATCTCCCACTTCTTCAGTTGTCATGTTCAAGGTCTCCTTGATGTCATGAAACCACCTTCTTATTGGTCTACCCCTGATGAGTCGCTCTTGAACCATGCCTTCCATTATTATTCGTTCCAGCCCGCTGTGTCTTTCTTGTGTGTCAATAATGCGTTTGAATTTCTTCTGTAGAACGGTGTTCATAAACCAGTTCTTTTTAATGCTTAAATCTTTGTATATATAATCATTGCCTTATTTTTCATTATCCAAGGTGTCTTCAAGATTTTTCTGTAGTATTTTATTTTGAATTAATATATTTTCTTCCTTGCTGTTTGCGAGATTGTCCATGATTCACAGCCATCTGTTTCTTAATATATCTATGTGGCAGCCCTGTTTCTTATACTACTCACCGATATGCCAACCTTATTTCTTCTACTACTCACCCGAGATGCAACCCTATGTCTTATACTTCATTTATTCATTCGGTGCCGTCTCCACATTGAAGGTTGGCTACCATGGAGCGACATTTATTTATTGGATGCTGTCTGCACATCGAAGGTTGGCTACCATGGAGCGACATTTATTTATTGGATGCTGTCTGCACATTGAAGGTTGGCTGCCATGGAGCGACATTTATTTATTGGATGCTGTCTGCACATTGAAGGTTGGCTGCCATGGAGCGCCATTTATCCATTGGATGTTCTCTGCACATCGAAGGTTGGCTACCATGGAGCGTCATTTATCCATTGGATGCTGTCTGCACATCGAAGGTTGCCTGCCATGGAGCGCCATTTATTTATTGGATGCTGTCTGCACATCGAAGGTTGGCTACCATGGAGCGCCATTTATCCATTGGATGCTGTCTGCACATCAAAGGTTGGCTGCCATGGAGTGCCATTTATCCATTGGATGCTGTCTCCACATTGAAGGTTGGCTGCCATGGAGCGCCACTTATTCATTGGATGCTGTCTTCACATTGAAGGTTGGCTACCATGGAGCGCCACTTATTCATTGGATGCTGTCTTCACATTGAAGGTTGGCTACCATGAGCGCCATTTTGCATTGTCGTTTGTCTTGATGGTGTATGTTGTCATAGGTTTACCCGTCCATATTTTGATGTTACCAGCCCACTTTAGTCTTGGTCTGCCTCGTCTACCTTGTATCTTCCCTTCCAAGATGGCTTTTAGCACGCGGGGTATTATGTCTCTTCACTTGTCCACAACAATTTCTTTTGTCTTTCTCTAATTGTGTTATGTCGTTTTTGTTTTCTTGTTTTTTTCAGCTGATTCAGAACTTCTTTGTTTGTCTTCTTTTCCTTCCATCCAATTCTCCCTATTTTCCCATAGATCGACATTTCAAAAGCTCCAATTTCCTGCTATCTTTTCTTATTTGCTGTCCATGTTTCTGCACCATACAGGAATGTTGAGTAAATATCATCAGCATCAAGTACCGAGCCTAGTGGCGTAGGTGATCATGTCTCTCCACAACTTTCGATCTCGGCAGCTATTTATCATTTCTGTTGCTGACCTTCTGCCAAACCATTCTCTTAAGCTGTCTGGTATTTTCTCTCTTTGCTTCCCTCTATCTCTTCGTCCCTCAATTTTTCCAGTTGTTACAATATATTCCAGTTGTTCTCTTCTCATTACATGGCCAAAAAATTATGATTGTCTCTTCCTAATATTGGAATTTAGCTCTCTTTTTGCTTTGACCTCTCTCAGAACCTCTTCATTACTCTTCTTAGCTGTCCATGGTATTCTCAACATTCTTCTGTAAAACCACATTTCTACAGACTCCAGTGATTTTCTTGTCTGTTGTCCTATTGTCCATGACTCGCATCCATATGTTAAGACTGGCTCTACGTAACATTTAAGAACTCTTTTTCTTGTTTCTATTGTCAAAAATGGATTGCATAGTATTTTCCTCATTTTTTGGAAAGCTGCTTTTGCCTGAGCTATTCTGTATCTCACCTCTTTTGTACATCTACCATCTGAGGTTAACTGAGTAAATATAGCATTTTGCTATTCCTAGTTTTAGTTCTGTTAGTAGCTTCGATATGAGTATACTTTTCATGTTGTTTAAATTGGTTTTTCCCATTGCTTTTCTTTTGTTTATTTCTGTCTTACATTTTCCATTATTTGTTATATGTCCAAAGAAACTATATTCTTGTACTCTTTCTTGGTTCTTTCCATCCATTTCAATATCTCTTAGTATATTCTGTCTTTTTTTATGCTAATATTCATATAGACTATTTCTTATTTATTTATTTGTATTATTTCTTATTATTTCTAATTATTTCTTATACTACTTAAAATATCCAAAGGACACGTTCGTCAAAAAGGAAAAAAGGAAAATCAATTAAATAATATCGGTCGGTAGACAGAATTTGTTTTCTGCCTTCGTTTGACACCAATTGATTGACACCTGCCAAGTGTTTGTGTTTGTTTGTGACACTCAAAGAGCTGCGGTTGTTTATAGAAGTTGTTTTGTACATCAATCGTTGTTGAATTCATAACTTAGCGCTACTAAACTATTCCACTTTTGTATCTTAAATAACTTTGGCGTGTGTGTTGTATCTAGGCCTTTTCAAATATTATTCCGACATTCGTGAAGAGCTCTTCACGTGTAATCGGTTCATGTCTCTTCACACTTACTGTATCTTGGGCTGTATTGTGCTCTGGTTTGTCATAATTGTTGTTTATTTACTTCCGGTCAATATAGGACCGGATAGGCGACAGGAACCATTGAGGCTCTGCCTGAAAAGTGTTCCTTTTTGCAGTTTCTTCATATTCCAAGTTCGGTTTCCTGCCGGAGTTACTGAGTTTAGTGATGTGTGCACACTGTGAGATGTGCTTTGCATCCTGATCGTGTTTCGATATTCATATTGTTTATGATGAATGATGATGATATATTGAAGTACAGCTCAGTTGGGTTCATTTTCGGTTTGCATCTGAATCAGTGAGCAAGACCTGATCAAGACAACTACATTTCCATGTAGTAGGTCTGGGGAAAAGGCTAACTAGTTTATTATATACTGTTCTAATCCATTCGTTGAAGCAGATCTATTGCAGTCAGGAATTCCCCATATCCACTCCACCACTTGCCACAGCATTTCAGAATATGCGTAGGCAAATTTTGCTGACAAGTTAGATCCGTGCACACCCTATACGGCTGCATAGACGACAATTCCAAATCTCTTAAGTCGCCTCTTACAACACGTCGCAGGTAAAGTGACTATTTTAGTCCAGCCTAGTGAATAGGAGTCGAGATAAAAGATAACCAAACATCTTTTATTAAAGTCAGATTGAGCTGAAAGACGTAAAATATCGTGCTTTAACAATCATCAACATCATCAAGTACCGGGCCTACTGGCGTAGGTGATCATGTCTCTCCACAACTTTCGATCTCGACAGTTATTAATCATTTCTGTTGTTGACCTTCTGCCAAGACATTCTCTTAAGCTGTCTGGTATCTTTTCTCTTTGATTCCCTCTATCTCTTTGTCCCTCAATTTTCCCAGTTGTTACAATATATTCCGGTTGTTCTCTTCTCATTACATGGCCAAAAAATGATTATTGTTTCTTCCTAATATTGGAAATTAGCTCTCTTTTTGATTTGGCCTCTGTCAAAACGTTTTCATTACTCTTCTTATAGCTGTCCATGGTATTCTCAATATTCTTCTGTAAAACGACATGTCTACAGCCTACAGTGATTTTCTTGTCTGTTGTCCGATTGTCCATGTTTCACATCCATATGTTAAGACTGGCTCTCATAAAATTTAACAACTTATTTTCTTGTTTTTATTGACAAAAATGAATTCCATGGTATCTTACTAATTTTTTTGGAAAGCTGCTTTTGCCTGAGCCATTCTGCATCTCACCTCTGTCGTACATCTACCATCTAAGGTTAACTTTGTTTCCAAACATTTATATTCTTTTACCTGTTTTAATATAGTTCCACTTGTCTTTATTGTGCATTGCAGAGATGTCTTTTTCGTTGTTGCTATCATTACTTCTGTCTAAAAAGAAAAATATCCGAGGATTAGAAGCATTGGCACGGGTGTCCATCTTGAGAAGTTGCGGTATTGCTACACTGTACGCTTTCCGTAACAAGGAACTCTAACCCCTCCGACTAGCGGTCTTAAGAAACCTCGCCTCGACCACCTGGTTGGTGTTCATGGAAACAGACAAACAGAAGTAAGGGTTGTGATCTCCATAGTTGTGAAATTTGTTCATTTGTTTTATGATCACCATCGCTGCACCCTAGTCGCGATAGCTCAGTGGTTAGTGAACTGGACTACAAAGGACAAGAGATAGGGTTCTATCCCAACCGACGGCTTCCGGGTTCACCCAGCCTTAAATGGGTACCTGATTTTTTTCTGGAAAAGTAAAGCGGCACGGGCGTAATACCGACCACATTACTCCAAAAATCTTGTGCCGAAGGTCTATAAAATGTATATTTATTTCTTTTTAAATATGTCCAGAGGCGTATTTTGACAAAATATTTACAATTTATGTATATTCCTTTACATGTGATAATTTGTAAGCTGTTATGAAGTGACTACTTGATTTGTAAAATCGTGAAGATTTTAAAGTGTTAATCCATCACTATGCAAAAGCTAACTGTATTTTTGTACAGGCACTTTTGCAATTACATATTTCTATGACGAAGATATAAAATCAAATGAAAAATTGTGACCCTCATCAATGTGGTAAGGATACGCCTTTGACTAGCATTGTTAGAAAATTAACGTAATTTACAGTAAAATCGAATATTTAGAGCGCACCGTTTGATATTTTCTTAAAATTATATAACAAAAAACGATTTGTGCAAAATTCAGACTACCTTTGTACTTAAATTTTCTAAAATCTGAAGGTCGGTGAAAAAATAATATTTCATGAAAAAGAATTACAGAAATTCATCAAACAGTTTCCGAGATAATTGATCAACTCTGTGGACACGAATTTTTCTGAACGAAGTTTGGAATGACTTTATCAAATCCAGTTTATTCCCATATCCGCTCTGCCGTCCGTTCCAGCAACTATCGAAGTATTCGTCTACTTTTTGTTTCTATCCTGCATTTATTGACCGTGTTGTGGTCTTTTCCGATTAGGATGTTTTTTTCTGCTTTCGCCCCTCGTGGCGCCGTGCTCCACCATTCCCTTGACATGTTGGTTATCCTCAACTTCCTTGTCGCCATCCTGTGAGAGATGTTCTGTTAAAGCCATCGCCATGTCAATGTGTCCATTTTTATGGTTTCCAGCGCTATGACATACCTCGCCAAACAACTAAACCAAATGGATAAAACAGTCGGAAAAGATCTGGGGCATATGGTACTACAGCCAGCAACACGATGATGTAAATCGAAGATACTACCGCAGCAATTTGACAAGCAAGTAGAACAACAAACTCTGAAGGTAATTATTTGGCTATAATGGATAATGTGGCATTTCGGTTTACCGTACAAAACGTCAAAGTGCACAGTTTGCTGTGACGATTAGCTCCCATGTTGTTTTCATCCCAATTTCGACTTCCGTCACAACTTCCAAACAATCGCGTTCACATGACAACGAACTGGAGTCAACAGTTTTGATTAGTTCCGGCTTTTTTTTTTCCCAACAGGCAGAGGCGTAACTTTTGTCGAACACTCAGAGGCGTAACTTTTGTCAAATTTATCTCAGGCATTAAAAGAGAGAGAGGGGGGGGGGGGGGACGGGCGAGATGTTTGAGCTCTACTGCCCACAGCAAGTGTGTCTCTAATCTAAATGACGTTTCGTTTCGGAAGTTCCTAGATAATCATTTCAACAAAACCTGTCTCTGTCAAGACGTAAATTTGTTTTTCTTTTTTCTTTCTTTTTTTTTAAGAATTAAGCACTTTAAATTGTTGTTTCCTTATTTTTCTCCTTCTCTTCTTCTTCTCCATTTCTCCACTTCCTCTCTTCTTCACCTTCTGTTCTGTTTCACCTTCTCCTCTTCTTTGTTATTTCTTTTCCACTCTTCATCTATTTGTAATGTTTGTGTGTGTGTGTGTGTGTGTGTGTGTGTGTGTGTGTGTGTGTGTGTGTAAAAAGAGGAAGAATGGAAATAAGAAGAATCGGAAAAAGGATAGGAAGAGAAAGAATTTAAAGGAGAGGAAGAAGAAAAGAAGAACATGAAAAAGAAGAATATGAGGCAAGAAAAAGTAAAAGAGTTTAAAACAGACGAGACTCTGAGAGAATGTATGGAGTTTTAAGTATCATAATCTCTTTCTCTCATTCTTTCTATCTCTTTTTACTCTATTTTTCTCTCATTCTTAATCTAGCATTTTCTTTTTCTATACTGTCTCTTACACTTTCTTTGTCATTCTTTCGATTTTTCTTCTCTTATTATTCTCACTTTCTCTCGCATTTTCATTCTGTCTTTCTCTGTCTTTCTCTCTCTAACACTTGTATTCTTTCTCTCATGCTGCATTTTTCAATTTATATCTCCAATTCCACTTTCGGGAGCCGCGATAGCTCAGTGGTTAGTGAACTGGACTACAAAGGACAAGAAGTAGGGTTCGATCCCATCCGACGGCTTTCGGTTCACCCAGCCTTTAATGGGTACCGGATTTTTTTTCTGGGAAAGTAAAGCGGCACGGGCGTAATACCGACCACATTACCCCAAAAATCATGTGCCCAGCGTCTGTAAAATTTATGGTCACTAACACCATATTCCCCTATACGCCACTTGACGTGACGGGGGTACTTTACTTTTTTTAAATTCCTCTTTCGTATTGTATTTCTCGCCCTTTCATTATTTCTGTATCTCACTGTCTCACTCACACTTTCTGCCTTTTTTACACCCCCCCCCCCCCTTCGCTCTCTCTCTCCCACACACAAAATTCTCTCAACTATTTTATTATTATTGATTCCTTTCTGATACTCTCGTACATACTCTCTTTCTCTCGTCTCTTATCTCTATTCCCGTCTTTCTCTCGTCTCTTACCTCTGTGTCCGTCTTTCTCCCGTCTCTTATCTCTATTCCCGTCTTTCTCCCGTCTCTTATCTCTATTCCCGTCTTTCTTCTCTTATCTCTATTCCCGTCTTTATTCTTATTTCTTTCCCGTCTTTATCTCTATTCCTTTTTCTATTCTCTTATATTCTCGTACTTACTCTCGTCTTTCTCTCGTCTCTTATCTCTATTCCCGTCTTTCTCTCGTCTCTTACCTCTATGTCCGTCTTTCTCCCGTCTCTTACCTCTATTCCCGTCTTTCTCCCGTCTCTTACCTCTATTCCCGTCTTTCTCCCGTCTCTTACCTCTATTCCCGTCTTTCTCCCGTCTCTTACCTCTATTCCCGTCTTTCTATCATTTCTTACCTCTATCCCCGTCTTTCTCCTCTCTTATCTCTATTCCCGTCTTTCTCCCGTCTCTTACCTCTATTCCCTCTTTCTATCATTTCTTACCTCTATCCTTTACTCCCTCTTTACCTCTATCCCCCTTCTTTCTCTCTTTCTTACCTCTATTCCGTCTTTCTCCTCTCTTACCTCTATCCCCTTCTTTCTCTCTCTCTTACCTCTATTTCCTTCTTTCTATCTTTCTTACCTCTATCCCCTTCTTTCTTTCCTCTCTTACCTCTATCCCCTTCTTTCTTTCCTTTCTTACCTCTATCCCCTTCTTTCTTTCCTCTTTTTTTACCTCTATCCCCTTCTTTCTTTCCTCTTTACCTCTATACCCTTCTTTCTTTCCTCTCTTACCTCTATACCCTTCTTTCTTTCCTCTCTTACCTCTATACCCTTCTTTCTTTCCTCTCTTACCTCTCTTACCTCTATTCCCTTCTTTCTATCTTTCTATACCTCTATCCCCTTCTTTCTTTCCTCTCTTACCTCTCTTACCTCTATCCCCTTCTTTCTTTCCTCTCTTACCTCTATACCCTTCTTTCTTTCCTCTCTTACCTCTATACCCTTCTTTCTTTCCTCTCTTACCTCTATACCCTTCTTTCTTTCATCTCTTACCTCTATTCTCTTCTTTCTCTCTTCCTTCCATACTTTTTGTCCACCCTCCACCCCAGCGTATTTACTGCCACATCGACATTACTCACTATCACTCTTTCATGCTTCTATCTTTCTCTGTTATCCTTTTATCCCTATTTCGCGCTTGTTCTTTGCTGTGTATGTCCACCAGATTTATATCTCCAGCGAAGTCCCAAAGGACTGAACTTTGTCCTATTTACCCCACAGACAGCCTTGAGCTCAGGTGTCCCCCGCCATACAAGAAGTTATTCTCCCACTTCAGAGGTACTCTCATAATTGTATCGTCCAGTGTGTTAATGTTTCGGGTGGATTTTTTCCTACTAACTTTGCCCGGGCAGAGGTCATGTCTTGGCCTACTCTTTTTGATTTCCAACTGTCAAGAGTTCTTTAACGTGCGCAGAATACACACGGGATCTCCTGAGTTTTGCTGTTTTTCGAAAGGGTGAGACATGCCCCGTGACCAGAGCATGGTAAAGTCACGGATCTGATTTTATATTTGTTATATTTGTTATATTTGTTATATTTGTTATATTTGTTATATTTGTTATATTTGTTATATTTGTTATATTCCACCACATATGGTAGGAATGGTAATGATCGCATCAAAGATAGGACTTCACAGCAATGCACAATAAAGACGAGTGGGCAATATTAAAACAGGTAAACGAAGTTAAATATCTGGGAACAACGTTAGCTTCAGATGGTAGATGTACAACAGAGGTGAGATTCAAAATGCCTCAGACAAAAGCAGCTTTCCCCCAAAAAATGAGGAAGATACTAGGGAATCCATTTTTGACAATATAAACAAGGAAAATAGTTCTTAAATGTTTTGTAGAGCCAGTCTAACATATGGATGTAAATCATGGACAATAGTACAACAAACAAGAGAAAATAATGGAAGGTGTAGAAATATGGTTTAACATAAGAATGTTGAGAATACTATGGGTTGCTAAGAAGAGTAATGAAAACGATATGAAAGAGGCCAGAGCAAAAAGAGAGCTAATTTCCAATATTAGGAAGATACAATCATAATTGTTTGGCCATGTAATGAGAGGGGAACAGCTGGAATATATTGTAACAACTGGAAACATTGAGGGACGAAGAGATAGAGGGAAGCAAGGAGAAAAGATACCAGACAGCTTAAGAGAATGTCTTGGCAGAAGGTCAACAACAGAAATGATAAATAACTGTCGAGATCGAAAGTTGCAGAGAGACATGATCATCTACGCCAGCAGGCATGGTACTTGATGATGGTGATGATGATGATGATGATGATGATGATGAAAGAGCAGATAACCCCACACAGCTTCTGGTATCCCATGAACGATATATATTGTTCCACCCATACTGTTCTTTTTGTCATGGGGATATTTTGTGAGGTTAATGCTGTCAGCACTACACCAGTGCCGTGTTTCTTTCCAAGAAACAATCTCTGTGTTCCATTTAAGTCTTGGTAAAAATCTAGAAACTGTCAAACGGAATCAAACCACGACCCGCTTGTCTTCAACAACCCAGTTCACTGCTCTACCTCCGCTCCTATTGTAATATCAGATAAACAATTCATGACCAAAATATCAGATAAACAATTCATGACCAAAATATCAGATAAATAATTAATGACCAAAATATCAGATAAACAATTCATGACCAAAATAACAACTCATGACCAAAATATCAGATAAACAATTCATGACCAAAATATCAGATAAACAATTCATGACCAAAATATCAGATAAAGAATTCATGACCAAAATATCAAATAAACAATTTATGACCAAAATATCAGATAAACAATTCATGACCAAAATATCAGATAAACAATTCATGACCAAAATATCAGATAAACAATTCATGACCAAAATATCAAATAAATAATTCATGACCATCTACAGACATGTTTGGAGAATCTACCACTCAGACAATACAGAATATACTTTATTAATTTTCTTTTAAATATCACATTGCATCGTTTTATTATTTAGTTCGGAATGTCATCTAGCTACGTTTCTATTTGTTTCTTTATAATGTTTTGGTACATAAGTCTTACAGGGCCGCAACGTCGACTTGTTTTTTGTCATTTTTTTTTTTAACAACGCAAAGGGGACAATCCATTGTATCTGTTTTCTATAATTCTAATACAGATCATTGAATCAAAGAGTTCATTATAACTGATCGCATCAATCAACCGCTTTGTTCTTTCCCTTGGGGATTTGTCCTTCTTGGCGAGACACGACCCGTTCAACCTTAGACCATGTCCTCTGGGTTATGTTAGACCTCAGTTGTCATTAAAAAAATGGAGGTGGAAAATATATTGTATAACGTTGTCCGTGAGTGAATCTTCTTTTTCTCTTTCTTCTTATTTTTCTTCCTCTTCTTCTTTCTTTCCTCGTTTGTCTTTCGGCGTCGAGGGGAGATATAATTTGCGGTCTTTTTCTCTTCTGTTCGCTTCTGCTGCTGTTATGTTTCTTAGTGGTTCTAATATTCCATCGATCCATCATTTGCTCTTCTGTTCGCTTCTGCTGCTGTTATGTTTCCTAGTGGTTCTAATATTCCATCGATCCATCATTTGCTCTTCTGTTCGCTTCTGCTGCTGTTGTTTCCTAGTGCTTCTAATATTTCATCGATCCATCTTTTTTGTGGTCGACCCTCGGGTCGTGTGTGAATTGTGAGAATGAAATTGGCACCAAAAAGCACCGAGTCCTGAAGGTGACAGCCGAGAGCGCTGGTTACATTAAACGTAAGTGACCAAACACTTAACCATCATCATCATCATCGAGTGCCTTCTCCGCAACGAAGGTTGGCTACCATGGATCGCCATTCTACTCCGTTTCTTGCTTTGATGGTGCAGGCTGTCATAGATTGACTTGTCCATCTTTTGATGTTACTCGTCCATGTTAGTCTTGGTCTACCTCTGCCTCTTTTACCTTGTATTTTTCCTTCCAATATTACTTTTAGTAGGCTGTTGTGTCTTTTAACATGCCCCAAAAATTGCATTTGTCTTGTCTTAATTGTATTTAGTAGTTCTCTTTTTATTTTCAGTTGTTTTAAAACTTCATCGTTTGTTATCTTTTGTTTCCATCCAATTCTGCCTATTCTTCAATAAATCCACATTTCAAAGGCTTCAATTTTCGGTTCTGTTTTTCTTGTCTAATGTCCCTACACTTAACCATTGTTCGCAATTTGCCCAACAAATATCCAATCAGCTGCATCCACTCATAATTTAACCAATCAGCTGCATCCACTCACAATTTTTTAACCAATCATAAAACGTCGATTAAGCACGAGCAAACCAATAATCGACTTCGTTTTACAAACAACCCAACCAAATCGATTGCAATTGCTACATAAAACAAAGCCATGTTCAATAGCTGGCATTCGAATCTTTCATTTGATTCTCTGTGGGACAATACCAGAACAATCACGAACATTTCGCTACGCCAAGTTCTGAATGATGCTTCATGGCTGGGTTTGAGTAGTATTGATCTGTTTGACTTGCAGGCAGAACAAACTGTTCAGCGATGTTAAATTACCAGATGACAATAGAAATATCAAGTACTGCTACCACGAGGTAGTGTCCCGACTCATCGATCCAAAATATCGATTCTGAGCGCGTGTGATTGACAGATATGGCAGTTTAAGTGTCAACAAAGATTAGACTTGAAGGATTGATATATTTTTTTTGGTATGTTCGGACCAACGCGGTTTCATGTGTTCACACAGCTTTCAGGTGGACACCAGATATAGGTGGGGGTGGCTGGTGGTGTAGGGGTAAGAAATCGACCACTAGACAAAGAGGTCCCAGGTTACGGTTTTTCACAGGCGGTGGAAATTTTTCTTTTCGAATCCGTGATTTCTTCATGGCCTTATCCTTCTCTGGGTGGTAACATTCTATGTCTAGTCCCATCTGGGAGGTAATATTTGATGTCTAGTCCTCTCTAGGTGGTAAAATTCGATGACTAGTCCTCTCTGGGTGATAACATTTGATATCTAGTCCTCTCTGGGTGGTAACATTCAATGTCTAGTCCTCTCTGGGTAATAACATTCGATGACTAGCCCTCTCTGGTTGATAACATTCAATGTCTAGTCCTCTCTGGGTGGTAACATTCGATGACTAATACTCTCTGGGGATAACATTCGATGTCTAGTCCTCTCTGGGGGATAACATTCGATGTCTAGTACTCTCTGGGTGGTAACATTCGATGTCTAGTCCTCTCTGCGTAGTAACATTCGATGTCTAGTCCTCTTTGGGTGGTAACACTCGATGTCTAGTACTCTCTGGGTGGTAACACTCGATGTCTAGTCCTCTCTGGGTTGTAACATTCGATGTCTAGTCCTCTGTGATAAAAAAAACCAGGTCTGTGTGCACTGTGCTCATGCTCTTTCTTCTTCTTCTTTTTCTTTCCTTCCTCATCTGCCTTCCAGCGTCGAGGGGAGATATAATTTGCGGTCTTTTGCTCTTCTGTTCGGCTTTGCTGCTGTTATGTTTCCTAGTGCTTCTAATATTCCATCGATCCATCTTTTTCGTGGTGGCCCTTGGGTCTGGTGTTCTCACGTTTGTTGAAGGCTCGTTGTGTTGTGTTTTGATCTTTCTGCCTTGTCACGTGGCCTAACCATTTTATTTGTTGTTTCCTTATATATTCAATGGCGGGGGCTATTCCTAGCTTTATTTGCTCAGTTTAGAATCTTTGGCCGTATGAAATCAAAACGAATAGGCCAATAGTTACCGCTGACCGGGAAAAAAATTGATAGAAAGAATCTACCCCCACCCCCTTCCAAAATAAAACAAAAATCAACATAACTCTCGATGATATAAAAGAAATGAGAGCACCTCAGAAGTCGGAGATTATCTGCCTGTGTGGCGAAGGACACTTGCGCACACGGCTGTGGGTGTGAATAAATAGAAAAATGTGATATTCACTCGAAATTATTCAGTCCCACTGGACTTTGGCTAGAGATATAAAGATGGCGTACGCAAGCAACAAAAAAAAACCTCCAACAAGAATCCATCTACGAGTATTGTTATATAGGAGCTCTGGGGACCTGCAAGATTAAATTAATAACAGCGAATTGATAAACTTTGTGCTAGAAAACAACAACTATAAACATACCTTAATATTTACGTTAGAAATAGTAATATATATATATGGCCCTATTGTCATGGCAAATAGTAATATATATATATGGCCCTATTGTCATGGCAAATAGTAATATATATATATATATATATATATATATATGGCCCTATTGTCATGGCAAATAGTAATATATATATATGGCCCTATTGTCATGGCAAATAGTAATATATATATATGGCCCTATTGTCATGGCAAATAGTAATATATATATATGGCCCTATTGTCATGGCAAATAGTAATATATATATATATGGCCCTATTGTCATGGCAAATAGTAATATATATATATGGCCCTATAGTCAGACGGTCTAGTGGAGGCTATTGTTTTGTAGGTTTTGTTTTTGTGGAACAGCTTCTCTCGTGGCTAATTCTACCAATGTTTGACAAACACACACGGCCACAGAATGAACAAGTCAGGCCCACTGGTTGGCAGGATTTTCCCTTCCTTTCTCATCAGTTTTTTTCTCTTCTAAGTTTGCCACAGTCTCAAATGTTGTTATACCGTTCCTTATACATGCTCTCCATGATGTACGATCACTTGCCAGAAGTTTCCAGTCGTTTTCACAGATGGATAAGTCATTCAGAGATATTTTACAGATTTCTCTATATCGTAGTTTAGGTCCCCCGATTTGTAAACGTTTGAAATAATAACACGTAAATTATTAAACATAACCTTGTTATTGAGTTATTGGCGGGCCATTATCATTGCACTCCGAACATGTCCATAGATGCTCAGATCGCCTCCTCAGCAAATCTCGCAGCATAAACTTGTATCTAGCAGCTAAGTTAGAATAGCGAGATGAGACAAACAACGACGTATTAGAATAGAGGATGAGACAAACATCGACGTATTAGAATAGAGAGATGGGACAAACAACGACGTATTAGAATAGCGAGATGGGACAAACAACGACGTATTAGAATAGAAAGATGGGACAAACATCGACGTATTAGAAAAGCGAGATGAGACAAACAACGACGTATTAGAATAGAGAGATGAGAAAAACAACGACGTATTAGAATAGAGAGATGGGACAAACAACGACGTATTAGAATAGAGAGATGAGACAAACAACGACGTATTAGAATAGAGAGATGGGACAAACAACGACGTATTAGAATAACGAGATGAGACAAACAACGACGTATTAGAATAGAGAGATGAGACAAACAACGACGTATTAGAATAGAGAGATGGGACAAACATCGACGTATTAGAATAGAGAAATGAGACAAACAACGACGTATTAGAATAGAGAGATGAGACAAACAACGACGTATTAGAATAGAGAGATGGGACAAACAACGACGTATTAGAATAACGAGATGAGACAAACAACGACGTATTAGAATAGAGAGATGAGACAAACAACGACGTATTAGAATAGAGAGATGGGACAAACAACGACGTATTAGAATAGAGAGATGAGACAAACAACGACGTATTAGAATAGAGAGATGAGACAAACAACGACGTATTAGAATAGCGAGATGGGACAAACAACGACGTATTAGAATAGAGAGATGAGACAAACAACGACGTATTAGAATAGCGAGATGGGACAAACAACGACGTATTAGAATAGCGAGATGGGACAAACAACGACGTATTAGAATAACGAGATGAGACAAACAACGACGTATTAGAATAGCGAGATGGGACAAACAACGACGTATTAGAATAACGAGATGAGACAAACAACGACGTATTAGAATAACGAGATGAGACAAACAACGACGTATTAGAATAGAGAGATGAGACAAACAACGACGTATTAGAATAGAGAGATGGGACAAACAACGACGTATTAGAATAGAGAGATGAGACAAACAACGACGTATTAGAATAGGGAGATGAGACAAACAACGACGTATTAGAATAGCGAGATTGGACAAACAACGACGTATTAGAATAGAGAGATGAGACAAACAACGACGTATTAGAATAGCGAGATGAGACAAACATCGACGTATTAGAATAACGAGATGGGACAAACAACGACGTATTAGAATAGCGAGATGGGACAAACAACGACGTATTAGAATAGAGAGATGGGACAAACAACGACGTATTAGAATAGCGAGATGGGACAAACAACGACGTATTAGAATAGAGAGATGAGACAAACAACGACGTATTAGAATAGAGAGATGGGACAAACAACGAAGCATTAGAATAGCGAGATGAGACAAACAACGACGTATTAGAATAGCGAGATGGGACAAACAACGACGTATTAGAATAGAGAGATGAGACAAACAACGACGTATTAGAATAGCGAGATGGGACAAACATCGACGTATTAGAATAACGAGATGAGACAAACAACGACGTATTAGAATAGAGAGATGAGACAAACAACGACGTATTAGAATAGAGAGATGGGACAAACAACGACGTATTAGAATAGCGAGATGAGACAAACAACGACGTTTTAGAATAGTGAGATGGGGCAAACAACGACGTATTAGAATAGCGAGATGGGACAAACAACGACGTATTAGAATAGCGAGATGGGACAAACAACGACGTATTAGAATAGAGAGATGGGACAAACAACGACGTATTAGAATAGCGAGATGGGACAAACAACGACGTATTAGAATAGAGAGATGAGACAAACAACGACGTATTAGAATAGAGAGATGGGACAAACAACGAAGCATTAGAATAGCGAGATGAGACAAACAACGACGTATTAGAATAGAGAGATGGGACAAACAACGACGTATTAGAATAGAGAGATGAGACAAACAACGAAGTATTAGAATAGAGAGATGGGACAAACAACGACGTATTAGAATAGAGAGATGAGACAAACAACGACGTATTAGAATAACGAGATGAGACAAACAACGACGTATTAGAATAACGAGATGAGACAAACATCGACGTATTAGAATAGCGAGATGGGACAAACAACGACGTATTAGAATAGCGAGATGGGACAAACAACGACGTATTAGAATAACGAGATGAGACAAACATCGACGTATTAGAATAGCGAGATGGGACAAACAACGACGTATTAGAATAGCGAGATGGGACAAACAACGACGTATTAGAATAGAGAGATGAGACAAACAACGACGTATTAGAATAGAGAGATGAGACAAACAACGACGTATTAGAATAACGAGATGAGACAAACAACGACGTATCTGCGAAAGCCGACTTACTATTTGTCTTCTTTTATCTAGCTCTTTGGACAACAGAGATCACTGCTCCTAAAATCTATGGCTCTGTTTCCATAACAATACTTTTTACAATGACAGCTTGTCAAGAAGCCATTGATAAACCTCCTTAGTCGCCTTTTACGACATGCGTAGAAGGTCACAGTGTCACTATTCTTTACTTATATTCTTTTACTTGATTATAATTATTATTTAATAAAACTATTACGTCACCGGGGTTGTTTTCTCTACTACATCATGTTCCCTTCAGTAACGAGAAGGATGTCATTTGCGGTCTTTAGCTCTTCTGTTGGCCTGTTCATAATTTAAATATAATACAACACAGCACAACACAACACAACACAACACAACACAACATCAACAATTATTCTCTATTCATGGAATCAATTTCATAGCAGTCAAAGCATCCCCATATCCGCTCCACCGCCCCGTTCCACATTTCTGGAACCGTGTGCAGACAAACTGTTCCTGTACGGTGTTGATTATAGATACATCTACTTTTCCAACTAAGCTCTCCAGATTAAACAAATCCCCTTTCCACCTCGCATCTCGCAATGTATACATCATTGTCCCACCTTTAGACTCCTCAGTCTCTCAGTGTATACATCATTGTCCCACCTTTAGACTCCTCAGTCTCTCAGTGTATACATCATTGTCCCACCTTTAGACTCCTCAGTCTCTCAGTGTATACATCATTGTCCCACCTTTAGACTCCTCAGTTTCTCAATGTATACATCATTGTCCCACCTTTAGACTCCTCAGTCTCTCAGTGTATACATCATTGTCCCACCTTTAGACTCCTCAGTTTCTCAATGTATACATCATTGTCCCACCTTTAGACTCCTCAGTTTCTCAATGTATACATCATTGTCCCACCTTTAGACTCCTCAGTCTCTCAATGTATACATCATTGTCCCACCTTTAGACTCCTCAGTCTCTCAGTGTATACATCATTGTCCCACCTTTAGACTCCTCTGTCTCTCAATGTATACATCATTGTCCCACCTTTAGACTCCTCAGTCTCTCAATGTATTCATCATTGTCCAACCTTTAGACTCCTCTGTCTCTCAATGTATACATCATTGTCCCACCTTTAGACTCCTCAGTCTCTCAATGTATACATCATTGTCCCACCTTTAGACTCCTCAGTCTCTCAATGTATACATCATTGTCTCACCTTTAGACTCCTCAGTCTCTCAATGTATACATCATTGTCTCACCTTTAGACTCCTCCGTTTCTCAATGTATACATCATTGTCCCACCTTTAGACTCTTCAGTCTCTCAATGTATACATCATTGTCCCACCTTTAGACTCCTCAGTCTCTCAATGTATACATCATTGTCCCACCTTTAGACTCCTCAGTCTCTCAATGTATACATCATTGTCCCACCTTTAGACTCCTCAGTCTCTCAATGTATACATCATTGTCCCACCTTTAGACTCCTCAGTCTCTCAATATATACATCATTGTCTCACCTTTAGACTCCTCAGTTTCTCAATGTATACATCATTGTCCCACCTTTAGACTCCTCAGTCTCTCAATGTATACATCATTGTCCCACCTTTAGACTCCTCAGTCTCTCAATATATACATCATTGTCTCACCTTTAGACTCCTCAGTTTCTCAATGTATACATCATTGTCCCACCTTTAGACTCCTCAGTCTCTCAATGTATACATCATTGTCTCACCTTTAGACTCCTCAGTCTCTCAATGTATACATCATTGTCTCACCTTTAGACTCCTCAGTCTCTCAATGTATACATCATTGTCCCACCTTTAGACTCCTCAGTCTCTCAATATATACATCATTGTCCCACCTTTAGACTCCTCAGTCTCTCAATGTATACATCATTGTCCCACCTTTAGACTCCTCAGTCTCTCAATGTATACATCATTGTCTCACCTTTAGACTCCTCAGTCTCTCAGTGTATACATCATTGTCTCACCTTTAGACTCCTCAGTCTCTCAATGTATACATCATTGTCTCACCTTTAGACTCCTCAGTTTCTCAATGTATACATCATTGTCCCACCTTTAGACTCCTCAGTCTCTCAATGTATACATCATTGTCCCACCTTTAGACTCCTCAGTCTCTCAATGTATACATCATTGTCTCACCTTTAGACTCCTCAGTCTCTCAATGTATACATCATTGTCCCACCTTTAGACTCCTCAGTCTCTCAATGTATACATCATTGTCTCACCTTTAGACTCCTCAGTCTCTCAATGTATACATCATTGTCCCACCTTTAGACTCCTCAGTCTCTCAATGTATACATCATTGTCCCACCTTTAGACTCCTCAGTCTCTCAGTGTATACATCATTGTCTAACCTTTAGACTCCTCAGTTTCTCAATGTATACATCATTGTCCCACCTTTAGACTCCTCAGTCTCTCAATATATTCATCATTGTCCCACCTTTAGACTCCTCACTCTCTCAATATATTCATCATTGTCCCACCTTTAGACTCCTCACTCTCTCAATATATTCATCATTGTCCTGCCAATTCTCCTCCTCTGCTCTTAAGGAATGTAGAACAAACTTGGCGATGTCCTCTTTGTCCAGAGTCAGGTCACACTCAGTGCCAGAGCTGCCAGCGAACTTATCGGCTATATCATCGTTATGTACACCAGCGTGCCCTGGACAGTACATCTAATCATCAACAAACAGTGAACCACTGATTAAAGACCTGATCTCTAACAAAAAAATGGATCGATGGAAAGTTGGAGATGATAAGAAACATACCAGCATTTGAGTTCAGCAGAAGTGTAGAAGACTTCAAATTATATCCTTCTCGACGCTGAAAGGCAAAAGAGGAAGAAAAGAAGATTACAATGTGTCTGCTTTATCTATCAATTTACTTTAAAGTTTGTGCTTGGCGAATAAACAAAAAAATAAAAAAACATGAAATTAAATCTTTGAAATGTGGATATATAGAAGAAAAGGTAGAATTGGATGAAGGAAAAGAAAACAAACGACGAAGTCTTAAAACAACTAAAAATGAAAAGAGAACTTCTGAACACAATTAGAACAAGACAAATGCGATTCTTAGGCCATGTTAAAAGACACAGCAGTCTACTGAAAGTGATCCTGGAGGGGAAAATACAAGGTAAAAGAGGCAGAGGCAGACCAAGATTAACATGGACGAGTAACATCAAAAGATGGACAAATCAACCGATGACAACCTGCACCATCAAAGCAAGAGATAGAGCAAAATGGCGCTCCATGGTAGCCAACCTTCGTTGCGGAGACGGCACTCAATGATGATGATGATGAAATTAAAAAAAATTCAGAAAATAAACTAAAGTAAAAGGACAAAAAAAATACAACAAACATTTAAGCAATGCAGGATAAGGTATCAACTTTATTCGCACTAAAATTTGCACTCAAAATTACATAAATAAGACATCATAATTGTTGTAACTAAATATCTGTACTCAACTTTACATAAAAAACGCTACAATCACACACCAAATGAGATTATCTGAATATATTCAATATAATTATCTACAAAAAATACAAATTAGTGAAGACAAATATCTTTAGAAGATCTACTGTCAATTCTGTCAAAGAAATGTGCAGCGATATATGTGATTATCATCAACAAATGTAGGCAAGAACTTGATTTGTCAAACGATTTCTGTTTGTACAAGCAACTTAATCACACGGCATGAATCACACTAAGAGCAGATTGAAATCACACTACAGACAAATTGAATTATTTTGTAAATAGATTGAATCATTTTTCAAACAGACTGAATCACACAACAAACATTGAAATCACACTAAAAGCAGATTAAAATCACACCACAAACAGACGGAATTACTTTGCAAACAAATTGAAATCACACTATAAAAAAAGACTGAATCATAATAAAGATTGAATCACGCAACAGGCTGATTGAATCACACTAAAACCATACTGAAATCACTACAGATTGAATCACACATTAAAAACTCACTGAATCACATTTCAAACATACTGAAATCACTACAAACTGATTTAATCACATACTACATACAGACATAATCACACTAGTTGCAATTTTGAGTTTGGTGAACATGTGATTTCTCATTCTATTGTGGCCAGTGCGTAGGCGAAGTATGATAACTTGATCCCTCCTTGATAGTTGATGGTATCCGCCACTCTCGTTATACTTTGGCTGTTCTTGTTTCCAGTTTTCATGGTACTGGCCTTTGATGATGGATTTGGCTTCGTCGTAGCTGACCAGATGGTTCTCTTGTGGTAATCTCCCTCCCTCTTTAGCTAATTTTTCTGCGCATTCGTTTCCGTGTATATTACAGTGTGATGGTATCCACTGGATGACCACTCTCTAGAAGTTACTGCACAGTTAGTCTAGGGTTGTTCTCAAGTCATCTAGCTCACTGTTCCTGTGGGTTTTAGAGTTGTTAGGACTGACAAAGCATCAATTAATATCACCAATTTCTTGTGCATGTTATTTTTGTGTTGGATAGCCAGTTTTGCAGCATCTTTGAGGGCTTCAGTTTCTGCTTTATAGTTGTTTGAGAATTTCCCAGTAGCTATTGACTTGGTGATCTCTTTCTGGTTTTTCAGCTTCAGGAACACACCTCCTCCTCCATTTCTGGTGGCATTTGTAGCGGAGCCATCTGTGCATATGTGGGACCAGGAGACCTGTGGGTAGTTGCCGTTGATGTGTTTTTCTGCTATGTGTTTTCTCTCTGTGTCTGTTTGGGTGCCTTTCTTCATGATTCTTATTATGTCTTCCTTAAGTTCTGATATTTTGTGTTTCCCATGAGGAGTCATATCAGATGGGCCTAAGGGTTTCGGCGTTGTTTGGGACAGTACTGGGTCACTAGTTGCCAGTTCTTTGGAGGTTGCAACGAAGTTGGTCCTCTGCAGTCTTCTTTTTCCGAAACCAGTTATTCTTTGGTGCATGGGGTGACTAAGGAGCCTTTTATATTTCTCCGCTTGTTGTATTACTTTAGTTTTCCGCCTGTCTTCTAAGGGTTGTAAACCTGTTACTGTTTCTAGAGTCTCGATATGTGTAGATTACATGGCTCCAGTGATGATACGGGCAGCCTGGTTTTGTGTTCTGTTAATTTTGCTAATCTGTGATTTGGAAGCTGTAGCTCAGGCTGTGACTCCATACTGTAGGACTGGTCTTACTCTTCCTACGTATAGTCGTTTCAAGATATTGCTGTCTGCTCTCCAGTCCGTTCCTGCCAATTTCTTCATAATATCTGTTCGTTTTCTGGCTCTTTTGTTTGCTCTGTCTATCTTGTTTTTCCAAGTCATTCTGCGATTCCTGGTGACGCCAAGATATGTTGGGTTTTGGTCAATAGGAATTGTATGGTCTTTTATCTTTAATTTTGCAGAGAGTGTGTTTCTTGATAGGCTGAAAACTGTGTATGTTTTTTTTTTTGTTAATTGGTAAGAACCAGGTGTTCGTCCAGTTTTCAAGTTTCCCTAGGGCATCTTGCATTCTTGAGCTAGCCACTGACAGATTCTTCACGTGCCCATAACGCCAGGTCGTCTGCGTATATTGCTGAGTGTATTCTGGGTGAAATGTCCATTACGATGTCATTTATGATAATCAAGAATAGTGTTGGGGATATGACTCCACCTTGTGGGACACCTTGTTCGATTCTAGCTTTCTTACTTAGTTGTCCATGTACTTGTACTCTGGCCGTTCTGTCTTGTAGGTGTTGAGATATCCAATTTAATAAACGGCCTTGGATGGCAAGAAGTTTGTTCTCTAAGCCTTCTCTCCAGACCCTATCTCAACGATTTATACAACGCCAATGAATAGAAGCGGAAGCTGTTTATAAACATCCAAAATTTACTTGTCGCTCAAACATCGTGAAAATATATGCAGATAAACTACACGAATCACGGAAATTGCGTGAAAGATTAGCAAAACGAAATAGGTCAGAAATATGACGGGGTAAGCCATATACAATAATGGTTTGTCTAGGAGGTAGTAAATTTGTATTCATTAAATTTAAAAAAAAATAATAAAACCATACGTGTTTATTTAGGAACAAAAATATATTCGTGGAGACATTGAGATTTTCATGTCATGTGCAAAATGTGAACAATTTCGATCACGTGGTTACAGAGATATTAATTATTAAATAACGACTAACCATTTTGGAACGGACTATAGTTCTTGTAGCTCTTTGTTGTTTCTTAGTCCCATGGTTGAGCCTTCCCTTCTACTAGTAATCTCTGTTGCTAGCCAGATCTCCTACTTCATCTGTTGTCATGTTCTTTGATGCCTTAAAGCCATCTTCATCTTGGTCTGCCCCTGATACATCGTTCAGGAGCCATGTTGCCCATTATTGTTCTCTCCACCAGCCCGCTGTGATTTTGATGCGGTCATCATCATCATCATCGAGTGCCATCTCCGCACCGAAGGTTGGCTACCATGGAGCGCCATTCTGCTCTGTCTTTTGCTTTGATGACGCAGGTTGTCATAGGCTGACTTGTCCATCTTTTGATGTTACTCTTCCATGTTAGCCTTGGTTTGCCTCTCCTCTTTTACCCTGTATTCCCCCCCCTCCCCCCCAAGATTACTTTTAGTAGGCTGTTATGTCTTTTAACATGGCCCAAAAATCGAATTTGTCTTGTTTTAATTGTGTTTAGTAGTTCTCTTTTCATTTTTAGTTGTTTTAAAATTTCATCGTTTGTTTTCGTTTCTTTCCATCCAATTCTACCTAATTTTCTTATCCACATTTCAAGGGCTTCAATTTTCTGTTCTGTTTTCTTGTCTAAAGTCCATGTTTCTGCACCATATAAGAATGTTGAAAAGATATAACATTTTCATATGTTATCATCCTATGTGGCCACAGCATTTTAATTTCCTCTGTATAATGGTGTTTATACGCCAGTTTTATATGATATGGTGGTTTATCTGTGAACTGTCACATAAATTAGCAAACTTTATCAAACAAAATCAAGAAGAAGGTAACATTTGTCACTAAACATCACAATGTTCCAGTAAATTAAACTGCATTTCATAATCTTCACTTTAATTAACATCTTAAAATCCCATCTTGTTATATATAATTTGAAGATGAATAATTTATTTACAGTCTGATTTCAGAGCAGAATAAGATAAAAGGTAAAGTACAAGACTTGAACCGGCGTCTTAACACCCAAATGTGCTCTGCCGCCTATGCAGAAATGTTCGGATATTTCTGTATAGTGTCGCCTCAAGCATCGAAACTCAGATGCGAGGCGACATTCCTCACCTTGTCAGGGTACCCACTTCTGCCAACGGCTGGGTCGACCGTGGGGGTATTTTTTTAAATTTCAACCACGAGTACAACTCACACTGCTCCCAGCGGGAATCGAACACGGGTTGTCCGAACGTCGGTAGTCCCAGTCAGGTGTTTTCCCAACTAGGCTACCGAGGCCCCCCAGAGCAGGGATTCCCAAGCCAAGACTATATAACTCAACATACATTTTGTAGCTATTAATAGATTTCATTTATATTTATTAAATGAGGAGAATCCTAGTAGTAGAAGACATCATTAAAGTTGTTTAACGCTAGGAACATATTTTTACAATAATGAATAGCACCTTAGATATTTAATTTAAAAAAAAATTTGAGACGGCCAAAACATCCATCAGCAACTGATAGCAGTCAGTCTATCTATCTTTCGTTCGCCTGAAGTATTGTCTATATCTGCAATGTCGTTTCCTGTATAAATTTTACTGTCTTTTGTAATTCTTCAGCAAGGCCAGCTCCTTGTCGTGGGGATGGGGATAAACAGTCACCAGGGACTGAAAACCAAGACTGGTCAGGCCTTCCTACACCCGAGCAAGGCCACAGTCTGCTCTAGCAAGTTTAAATGCTGAAGTCGGAGGCAACTAGCCAAAAGGCGCACGACAGCAATCAGGATGGATGCCACGCACTCACGCCAATGGGAAGTATGTCTATAGCAGTCAGTGACCCATAGCCTGGCTACATGAGCCAGGATCAGCAAGCAACAGAGCTGATCCAGACATTACTCTACCTGCAAGTGGTGCTCATGGATACAGACTTACCAGTCTGATCAAGCTAGTGGTGCTCATGGATACAGACTTACCAGTCTGATCAAGCTAGTGGTGCTCATGGATACAGACTTACCAGTCTGATCAAGCGAGTGGTGCTCATGGATACAGACTTACCAGTCTGATCAAGCGAGTGGTGCTCATGGATACAGACTTACCAGTCTGATCAAGCGAGTGGTGCTCATGGATACAGACTTACCAGTCTGATCAAGCTAGTGGTGCTCATGGATACAGACTTACCAGTCTGATCAAGCGAGTGGTGCTCATGGATACAGACTTACCAGTCTGATCAAGCGAGTGGTGCTCATGGATACAGACTTACCAGTCTGATCAAGCTAGTGGAAATTGAAGAGTAAAGTCAACCCTATACTCACAAATATTGTGTTAAGTTGTCAGATGAGCTGGGATATAAGGTGCTAATATATCAGCGAATCATTTCAGGGGGAAATGTATGTTTTCAACACTCGGGGAAAAAAAAATCATAAATAATCAACAGAAAAAAAAAACAAAGAACAATAGACAGTCCAAAAAGGATCAAACTTGTACTTCTCGACACAATGTCTTGCCATAAGAAACCTGCGCTAGAGCATACAGCCAACTAAGCACCCTAAAGAAGTTGCTATCATTGGCGATGTCTTTCATGCTTCAATTTTACCACTGGAAACTGCTCAAATAATAGCCTGACTGCAAACCACAACACACCTGCTGCCACTTATGTCCTTTTAAGAGCGGATAACAAAGAGGACAATTTATTCCTTTAATAGTCATCGGGTTAACCATGGTAGAAAAATTGAAAGAAAAATATATAAAAATAGTAACATACATTTTTGCTTAAAATATAAATTATAATGCAACATATAATAATTAATAATAAAATAATATAAAATGTATGAAAATTAAAATAAAACATCTTTTCATTACAAACAACTGAAGGTTTAACAATTTTGATAACATCTTCAAAATAAATAAATCTTTGAATAAACATCTTTAATTCTTTCAGTACGGAAGCTTTGTACCAATGCAATGGAAGAGATTTTAGAGACAAAATTTTTCCTGCTTTTAATAATCAATCTATATATTTATATGTATCTAACATTTAACATATTATATATGAATTTTTAGATAACTGAACAAGGAATTAGATTTCACCAATACCAGGATGGTATGTAAATCGTATCATCATATGATGATGACATGTAAAAAGAATATGGTTTGATGACAGTTTACACTAATCAAGTTGAGAGTAACACACTATGTGGTGAAAAGTACGCGGACAAAATCTGCATGGTGCACAGTGCGGTGAAAAATACAGAAAGGAGTTTAAGATCTGAAAGTCTAAGACAATTTACTAACATGTTGAATTGATAGAAATCTGGTTTATTTTAGACGTATTGTGCAATTTTGAGATCATTTTGCATGAATTTTTGCTTGATTTTCTTTACCCACTGCCCTGAAATATCTTCAGACTCCTGGAGATTTATTTAGATCCAACTTGGGAGTCCCTGCTGCAAAGCATGGACATTTATGAGCTTGAACTTCACAGCGTAGCTTTCAATATTTGAAATTGACACTATTTTATTTCAAGATTTCACGTAAATATAAATGTATATTACATTTCAACAGAATATATCACTTAAGTTCAGCCACAAATAATTGATCCAAATCACATCCAAAAACAACATCCGACACAATAACCCGCAAACTTCTCTTTATATATAATTTGAACAAACATCACTCAACAACAAACGTTACTCAACAACAAACATCACTCAACAACAAACGTTACTCAACAACAAACATCACTCAACAACAAACGTTACTCAACAACAAACATCACTCAACAACAAACGTTACTCAACAACAAACATCACTCAACAACAAACGTTACTCAACAACAAATGTTACTCAACAACAAACGTCACTCAACAACAAACGTCACTCAACAACAAACATCACTCAACAACAAACATCACTCAACAACAAACGTTACTCAACAACAAACATCCCTCAAATACACTATCCAGCACAGCTGTTTGTTGACAATATTTTAGTAGTTTTATTAATTTTCTCGGTTCTCACTCTAATATATGATATATATATATTCCTATGGTGTATTAAAAATGATCATAAGAGAATCTATAATTTAACAAGTTTACAATATTTGTCATTAAAATATTATTATTTTACACCGGAATTTGCCAAATTGATCAAATGTTGAAATATTTCTTCTCATGACCAATAAGGAACTAAACAAATGAATAACGTACAAATTACTGAAATTAGAATAGTCATATTATTGTCTATCTATCTATCATCCTTTCGAGCCAAAGACGGAACATAGGGCAGAACCACAATCTCAAAAACAGAAACCTTGTGTGCCAAAATGACACATATTGCAGAGATCACTGCTTCTAAAATCTATGGCTCTGTTTCCATAACAATACTTTTTACAATGACAGGTTGTCAAGCCATCAATTAACCTCCTTAGTCACCTCTTATGACCTGCCTGGAAGGAGGCATGCACACTACTACATATCTATCTTTCTCTCTCTCTCTCTGCGATCAAGACTCAATCAAAGTAGGATTCCAGACTCCCACATGAAGACAAATGTCTGTTGAAGTGGATCGACCCTATAGACAGAACATCATAATTAGAGTCTGTTAGATCCACTCTGATTGAATACTACTACATATTATTGTACAGCGTCACAAATTTGAACCACTCCAACATAGTATCAATCTCCAGAAGGAAGTTTTCTCCTAGCATCTCCATTCATAAATATAGCAACATTTCTAGGATAAGACTAAAATGTCACTCGGAGATCATAGCAATCAGCTGTATCACAGAAGTCTCTCTCTCTCTCTATAAAACTTCAAGAACAAACATTACTCAGCAACCCCACTTGCATATATCAATTCAGCAAACGAATGCCACAAACATTACTCATTAACTCCACTTACAAATATCCCTTCAACAAACAAATTCCACAAACATTACTCATTAACTCCACTTACAAATATCCCTTCAACAAGCAAATACCACGAACATTACTCAATAACTCCACTTGCAAATATCCTTTCAGAAACTCAATACCACAAACATCACACCACAAAAAAATATCCACCAGATTGCTGTAATCTGGTACTACCTTTGTCATGCAGTAATGACTAAGTGCCGGACACAACATCAACAACAGCCACCAACAACATCCAAACATAAACAAGATCCAGACATAGGCTGACAGATCAAATTACCTGGTGTCCTCACTATTACATCAAAACTGATATTGCAATTATTACATCAAATTGTCTGGTACTCTCATTAATACATCAAATTGCCTGATACTCTAATTATTACATCAAATGGCCTGATACTCTCATTATTACATCAAATTGTCTGATACTCTCATTATTACATAAAATTACCTGATACTCTCATTATTACATAAAATTACCTGATACTCTCATTATTACATCAAATTGCCTGATACTCTCATTATTACATAAAATTACCTGATACTCTAATTATTACATCTAATTACCTGATACTCTCATTATTACATCAAATTACCTGATACTCTCATTATTACATCAAATTGCCTGATACTCTCATTATTACATAAAATTACCTGATACTCTAATTATTACATCTAATTACCTGATACTCTCATTATTACATCAAATTACCTGATACTCTCATTATTACATCAAAATGCCTTTTTACCTGCCTCCAAAATAGATTAAACCTCTTTGTGAAAAAAATATTGCCATTGTTCAATCGCTGAAATCCAAAATATAAAATAACATAACTTTCCACAACAAGATCAACAGAAAGTCAAAATATCCCTGCATTCAGTTTGAGGTCACACAAATAAGAAAAAAAGAACCTTTGAGTATTTTCTTATCTTGAAACAGGCAAAAAATGAGAGGATATTTATGGGAAAAAGGCAGGCGTGGAATCCACTAAAAACTCATACAAAAACAATAAAATATATTAAATAGTTTTTGCACGTGAAGAAAACACTTTGTTATTTAATCTATAAAAGTAAAATTAAGATTCCCATCATGCTTAGCTACATATAGGAAGAGTACGGTGTTAGTGACCATAATAATTTTCCTTGCCCAATGGCTTATTTTTAGGTGATGTGATAGGTATCATGCGAGGCCGTCTTCGCTTCACATAAAAATTCTCAGGTACCCATTTTTAGAGACTGGGTGAAACCTGGAGCCTTGTTAGTCTGGAAAAAAAAAGAATCTGTCACTTCTGGGAATTGAGCACAAACTCTTCTAATCAGAAAGTGAGTGCACCGAGCCCCAGTGAGTGCACCGAGCCCCAGTGAGTGCACCAAGCCCCAGTGAGTGCACCGAGCCCCAGTGAGTGCACCGAGCCCCAGTGAGTGCACCGAGCCCCAGTGAGTGCACCGAGCCCCTAAGGCTTCAATTCCATCCATACAAGACATAAGTAAGTAGAGAGGAAGTGAGTGCACCGAGCCCAGTGAGTGCACCGAGCCCCAGTGAGTGCACCGAGCCCCAGTGAGTGCACCGAGCCCCAGTGAGTGCACCGAGCCCCAGTGAGTGCACCGAGCCCCTAAGGCTTCAATTCCATCCATACAAGACATAAGTAAGTAGAGAGGAAGTGAGTGCACCGAGCCCCAGTGAGTGCACCGAGCCCCAGTGAGTGCACCGAGCCCCAGTGAGTGCACCGAGCCCCAGTGAGTGCACCGAGCCCCAGTGAGTGCACCGAGCCCCAGTGAGTGCACCGAGCCCCTAAGGCTTCAATTCCATCCATACAAGACATAAGTAAGTAGAGAGGAAGTGAGTGCACCGAGCCCCTAAGGCTTCAATTCCATCCATACAAGACATAAGTAAGTAGAGAGGAAGTGAGTGCACCGAGCCCCAGTGAGTGCACCGAGCCCCTAAGGCTTCAATTCCATCCATACAAGACATAAGTAAGTAGAGAGGAAGTGAGTGCACCGAGCCCCAGTGAGTGCACCGAGCCCCAGTGAGTGCACCGAGCCCCTAAGGCTTCAATTCCATCCATACAAGACATAAGTAAGAAAAGAAGAAGGCAGTGCCATGACTGATCTGATGTAAAATGGAACATCAACATCAAGGAAACATTCACAACATTACCAAATCACAAAACTAATGTTATCAATTGACAATATTTATGCCATCAATTCACAACAACTGATGTCATCAATTGACAATATTTATGCCATCAATTCACAATAACTGATATTATCAAATCACAATAAGTGATATCATCAAATCACAATAAGTGATATCATCAAATCATGATATCATCAAGAAAAAAACAATACTTAGAACATTGTGCATCTGCCAGATACCTGGAAGGACATCACCATATCATCAACTACCGGGCCTGCTGGCATAGGTGATCATGTCTCTCCACAACTTTCGATCTCGGCAGCTATTTATCATTTCTTTTGTTGACCTTCTGCCAAGCCATTCTCTTAAGCTGTCTGTTATTTTTTTCTCTTTGCTTCCCTCTATCTCTTCGTCCCTCAATTTTTCCAGTTGTTACAATATATTCCAGTTGTTCTCTTCTCATTACATGGCCAAAAAATGATGATTTTTTTCTTCCTAAAATATTGGAAATTAGTTCTCTTTTTGCTTTGACCTCTCTCAGAACATCTTCATTACTCTTCTTAGCTGTCCATGGTACTCTCAACATTCTTCTGTAAAACCACATTTCTACAGACTCCAGTGATTTTCTTGTCACTCTTCTTCTGGAAGGACATAGAAAATGAATAAAAGACATTTTCTTGACTTGAAGGCAATTGGGAAATCATGTGTTTATTCTTGTGTACAGAGGCATCATTTTTGTCCTCAGACAGTTCCATTAACACACTTATGTTTGTACTTCTGCAATGACAAGGTCTTCAATAACTTATTTTTATTCCTAACCTTTACCATGGACTAGGAAAGGTGAGATGGGAAAATAAATCGGCACGGGCGTAATACCAACCACATTGCCCAAAAATCATGTGTCGAAGGTCTATAAAAATTATGGTCGCTATATCCCAAATACAAGAAAGGTCTCAGTCTGAATAGTAAGAAAACAGAAGTAATGGTTATATCGAAGAAACAATCATCACCAGCATGCAGCATAAAAATAAACGAGACAAATTTGAAACAAGTGCAACGCGTTAAATACTTGGGCACAATAATAACATCAGATGGCAGATGTACCACAGAAATAAAAAGCAGAATAGCTCAGGCCAAAATAGCATTTCAGAAAATGAAAAATATCTTATGCAACAAATCTATGTTAATAGAAATGAGAAAGAGAGTTCATCGGTGCTATATAGAACCAATTCTGACCTATGGAAGCGAATCATGGACAGTAAACAAACAAATGAAAAGACGATCAGTAGCCACAGAGATGGGATTTCTCAGAAGAATGTTGAAAGTTCCCTGGACAGCTAAAAAGATCAATGAGGAAGTTCTCAAAGAGGCCAAAACAAAAAGGTAGCTCATAAAAAACATCAGAAAGAAACAATCAACATTTTTCGGGCGCATCATGAGAAGAGGAAAGTTGGAATACTTGGCTACAACTGGCAAAATAAAAGGATAGAGAGATCGTGGATGACATAGAGAGAAAATGCTGGATAGCTTGGTGTCATGGCAAGGAAAGCAGCCAACAACAGAACTGATACGATGCACTGTAGATAGAAGATTGTGGAAGGACATGATCGCCTACGTCAACCAGTATGTCACATGATGATGATGATCCCAAATATGTGTCGAAGATCTATAAAAATTATGGTCACTTAACACCATATTCCCTACATGCCAAATGGCGTGACAGGACTATTTACATTTTTTTAATGAAAGATAACTGCGACCAACACATCTCCTAGAACAATAACAGAATCGTCCCACCACTCTCTGCAGGGTGCCCAATACACATTGCACATCTCCACCAGATTTTTCTGCAGTGAAAATTCAATCAATCGCAACTCCGGAGGTCTCTTTTCAGAGCACAGATTGTAGACAAGCTGTTCCTGTTCTTGGACACGTTTCACAATTTCTACCAGTAAAGGCCAATAACTTTGTACTTTTCTTTAATTCTCATCACCAGATATTTTTGGATCATTCCTTTTTTTCCCCTGGGGAACTTATTTATGCAGATAATAATATAACAACAATAACGCAATACGTTCAGTAAAATTCTTTCTGTCAATCATTCCTGAGCACAATTACCTTCAAAAAGCAGCACCAGAAATAACAACCATTTGAGACTCGTAAAAAACAAAACTGAAATATTGACTCTAATAATACACAAGTACAACATTTAACAACACAGGAAACCATTCATTCTTCTTCACTGTTCACTAGTCAAGTGGCACAGATGTGATTGCTAGTTGACAGTGAGCTGTGATATATCGCTAGTTGACAGCTAGCTGTGATATATCGCTAGATGACAGCGAGCTGTGATATATCGCTAGTTGACAGCAAGCTGTGATATATCGCTAGTTGACAGCGAGCTGTGATATATCGCTAGATGACAGCGAGCTGTGATATATCGCTATTTGATTAGTTGTGCACTCTGCAGCAACACTGTCACATGACTACATGTCTCAACTGTCACTTCTTATCCCCCAATCCACTACTACACGTCTCAACTGTCACTTCTTATCCCCCAATCCACTACTACATGTCTCAACTGTCACTTCTTATCCCTCAATCCACTACTACACGTCTCAACTGTCACTTCTTATCCCTCAATCCACTACTACACGTCTCAACTGTCACTTCTTATCCCTCAATCCACTACTACACGTCTCAACTGTCACTTCTTATCCCTCAATCCACTACTACACGTCTCAACTGTCACTTCTTATCCCTCAATCCAAGACTTCATCAGCAACAAAACCTCACAAAACAACTTAATGTCACAATTTCAAACAAAAATGACTCTAAATCACAACATAAAATAAACATTAACCACACCTGCATTGACATAAAACCTGGCCGTATATACAACTAATATAGCTGTTATAAAACTAGCACATAGACATATCTAAGCTGCATTATGAACAGCTGTGAAATTTTGTGATAATGTACAATTAGCTGATAATTTTCAAACAAATAGTTATAAGAAATTGAACAAACTAAAATAGATAAATTTTTTTATTTAGTAATTAAAAGATAGTTAACAAATTAAAACTGAAATACATCAATTTTTTACTTAATAATGAAAAAAAAATGTAACAAATTGAGACTAAAATTCATCAATTTTTTTACTTAATAATTGTGAGAAAATTAATCAATTAAGATGAAAATACATAAATTTTTTTTGTAATAATTATGAGAAAATTAACAATTTAAAACTAAAATACATGAATTCTTTGACTTAATATCCTAAAACTAACAAATACATCAGGTCTAATTTAGAAATCTTGATAATTACAACAATGATGAATGAAAGTTGTGTATGCCATCAATGAAATAAAACCCACAATATGAGGGTGAAGGTGCCTGTCAGCACCTCATAGATGTCTTGTTTGTGTCAGGATTGATAAACCAGAACTATTCAGATCCTAATCCACCTCTTTGTGGTGCCCCTAGAAACAGGCTAACCAGTCTAGTCTGGCAAAGTGGGTGGGGATCAAGAGGGAAGGCAACCCAGTACTCAAAATTGCCATGCTAAAGTTGGAGGTATTGGGACAAACATCACACCTTTGCTGCAAACCACACACATCATAACTACAGTTACATTATGGTTATGGTTAGGGTTAGTCGAAGGCCCCAGTATCACTGCAAACAAATTAAAATCCATACTTGCTCAACCACCCGCGCCAGTGAATTCTTTCAAATTAACATCTCATCGTATTGAAGGATCCAAACAAAGGAAGGCAGTTCCATCATGGCAGCTACAGCACATGCCAAAAGACATAAGGCCAAGTAGCACCAAAAGTGAACGCAGCTGAACTGTACTTCGTCCAATGATATCATCATTCATCGTAAGCAATCAGAATATCAAAACACGATCTGGATAAAAACCACAGCTCATGGTGTGCGCAGAGCACTAACTCAGTAGCTTAGCAGCAAGCCAGACATGAAATATGAGGAAACTGCAACAGGAACACTTATCAGACTCAGCCTCAATGGTTCCTGGCCTCTATCCGCCATATAGACCTGAAGTCCCACATCCACATAATGTCCTTGAAAATGAGAAGGACCAATAATTCCTTTAGTATTGAGTCATTGAGTTATTAGTGGGTCATCATCATTGCACTCCAAACATGTCCATAGGTGCTCAGATCCCCTCCTCTGCAAGTCTCGCAGTGTCCATCGACTGTTGACTCCAGTTCTGTGTTGGTTGATAATTCTTCTTATATGCCCACTAAGTTTCTCGTTTCTAATTCTTTAGGCAGTCCTTGGGTAAACCTGAGAAGAAAGAAACCCTCAATTTTGTATGGTGTTCTCACATTAAGAAGGTTTGTGATGTTTGTTGATTTTCTGGAGTTTGGTTTGTATGCATAATTTGTTAAATCTACACCTGTTTCTGTCAGTTATTTACAATGAAACCACAGATCTTATATCCAAGTCTTATATAATATATACATTACAAGCATTCTATCGTTTAAAGTTGTATGACTATAAAATTACATGGCGTCGGGAAATGACCAAGAACTCACACACTGCAGAATTAATAATTATAAATGCACATTATACACCATATTTATATACAAAACTCTATAAAATATGATTACATGGCAATGGGTGAAAGACCAAGAGCCAACCAACATTGTGCTGAAACAATAACTAAAATACACATCATACACAATACATAAAAAAGTGTGACTACATAGCAGCTGGGTCATAGGGAAAGAGCCAGCAAACCACTGGACTAATATCTAAAAGTACAATATTATACACCATAGATGTACAAAGCTCTTTCAGTGAACAATGCATAAAAACAGGTCAAAGATCCACAAGCTGCTAGGTCATTAACTAAAACATGTACATTATATACCCCAAATATAGAAAACAAAACATATAAAAAGCATTTGTAGATACCACTATATTTAGCACTGAGTACACAAAGTGCAAGAGTCCAGAAGTTGCTAAATTAATAACAAAACATACACCATCCTAGATTTGCTCAATCACAATATCAAGATAATGACAGATCATTATTAATATGATAACAACAATATATCACTTTCTACATCCTCTGGTGTTAATTACAAATAGGCAATAAATGCGTCTGTAAAAATGGCAATATGTTACCCCTTGCACAAAATCTCAAACCCAATCAAATGTTTACAATAATTTAATGCATTAATTACCACAACCAGCATCATGTGTTGACAAACACTTACAGCTAAATTCCATCTTGTTTATGTACAATGTCAAATATTATTTAGTATTTTATTTTATATTAGGACCATATCACCATACTTATATAATGTGCACATCTATCCTGATTACATAGGAGGACTTCAACAGTGAATGAACTCAGTAGCACTGGCGAGAGCCCCATAGGTAATTTCAGAAACTGATTCATGATTATGAAAGATGGTAACAATTTTACTTTTCATTTACTATAAGCCACAGACTAATGCAGTTTTATTATCAAATTTCTGTTCTCATTAAGTCATAATATAGATAATCTGAGGTAAGTTGATGATACAATTTTAATCGCCAAGAGTGAAAATGAGTTACAAGAAATGTTAGACATTATAGTGAAGGAAAGCAAAAGTAAAGGACTCATCCTTAATAGCAAAAAGTAATGGTAGCAATAAAGAAAAAGACATCACTGCAATGCACAATAAAGACAAGTAGAACAATATTAAAACAGGTAAATGAATTTAAATATCTGGGAACAATATTAACCCCAGATGGTAGATATACAGCAGAGGTTAGATGCAGAATGGGTCAGGCAAAAGTAGCTTTCCATATAATGAGGAAGATACTGTGCAATCCATTTTTGACAATAGAAACAAGAAAAAAATTTAAATGTTATGTAGAACCAGTCTTAACATATGGACATGAATCATGGACAATAGGACAACATACTAGAAAATCACTGGAGGCTGTAGAAATGTGGTTTTACAGAAGAATGTTGAGAATACCATGAACAGCTAAGAAGAGTAATGAAAAGCAAAAAAGGGAGACCAAAGCAAAAAGAGAGCTAATTTCCAATATTAGGAAGAAACAATCATCTTTTTTTGGTCATGTAATGAGAAGGGAACAGCTGGAATATATTGTAACAACTGGGAAAACTGAGGGATGAAGAGATAGAGGGAAGCAAAGCAAAAAGATACCAGACAGCTTAAGAGAATGGCTTGGCAGAAGGTCAATAACAGAAATGATAAATAATTGTCGAGATCGAACGTTGTGGAGAGACATGATCACCTACACCAGCAGGCATGGTACTTGATGATGATGCTTTATAATGTTTTGCATGCAATGTACATAATGTTATGATACTATAATATTACGTGTATACATTCTTTTACATAAACCAACTTATATTATTGAAAAGGTCCCTGAATTTATTTTAAATTATCACTGTGCATGGCAAATATCTTGTTTTTGTGCCCGTCAATGTGGGAGTGTTGTAGAGCGGGATAATAGAGTTTACAATCACCCACATTGTGTTTGGGTTCTTACTTTCTTCCACCACTTGTTGTCTTGAAGCATTGCAGGAGATGAGGAATCAACATCATCAGGTTACGTGTCCTTTCTAGAATGTTACATTCACCACGGCCCGTCTGAAAGAAACTCCATCTCAAACCAGATCTCCCACTTCTTCTGTGTTCAATGTCTCTTTGAGGTCCTGAAACCACCTTCTTCTTGGTCTGCTCCTGATGTGTCGCCCAGGAACCATGTCTTTCATTATTGTTATTTCCAGTCCGCTGTGTCTTTGACGTGGCCATAGTATTTTAATTTCCTCCGTAGAATAGTGTTTTTAAGCCAGATCTTTATTATGTTAAAGTCTTTTTATATGTCTTCATTGCTCTTTTGAAAGCGGAATTGTATCATATAATATAATGGTTATAGACATTGTTTTGCTTGTTATTTGTTATTTTAGTTACTTCCTTTTGGGATGTAGTGTTTTTTCTGGGAATATCTAGATACTGAAAGAATAGAAATGTTTTTGTTCTTGCTTATGTCTTTTATTCTGTATGTGTTTACATTAGGGTTACTATTTCTAATAGGGGAGTATGATAAGTGACCTGTGGTTGTTACGGCAGTCACCAACCCATATCTGATAAAGACCTCACCACCTCTCAATTGGTCTTTGTGGTAAAATTCTGTGTAAAAAAAGGGCTGGGAAACAGGGTGTGAAACAGTGTTGAGATCTGTTGATATAGAAGATCTAGTATCGCATTTCCTCTAGGTTGTCATCACAATGTGTGGGAGTGTTGATGCAGAAGATCTAGTATTGCAGTTCCTCTTGGGCATCCTCGTAGTGTGCAGGACTGTTGATACAGAAGATCTAGTACTGCAGTTCCTCTTGGGCATCCTCGTAGTGTGCAGGACTGTTGATACAGAAGATCTAGTACTGCAGTTCCTCTAGGGCATCCTCGTAGTGTGCAGGACTGTTGATACAGAAGATCTAATACTGCAGTTCCTCTTGGGCATCCTCGTAGTGTGCAGGACTGTTGATACAGAAGATCTAATACTGCAGTTCCTCTTGGGCATCCTCGTAGTGTGCAGGACTGTTGATACAGAAGATCTAGTACTGCAGTTCCTCTTGGGCATCCTCGTAGTGTGCAGGACTGTTGATACAGAAGATCTAGTATTGCAGTTCCTCTTGGGCATCCTCGTAGTGTGCAGGACTGTTGATACAGAAGATCTAGTATTGCAAATTCCTCTGACACAAAGAAACTTTTCCAGCAGCAGAACCTGAGATACCAGAAAAGTGATGGCAACAACTTTAGGCTCTAAGAATCCAATGGTCTGTGTTGATCCCATAGTATCTGATCAACATCACTTCATTCTTGACAGGGGGGAAAAAAAACTGGTTGCCTTTACTGTGGATTGAACCCACATCTGGAGATCAACAATTTCTGATGATTCGTCCTCCATTATAATATTCATCAAAACATCTAAATATACAAATTTTACATGATTTTTTACAACAAAAGTACATTTATCTTCCTAAAATCATCATCATGTTCCTTTTGGCCAAACAGGAAAGGTAAGGCACAAACCACTCCTCACCTTTCCGAGTGTTGTACTGCTAATTTTTACAGGCTTTGTGTATTTTAAAAATACATTTTAACCTTTTTTATTAATGGTTCTGTATTGAGCCTACTGTCTTTCACAATCTCTTCTTTTTTTAGTGTCAAAATGAATTTCGGGAGAGTGATTCTACTCTTAATAATGGTGAATTCAAGCTTAATGTTAATCCATCTCCTCTTCTTTATACAGGTTATGTTTTATCTTTGGTTGGTTTGTTGTTGAATGATTTATTTTATTAGAGAATGTCCAACAATTAATATTTGTCAGTCTTCATAGACTTTTAGTTTTGACGGCATTAAGTTTCTTGTTTAATGCATGCTTTAGGTACAGCTTCCCATATGTTAGCACTGATATATAGAAACTATACAGTTTTGGTGTCTCGATTTTAGTATTCTGAACTTCCAGATGTTTATTCACATGTTCACATACAAGTAAGAAGGATAAAGGTTTTAATATATCTTTGAAATGGTATACTATTTTATATGTACTTAAAAACAAACTATACCTTAATTTGCACGTATAAAACCAGGTAAAAGAAATAATCAACATAAAATCAAACTAGCAACAACATACCTTTCATTTCAGTGTTAATATATCAACAAATAAAATTTCCCTCAAAAGCATGGAAAAACTGTAAGACCACACAACAGTGACTGCTTTGAACAAAGCAATATTCCACAAATACATTTTGGCCGCATGAGGCCAAATATTTATCATCTTTAGACATCTTTTCTATTGAAGCTGCTCTACCTGGACACTCTCATACTTTGCTGGTACTCATAGGTTCATTCTCATCACTGTTAACACCGTACGCTTTTCCTTTGCCTTTAGCTCGTCCTCCAAGGGCAATAGAGTTAGCAATCTCATCAAACGTTTTGCCTTTCGTCTCAGGAACGAAGAAGAAGATGAATAAAATTGCGAGAGCAAGAACGACGCAGAAGAGAATGTATACAAATTCATTCAGTGCATCCTAAAGATAAAAAAAGAAAAAAAGGGAAATTAGGTCATGTTTTTAAAAAATGTTTTCTCAGTTTATAACTAACATCAGGGGCTGGGTGGTCTAGAGGTAAGACATTGACCTCGAGACAAGAAGGTCTCCAGTTCAATTTCCACCTCTGACGATGGAAAATAAAATGCATTTTTTTTCAAATCGGATTCATGACTTTACCCTCCCCTGATCTCTGGCTAGTGAGATCCGATGCCATCTTGGTAAACGGTGAAAAACAAAATACATTTTTTAAAAATCGGATTCATGACTTTACCCTCCTCTGATCTCTGGCTAGTGAGATCCGATGCCATCTTGGTAAACGGTGAAAAACAAAATACATTTTTAAAAAATCGGATTCATGACTTTACCCTCCCCTGATCTCTGGCTAGTGAGATCCGATGCCATCTTGGTAAACGGTGAAAAATAAAATACATTTTTTAAAAATCGGATTCATGACTTTACCCTCCCCTGATCTCTGGCTAGTGAGATCCGATGCCATCTTGGTAAACGGTGAAAAACAAAATACATTTTTTTAAAATCGGATTCATGACTTTACCCTCCCCTGATCTCTGGCTAGTGAGGTCCGATGTCATCTTGGTAAACGGTGAAAAACAAAATACATTTTTTAAAAATCGGATTCATGACTTTACCCTCCCCTGATCTCTGGCTAGTGAGATCCAATGTCTTGCCATCTTGGTAAACGGTGAAAAACAGGAGGTCCCATGTGCACTCTGCACACGTTAATGAACCCCAGGCAGTTGGGAATCAGAAAGATTAGGCCAACGAAAAACATGGCTGCTGCTCGGGCAAAATTAATAGGAAAAATGTACCCAAAACGTTAAAACTCTCGACGATAAAAATATGAGAGTATCTCTTAAATCAGAGAATAACTGCCTGTATGGCAAGGGACCCCTGAGCACATGGCTGCCAGTGGGAAGAGAAAAACTGGAAAAAGTGATATTCACACAAAATTCAGTTCCTCAGGACTTTGCTAGAGATATAAAGCTGGTGAATGTAAACAAACAAACAAACAAACAAAACAACAAAAACATTTATTTCAGTAAAGGCCTCCAATCTTTGAGCAGTAGCCACTAATCTTTGAGCAATAGCCACTAATCGTTCAGAAGCAGCAGCCACAAATCTTTGATAATAGCAACTAATCTTTGAGCAATAGCCACTAATCGTTCAGAAGCAGCAGCCACAAATCTTTGATAATAGCAACTAATCTTTCTGCAATAACCACTAATCGTTGAGCAATAGCCACTAATCTTTCTGCAATGCCCACTAATCTGTAAGCAATAGCCACTAATCTTTCTGCAATAACCACTAATCTTTAAGCAATGCCCACTAATCTTTCTGCAATAGCCACTAATCTTTAAGCAATAGCTACTAATCTTTAAGCAATAGCTACTAATCTTTCTGCAATGCCCACTAATCTGTAAGCAATAGCCACTAATCTTTCTGCAATAACCACTAATCTTTAAGCAATGCCCACTAATCTGTAAGCAATAGCCACTAATCTTTCTGCAATAACCACTAATTGTTGAGCAATAGCCACTAATCTTTCTGCAATAACCACTAATCGTTGAGCAATAGCCACTAATCTTTCTGCAATGCCCACTAATCTGTAAGCAATAGCCACTAATCTTTCTGCAATAACCACTAATCTTTAAGCAATGCCCACTAATCTTTCTGCAATAGCCACTAATCTTTAAGCAATAGCTACTAATCTTTAAGCAATAGCTACTAATCTTTAAGCAATGGCCACTAATCTTTGAGCAACATATAAATATTTCACAACAATTTATTACATTTTAGCAAGGACTATTTATACACTAAATAACAACTGTGCATCTGTAGAAAAAAGATTTTTTTTATTAATTAAACAATAACCGTTCATTTTCAGCAATAATAATCTATCTATTGTCCTTTCGAGCCGAAGACGGCACATAAGGCAGAACCACAACCTCAAAAACAGAAAACTTGCGTGCCAAAATGGCACATATTGCAGAGATCACTGCTTCTAAAATCTATGGTTCTGTTTCCTTAACAATGCTTTTTACAATGACAGCTTGTCAAGCCATCGATCAATCTCCTTAGTCGCCTCTTACAACATGCCTGGAAGGTCACAGTGCCACTATTCTTTACTTCCCACGTAATGAGGCCCCATTAAAAATATATTAGAATTTTTATTTTATTTGCACAAAAACCAGGTTTTTAAAAATATTTATATATATACAGTACACATTTATATTTTATCAGAAATTACTTAAACAATTTGTTCTTCTTCTTTCCTTCCTCATTTGCCTTTCAGCATCGAGGGGAGATATAATTTTTGGTCTTTTGCTCTTCTATTCGCCTCTGCTGCTATTATGTTTCCTAGTGCTTCTAATATTCCATCAATCCATCTTTTCATGGTCGACCCGTGGGTCTGGTGTTCTTGCAATGTTCAATGAGGGCTCGTTGTGTTCTGTTTTGATCACTCTGCCTTGTAACGTGGCCAGACCATTTTATCTGTTGTTTCTTTATATATTCTATGGAAGGGGCTAATCCTAGCTTTTTTCTCAGTTCTTATTTTTGATCTTATCTCTCAGGCTGTTTCCTATCATTCGTCTAACATATTTCATCTTGGTAAATGTTACTTTTCTTATTTTTCTTGCATTTAAGGTCCAGGACTGGCATTGGCAGCACAACGTTGGGATGAAGATTGTATTGTAGAGTGTCTGTTTTGCCTCCAGAGTTATTTCCTTGTTGGACAATAGTGGTGATAGCTGTCCGATGATTTGACAAGCTTTGTTGCCTCTTGACTCTATCTCTGCTGCTTAAACAATAACCATCTAATTGACTATTTATAATTTGAACAGCAACTATTTATAATTTTAGCAACCATTTATAATTGTAACAACCATTTATACTTTTAAAAATAACCGTTAATACCTTCAAGAATGGGAACGTCAGCATGAGGATGAAATTGCAGACCCAGTTAAATGCCAAGGACAAGCTGAAAGCTGCAGCTCTAGGTTCCTGCGTGAAGATCTCACCAACAACGATAAATGGGATAGGACCTGAAAGTAAATATAGATAATCGTAAATTTGATCAACGTGAAAAATAGAAAATATACCTGCATCAAAATAGTTACACTAGAATTTTTTATCACTTGTCAGCTTTCAATGATGGCGAAGTCCTTAGAGAATCATTATCAAGTGCAATGCCTGCTGGCATAGGTGATTCGACAGTTATTTATTATTTCTGTTGTTGACCTTCTGCCAAGCCATTCTCTTAAGCTGTCTGGTATCTTTTCTCTTTGCTTCCCTCTATCTCTTCGTCCCTCAATTTTCCCAGTTGTCACAATATATTCTAGCTGTTCCCTTATTGCATGGCCAAAAAAATGATGATTGTTTCTTTTAATTTTGGAAATTAGCTCTCTATTTTGCTTTGGCCTCTTTCATAACATTTTCATTACTCTTCTTAGCTATCCATGGTATTATCAAGATTCTTCTGTAAAACCACATTTCTACAGCCTCCAGTGATTTTTCTTGTCTGTTGTCCTATTGTCCATGATTCACATTCATATGTTAAGACTGGCTCTACATAACATGTAAGAACTCTTTTTCTTGTTTCTATTGTCAAAAATAAATTGCACAGTATCTTCCTCATTTTTTGGAAAGCTACTTTTACCTGAGCCATTGTGCATTTCATCTCTGTTGTACATCTACAATCTGAGGTTAACATTGTTCCCAGATATTTAAATTCATTTACCTGTTTTAATATTGTTCCACTCGTCTTTATTGTACATTGTGGTGATATCTTTTTCTTTGTTACTACCATTACTTCTGTCTATTTGCCATTATGGCTGAATCCTTTATTTTAATTATGACAATCTGTGACACATCACACAAAATATAAAATCTTTCGCAAACTATTTGCAAATATCTATGTTTGAATGATATTTTAGTAACTCATAATAAAAAAAAAATCAAAGATTGGCACATCTAAGAGCTTTAGGAGATACAATGTTCAGTTGTTAATCATAAAAGTTTGAACAAATTTTTAATACATCTTATTTTTATTACTTTGACGTATAATAAAAGAAGCACATTTATTTTACCATCTTGAAAAGAGACAAACAATCAAATCCAGTAAAGTATCAATAGCAAACATAATGGTTGTAATAAACATATAATGTGTGATAATACTTACCAAGGCCAAGAGCAAAGCCAATAATGTACGTGTGCATGACAATGATACAGACATAGGCAAATGCAACATGATGCTCCTGAAATAGACAAACAAATGGTAGCATATTAAATATAATGAAGGAAAAACTTTGAGGTTTGTTCATTATAAATATAATAGAACAACAACCCAACAAGTGTTATAAAAAAACTTTTGAAATCAGGGTTTGCATAAAAGAATGGAAAAACTTTGCATCATCGTCATCATTATCAGGTGCCATGCTGGTTGACATAGGCAATCCATCTCTCTCCACTTTACTCAGTCTTCATGCATGTCATAATTTCAATCAGTGACAATTTTTTGGCCATGCAGTGAGAAGGGAACAGCTGGAATATATTGTGACAACTAGGAAAATTGAGGGATGAAGAGATAGAGGGAAGCAAAGAGAAAAGATGCCAGACAGCTTAAGAGAATGGCTTGGCAGAAGGTCAACAACTGAAATGATAAATAACTGTGGAGACTGAAAGTTGTGGAGAGACATGATCACCTAACCCAGCAGGCATGGTACTTGATGATGATAGCAGAACTGTCCTCATGTTCCAGAAATGAGAAAATTTACCGAGACTACTAAAATATCATCAACAAATATCTGCCTGTATGATAAGGGACACCTGAGCACATGGCAGCAAGTGTAGAAAATTTGAAAAAGTGATTTTTGTGGAAAATCAAGTCCCTCTCAATTTCACTGTAGATAAGAGCTGGCTTACGTTAACGAATAAACCTTTGTAGTTTCTGTGTCTTTCACCTCAATGGTTTTCTCAATAATAAATAATTCTTTTTGTTTTGTTATTATTTACCACAGTATTTTGAGTTAAGTAGGGAACAGGCAAATATTTGCAGTGCTGTAGTAAAGCTGGTAAGCAGGAGCAAGTAGTGGTGTGTAACATACTCTCCTACAAGGTATGGTGACACCTTTAACAAAAAGGAACACAAAAAAATACTAAAGTTTCAGCCTACATGCAGCCTTCTTCAAAGAACGAGAACAACACAAATGGGCAATGGAATAAAGATAAAATTATACTACATCTAGCATGAGTGAGACAGGAAAATCAAGGAGAATTAAAAAGAGGGATAAGAAATTAAATGACAAACCAACCACATTCACATTTGGCTTACAGTCACCCATTCTCTGGGAGCTCATGAATAGTATCTCAGTTAAGTCTTGATTTAACTTAATTTTTTTGTTAATTTACACATTTTTATAACTACATTTTTATATATTTTCAAGTTTTATCCTCTTATAATGTTGTATATCTCCTTTTTATTTTATCATTTCATTTCTTGATCCCTCTTTTTATTTCTCCTTGATTTACTTGTCCTAGATGCAGTAGGGTTTATCTTTATTTTATTGTCTGTTGTGTTGTTCTCATTTTCTGAAGAAGGCCATAATGTCAGTATTTGTTTTTGTTCCTTTTTTTGTAAAGCTGTCACCATACCTTGTAGGAGTGTACGTTACACCCCAACTACTTGCTCCTATTTTGAGGTAGTCATAGAAAAATAACAAAGAAAGTACAAGCAGATCAAGTAAAGAAGACAGGATGCTACTTACTTCGAGGTCATCTTTATTCTGGAGATTCAACAAGATCATCATCACAATGAAGGAGATCAACATCCCAACCATTGGGTACAACAACAGAGGTCGGCGCCCAGCCTTTTCCATGAGCGGTACCTGAGAAGATCCACACAAAAATTAAATTCTGTCACCTGGGATGTCAAAGCAAACAAAACCAGACAAACTGTTTATTTCTCAATATATAAACACTTTTGTTAAAGCAGTCAGCCAAACTGTTTATTTCTCAATATATAAACACTTTTGTTAAAGCAGTCAGCCAAACTGTTTATTTTTCAATATATAAACACTTTTGTTAAAGCAGTCAGCCAAACTGTTTATTTCTCAATATATATAAATACTTCTGTTAAAGTAGTCAGATAAACTGTTTATTCTTCAAAATGTAAACACTTTTGTTAAAGCAGTCAGACAAACTGCTCATTTCTCAAAATATAAACACTTTTGTTAAAGCAGTCAGCCAAACTGTTTATTTCTCAATATATAAACACTTTTGTTAAAGCAGTCAGCCAAACTGTTTATTTCTCAATATATATAAATACTTCTGTTAAAGTAGTCAGATAAACTGTTTATTCTTCAAAATGTAAACACTTCTGTTAAAGCAGTCAGCCAAACTGTTTATTTCTCAATATATATAAATACTTCTGTTAAAGTAGTCAGATAAACTGTTTATTCTTCAAAATGTAAACACTTTTGTTAAAGCAGTCAGCCAAACTGTTTATTTCTCAATATATAAACACTTTTGTTAAAGCAGTCAGCCAAACTGTTTATTTCTCAATATATAAACACTTTTGTTAAAGCAGTCAGCCAAACTGTTTATTTCTCAATATATATAAATACTTCTGTTAAAGTAGTCAGATAAACTGTTTATTCTTCAAAATGTAAACACTTTTGTTAAAGCAGTCAGACAAACTGCTCATTTCTCAAAATATAAACACTTTTGTGAAAAAAAAAAAAGAACAACTATTTATTTCTCAATATACAATCACTTTGTCTAATGTCAAAAAAACAAAAACAATGCAAAATATACTTTTTATTTCCCACTTTGTTTAATTTCAAAGCAATGAAAGTGTTTATTTCCCACTTTGTTTAATTTCAAAGCAATGAAAGTGTTTATTTCCCACTTTGTTTAGTTTCAAAGCAATGAAAGTGTTTATTTCCCACATTGTTTAGTTTCAAAGCAATGAAAGTGTTTATTTCCCACATTGTTTGGTGTCAAAGCAAAGAAACTGTTTATTTCCCAGATTGTTTAGTTTCAAAGAAAAGACTATTTCCCACTTTGTATAGTTTCAAAGAAAAGACTTTATTTCCCACTTTGTTTAGTTTCAAAGAAAAGACTATTTCCCACTTTGTATAGTTTCAAAGAAAAGACTTTATTTCCCACTTTGATTAGTATCAAAGAAAAGACTATTTCCCACTTTGATTAGTTTTAAAGAAAAGACTATTTCCCACTTTGTATAGTATCAAAGAAAAGGCTTTATTTTCCACTTTGTTTAGTATCAAAGAAAAGACTTTATTTGCCACTTTGTTTAGTATCAAAGAAAAGACTTTATTTTCCACTTTGTTTAGTATCAAAACAAATTTTGCAGATAAGTAAATACAAAAAGTATTTTGGTTAAAACAAAGGTAAGTCTAGGATAAGAAATTGGAAATTTAACATTTCAATAACAGTACATGTCAGTACTTACAGCGACAACAGTACATATGACATTGATAAGTCCAGTACCAACAACAATGTATGGGATGTATTCGGGGTTCATATCAACTTGTTGAAACAGAAGTGTGGAGTAAGACATAACCTGTTGATGAGATAACATTTTCATGCTAGAATTACATGAAATGTGCATTATGGAAATACATGAAATGTTCAATATGGGAATACATGAAATATATATATATGGCCCTTTTCGTCTTGTCAGACGGTCTAGTGGAGGCTATTGCGTATTTTTTTTAGCTATTGTTTTTGCCGAACAGTTTCTCTCGTGGCAAATTCTACCAATGTTTGACAAACACACGCGGTCACATAATGAACAGGTCAGGCTCGCTGGTCCACAGGGTTTACCATCCTTTTTCATGAGTCTCTTCTCTTCTAAGTCCTGTCTTAGAACAGTCTCAAATGTTGTTATACCGTTCCTTATACATGCTCTCCATGATGTGCGATCACTTGCCAGATGTTGCCAGTCGTTTTCACAGATGGAGAAGTCTTTCAGAGATGATTTGCAGATATCTTTATATCATAGTTTAGGTCTGCCGATTTGTCTTTTTCCGTGTTTTAGCTCACCATATAGTATTTAAAATTTATAGTAACATGAAATGTACAATATGGAAATACATGAAATGTGCATTATGGAAATACATGAAATGTACAATATGGAAATACATACACAGAGTTCAATGTAAACACTATATCTTTCTCATTCTATGAAAGAAACAATTGCCCGTTTGGCTACCGGGACTCTGGCCATGATCAGGGGAGAGAAGAGTACAGCCAATGACACCTGCCTCGCATGTCATAAGAGGTGACTAAGGAAGTTGGTGTTAAGGCAGAGGTGGGAAATCTTTAATTTTCTGAGGACCAGATGTGAAAACTATGAAGACACTGAAGGCTAGATACCACCACCTAATGAAGCCGTTATATAAATTAATTAATTTGCATTCACACACGATTGTAATGTAAAAACCTTATTAGTGATGGGCAGCAGAAGACAGAAAAGAGAGTGGAATGAAAGTGAGTGGGGTGAGACTTTGCAAAAAAGGAGGGGGTGAAGAGAGCAAACTCAACAATAATTTTAAATAGAAAGCTTACGGGTTTAAAGAGCATGTTGTCTGAACTTATGCACAAGGTTGTCCATGTTTGGTGGTATTTGACTAACAGCAAATCATAGCATGTTTTCTAAACTTGTGTCAGGTAATCAATTTCTTGGATTTGTGTTACTTTCCATTTATTTATTAACTTTTTTTAATCTCATGGAATGGCATGTAGAGCAATTTTCAAATCAGGCATAAGGGCCGGTCAAAATAGCTTGGTGGGCCAGTTTTAACCCATGGGCCATAGGCTGCCCACCTCTGGGTTAAGGACTTTGACTATGCTATGGAGTTCATGCATGTGAGATGATGCCAATCTTCAGTTATAGTTGCTTACAGTTAAAGTTATAGTTGCTTATAGTTATAGTTGCTTATAGTTATAGTTGCTTATAGTTAAAGTTATAGTTGCTTATAGTTAAAGCTGCTTATAGTTATAGTTGCTTATAGTTATAGTTGCTTATAGTTATAGTTGCTTATAGTTAAAGCTGCTTATAGTTATAGTTGCTTATAGTTATAGTTGCTTATAGTTAAAGTTATAGTTGCTTATAGTTATAGTTGCTTATAGTTATAGTTGCTTATAGTTACAGTTGCTTATAGTTACAGTTGCTTATAGTTAAAGTTATAGTTATTATATTTATATTTTATCTTATATTATGTCATTATATATATATATAGTTAGTCTCACCATATAGGAGCTGGGAAACAACAAGAGACATAGAAACAAAGTTGAACGCATTTGAAAATAAATATTTAAGGAAAATACTTGGTACAGCGTGGAACGAATTCAAAATACATGTGATGAGGAGAGATGTTAACCAAATAACAAAGCAAGCCCTCATGTGGGAAACAACAGGTAAGAGGAAAAGAGGCCAACCCAGAGAGACACTGAGAAGAACATTGATCAGAGAGGCAAGAGCAGCAGGAATCGGCTTCCTCAATAAGATAGAGTTGCTTGCACAGAACAGAGACAAATGGCGAGATTTCATAAAATATCTTTAGAAGGATTGAAAACTGCTAGAATAAAAAAAATTTAGATAAGAGAAAGAGCATCTGGGTCTATGCCCTATGGGCTGAAAGGTCAATAGATAGATAGTTAGTCAAAGCCCCCTGGTGTCACTCCAAATGAATTAAAACCCATAATTACTCAACCGCCCGTGCCAGTAGAATCATCCAAATAAACATATCTTCAGTGCTTTTGCTAGTGTTGGCTGCCTTGCTTCATACGGGAGAACATGCCGAGCATCTCATCACTTTGGTGTTGTCTATTGTACAAAGGAGATGATCTGTCAACTAATCTAAGCAGGCAATAATCTTCTCAATAGAAAGACACTCAGAAAACAAACATACAGAAGCTATCAGTTTGAGAAATTTGACCTGTCCCGGGGACAACCTCTATAAAACACAAAACATAAACTACAGAATTGTATCTTTTATAATTCCGAGTGATTTGATCTTGATTCTTCAGGGGCAGTTAGACGTCACATAGAGCTTGTAGTGTTTTTAGCCATCCATCTCTTTTCTGGGTGAGATATTTGATCTTATCTAATGAGTCTATGCTACCAACAACAGACTATTAAGCCCTGCTAGACCAACAATCCTACCAGACCAACAATCCTACCAGACAAACAAATCCTACCACCAGACCAACAATTCTACCAGACCAACAAATCCTACCACCAGACCAACAATCCTACCAGATCAACAATCCTACCAGACCAACAAATCCTACCAGACCAACAATCCTACCAGGCCAACAATCCTACCAGACCAACAATCCTACCAGACCAACAAATCCTACCAGACCAACAAATCCTACCAGACCAACAATCCTACCAGACTACCAATCCTACCAGACCAACAATCCTACCAGACCAACAAATCCTACCAGACCAACAATCCTACCAGACTACCAATCCTACCAGACCAACAAATCCTACAAGACCAACAAATCCTACCAGACCAACAATCCTACCAGACCAACAATCCTACAAGACCAACAAATCCTACCAGACCAACAATCCTACCCAAGCATTTTTTATTCACTTAAGAAACAATTTCACAGATTGCTATCCCAGTCTGACCTCCCCACCCTCTTTTAGTACAGCCCTGTCAGTTACAACCCAAACTTACAGCGTTGATGCCGGACCATTGTTGTGAGATCTGCAAGACACAGGCTATCAAGACAGGCATACGCAGCTCTGGTGTGGTCAGTAGCTCCTTCAGTGTGTAGTTTTTAACTCCAACAGACTTTCTAGCCTCCAGCCTCATCTCCTCGATCTCATCGGACACATTCTCGGAGCCACGGAACTTAATCAGGGCTGTGAAAGAATTGAGTGATTATAAAATTAATTACACACATATAAATTTACTCCTAAAATGTACAAAATTATATTATTTTATATATAATTGATATATCTTGATCTTAATACTTCCAGTGTTGCTAGACGTCACATAGGGCTCACCGTATTTTTTAACCATACATCTCTATTCTTGATGAGATATTGATCCTATCTAATGAGTCTATGCCTGCAAACTTTTCTTCTCTTATCAGTGTTCTTTTCGGTGTCTGACTAGGTCTTCCTCTTTTTCTGTATCCTGGTGTTTCCCTCATAAGAGCCTGTTTTGAAATTCTTTTGTTGTCTCTTCTCAACACATGCCCAGTTTACATCCATATTCTTTTCTCTAGAGTAGATTTTTCAACAAGACATTTTAACATTAGGAGATATATATCCATAGTTGCTCCATCCAGAGGTTATTGAGTTACTGCGTTATTTGTGTGTCATCATCATTGTACTCTGAACATGTCCATAGGTGCTCAGATCCCCTCCTCAGTAAGTCTTGCAGTGTCCAGCGACTGACGACTCCAGTTCTGTGTTGGTTGATAAGTCTTCTTATAGGCCCATTAAGTTTCTCATTTCTGGCTGTGCCCATCTTAACTCCCATCTCTTTCATCTGAAATAGAGATGTGGACTCATGGTTGTCCTATGCCCTTCCCACTTCTTGGAGGGCATTGATGACATCTGCCCGATCCGTTGGTTGACCGTCCTCACCGATAGCACAGCTAGCCAACCTGTCCTCTCTCTCATTACCCCACACTCCTGCATGTCCCCCGGAGGTAGACAAAGGTGACCCTATGTATTTTTGACTTTGCAATGACTCTACCCATTGCCTGCGTACAAAGCTCACCTCCACTTTTCTTATCTCATAATTCATCCAAAGGTTTCTCTGAACAAGTCTCAGCTTGTGATTGTTAGTCCCACACCCAATCATTACACCCAACCCCTACACCCAACCATTACACCCAATCATTACAACAATCATTACACCAACCAATACACCCAACCATTACACCAACCATTAAACCCAACCCCTACACCCAATCATTACACCCAGCCATTACACCCTATCATTAAACCCAACCACTACATCCAACTATTACACCCAACCATTACACCAACAAATACACCCAACCCCTACACCCAATCATTACACCCAACCATTCAATCCAACCACTAAACCCAACCATTATACCAAACCACTACACCCAACCCCTACACCCAATCATTACACCCAACCATTCAATCCAACCATAACACCCAACCACTACACCTAACCATTACACCCAACCACTATACCCAGCCATCACATGGATGGTCATCATTTATTTCATGCTGTAGTTATATAAGAGCAAAGATTTGGCTAAATATTCTGGAGTCTTTTATAAAGATAGTCTTCATAAATTGATAATGGGAAATAAGACTTAAATAAAACTAGCAATCATCTTATTACTCACACAGACACCAGTGACACTGGCAGCCACCACAATAAGTCAACAAAAAATGACACTCCAAAAGCAATCTTTGTATTTCATTCATTCTTTCTTTCATCCTTCACTTCCTCTTGTACCCAAGTCAAAGGAGATACAAAGTTCTGGTTCTCCCCCTTTTGGTGGCTTCCCTCATTGTCAATTGGTGTTGTTGTAGCGTTTCTTTGATGTTGACTGTTGATCCTACTCTAGGTCTGCCTTTTGCTTTCGGTCGCCTCTTGTTCTCTCCTATCTCCACTTTTAATATATGCTTTGTATGGCAGTGAATCACATGACATTTTTTCTAGATAGACAAACCAGTTTATTTCTTGTTTCTGCATGTAGCTTAGGATTGGTTCTATGCCTTCTCTTTCCCTTATAATATCATTTCTGATTCTGTCTTTTCTGGTCACTTCAAGCGCTTTTCTCAGACATCTCATCTCTGTGAGGATAGGCTGTCCTTTGTGTTTACACTTAAGTGACCATGTTTAGCATCGATAGCACAATGTGGGAATGAATATACTCTGTATAAGATGTTTCTTGGTGGTAATACCAACAACAATCATAATCATCTCCATATGCTGTAAGTTTGACACAATCATGTCCCTCCACAATCTTCTATCTACAGTGCATCATATCAGGTCTGTTGTTGACTGTTTTCCATACCATGACACCAAGCTATCCCGTATCTTCTCTCTTATCGTCCGCGATCTCTCTTTCCCTGTATTTTGCCAGTTGTAACCAAGTATTCCAACTTTCCTCTTCTCATGATGTCCTTGAAAAATGTTGATAGTTTATTTCTTATGTTTCTTAGGAGTTCTATTTTTGTGTTGGCCTCTGAAAATTTCCTCGTTGGTCTTTTTAGCTGTCCAGTGAACTTTGAACTTTCTTCTGAGAAATCCCATTTCTGTGGCCTCCAATCATCTTTTCATTTGTTTATCTTCTGTCCATGATTTGCTTCCATAGGTCATAACTGACTCTATATGGCACTGATGAACTCTCTTTCTCACTTCTATTGACATAGATTTGTTGCACAAGATGTTTTTCATTTTCAGAAATGCTATTTTGGTCTGAGCTATTCTGCTTGTTATTTCTGTGGTGCATCAACAACAAAACCAGCTATCAAACTTAAATACAAATTCAGATGAGAGGTTCTCAACCTATTATACCTTGTCTGGCCTTTTCCTCTTCTCCCTTAAATACAAATTCAGATGAGAGGTTCTCAACCTATTATACCTTGTCTGGCCTTTTCCTCTTCTCCCTTTAATACAAATTCAGATGAGAGGTTCTCAACCTATTATACCTTGTTTGGCCTTTTCCTCTTCTCCCTTAAATTTTCCTCTTCTCCCTTAAATACAAATTCAAATGAGAGGTTTTCAACCTATTATACCTTGTCTGGCCTTTTCCTCTTCTCCCTTTAATACAAATTCAGATGAGAGGTTCTCAACCTATTATACCTTGTTTGGCCTTTTCCTCTTCTCCCTTAAATACAAATTCAGATGAGAGGTTCTCAACCTATTATACCTTGTTTGGCCTTTTCCTCTTCTCCCTTAAATACAAATTCAGATGAGAGGTTCTCAACCTATTATACCTTGTCTGGCCTTTTCCTCTTCTCCCTTAAATACAAATTCAGATGAGAGGTTCTCAACCTATTATACCTTGTCTGGCCTTTTCCTCTTCTCCCTTAAATACAAATTCAGATGAGAGGTTCTCAACTTATTATACCTTGTCTGGCCTTTTCCTCTTCTCCCTTAAATACAAATTCAGATGAGAGGTTCTCAACCTATTATACCTTGTCTGGCCTTTTCCTCTTCTCCCTTAAATACAAATTCAGATGAGAGGTTCTCAATCTATTATACCTTGTCTGGCCTTTTCCTCTTCTCCCTTAAATACAAATTCAGATGAGAGGTTCTCAATCTATTATACCTTGTCTGGCCTTTTCCTCTTCTCCCTTAAATACAAATTCAGATGAGAGGTTCTCAATCTATTATACCTTGTCTGGCCTTTTCCTCTTCTCCCTTAAATACAAATTCAGATGAGAGCTTCTCAATCTATTATACATTGTCTGGCTTTTTCCTATTCTCCCTTAAATACAAATTCAGATGAGAGCTTCTCAATCTATTATACCTTGTCTGGCTTTTTCCTCTTCTCCCTTAAATACAAATTCAGATAAGAGGTTCTCAATCTATTATACCTTGTCTGGCCTTTTCCTCTTCTCCCTTAAATACAAATTCAGATAAGAGGTTCTCAATCTATTATACCTTGTCTGGCCTTTTCCTCTTCTCCCTTAAATACAAATTCAGATGAGAGGTTCTCAACCTATTATACCTTGTCTGGCCTTTTCCTCTTCTCCCTTTAATACAAATTCAGATGAGAGGTTCTCAACCTATTATACCTTGTTTGGCCTTTTCCTCTTCTCCCTTAAATTTTCCTCTTCTCCCTTAAATACAAATTCAAATGAGAGGTTTTCAACCTATTATACCTTGTCTGGCCTTTTCCTCTTCTCCCTTTAATACAAATTCAGATGAGAGGTTCTCAACCTATTATACCTTGTTTGGCCTTTTCCTCTTCTCCCTTAAATACAAATTCAGATGAGAGGTTCTCAACCTATTATACCTTGTTTGGCCTTTTCCTCTTCTCCCTTAAATACAAATTCAGATGAGAGGTTCTCAACCTATTATACCTTGTCTGGCCTTTTCCTCTTCTCCCTTAAATACAAATTCAGATGAGAGGTTCTCAACCTATTATACCTTGTCTGGCCTTTTCCTCTTCTCCCTTAAATACAAATTCAGATGAGAGGTTCTCAACTTATTATACCTTGTCTGGCCTTTTCCTCTTCTCCCTTAAATACAAATTCAGATGAGAGGTTCTCAACCTATTATACCTTGTCTGGCCTTTTCCTCTTCTCCCTTAAATACAAATTCAGATGAGAGGTTCTCAATCTATTATACCTTGTCTGGCCTTTTCCTCTTCTCCCTTAAATACAAATTCAGATGAGAGGTTCTCAATCTATTATACCTTGTCTGGCCTTTTCCTCTTCTCCCTTAAATACAAATTCAGATGAGAGGTTCTCAATCTATTATACCTTGTCTGGCCTTTTCCTCTTCTCCCTTAAATACAAATTCAGATGAGAGCTTCTCAATCTATTATACATTGTCTGGCTTTTTCCTATTCTCCCTTAAATACAAATTCAGATGAGAGCTTCTCAATCTATTATACCTTGTCTGGCTTTTTCCTCTTCTCCCTTAAATACAAATTCAGATAAGAGGTTCTCAATCTATTATACCTTGTCTGGCCTTTTCCTCTTCTCCCTTAAATACAAATTCAGATAAGAGGTTCTCAATCTATTATACATTGTCTGGCTTTTTCCTATTCTCCCTTAAATACAAATTCAGATGAGAGGTTCTCAATCTATTATACCTTGTCTGGCCTTTTCCTCTTCTCCCTTAAATACAAATTCAGATAAGAGGTTCTCAATCTACTATACCTTGTCTGGCCTTTTCCTCTTCTCCCTTAAATACAAATTCAGATGGGAGGTTCTCAACCTATTATACCTTGCCTGGCCTTTTCCTCTTCTCCCTTAAATACAAATTCAGATGGGAGGTTCTCAATCTATTATACCTTGTCTGGCCTTTTCCTCTTCTCCCTTCTTGATCAAAAGGAACCTTGGGCTCTCAGGAAACAGGGGCATCAGAACGAGGCAGAAAACAGCAGGAATGGCATTGAAAGCAAACAGGTATGGCCACCGTGTTTCATTTCCTGGGAAAAAATATTAAGGAGGAATTAAATTTGGTTAAGTTTAGCAACTGAAAATGGAAATAAAAAAAAAAGGAAAATCTTTTATCATGAAAGTTACTTTTTGTTTTGTTTTCGTTCACCAGCTTTCATCTCTGGCAAAGCCCCTAGAGTATAGGAATTGAATTTTGTTAATCTGCTTTTCCCTGGCAGCCATGTGCACAGGGGTCCATCGCAGCAGAGACAGATAACTCTGTCATTGGAGGTACTCATATTTTTTCCATCAATGAGTGATTAACATTTCAAGCTGGGCCTCGCTGCTGAGACCAGGAGTGGTTGCTGCAGAGCGAAATCACAAATAAAAATTCCAACTGGTGAAGTTGGGATTTGAACTCACAACCTCTATGTCTTGAGACTGGCAACTTGACTCAAGACCAACCAGTCCCTTGGTTTTTAAATATTACTTGACTTTTATGTAAACTATTTCTTTATATCAACAACAACGTAGGTCATACTTTTTTTGCGAAACAAACTTTGTACATCACGGAGAGGAAAAAGGAAGTGATGAAGAAAAAGAAAGAAAAGAAAAAGTGAAGAGAGAAGAAAAGTTAAAGGAGGAGGAAAAAGAAGAAGGAAAATAAAGAGTAAAGAGGAACAGACATAAAAGAAGATTGATTCTAAATCACTTACCTAGAGTTCCTTAAGGCCCATAATCTGATTCTAACTCACTCACCTAAGAGTTCCTTAAGGCCCATAATCTGATTCTAACTCACTCACCTAAGAGTTCCTTAAGGCCCATAATCTGATTCTAACTCACTCACCTAAGAGTTCCTTAAGGCCCATAATCTGATTCTAACTCACTCACCTAAGAGTTCGTTAAGGCCCATAATCTGTGAGATCAGGATCCCAATAGTGATAGCAAGTTGGTGGCAAGTTCCAATGGCACCTCTGATCTTCTTTGGAGATATCTCCGCCAGGTAGAGAGGACATAATGTAATATTGAGACCTGTAAAATTACATTTTTATTGAAAACTGTGAAAATAAGTTTTTGTTTAGACCTGTTAAAGTAAGTTTTTATTCAGACTTGTAAAAGTAAGTTTTGATTTACACCTGTAAAAGTAAGTTTTAATTTAGACCTGTAAAACTAAGTTTTTGTTAGATATGTAAAAGTAAGTTTTTGTTTAGACCTGTAAAAGTATATTTTATTGCGAGGAGATATAATTTGTGCTCTTTTGCTTATCTGTTGGCCTCTCTTGCTATTATGTTTCCTAGTGTTTCTATTATACCATCAATCCATCTTTTTCGTGGTCGGCCCATGGGTCTGGTATTTTCACAGAATTTATTAAAGGCTCATCGTGTTGTGTTTTGATCTTTCTACCTTATCATGTGACCAAACCATTTTATCTGTTGTTTCTTTATATACTCTTTGGCGGGAATAATTCCTAGCTTTTTTTCTCAATTCTTTATATATGATCTTATCTCTCAGACTATTTCCTGTCATTCGTCAAACACATTTCATCTGGGTAGAGGTTATTTTTCTTATTGTTCTTTCATCTAGAGAAGACTTTCCAACTTTTCCTGTTGTTACAATATATTCCAGTTCTTACCCTCTCTTTACATGGCAACCAAAAAAATGCAGATAATCTCATCCATCTTGATGCTAATGAATTCTCTTGTAACTTACAGAATATCCTCACTCCTCTCTTTTTCTAGCTGTCCATGGTATTCTCAACATTCTTCTGTAAAACTTCATTTCTGTTGCATCTAATAATATTCTTGTCTTCTGTCCAATTGTCTATGATTCATGTGAATGCCAAAAGTAGTGATTCTACACAACACCGAAGCACTCTTTGGAAGAGCACAGGACTTTGACAAACACAGATCCACATCACTTCTTCGGATGATGGAAATGGGAGTTAAGATGGGCACAGCCAGAAATGAGAAAATTAGTGGCCGTCTAAGAAGACTTATCAACCAACACAGAACTGGAGTCGTCAATCGCTGGACACTGCGGGACTTGCTGAGGAGGGGATCTGAGCACCTATGGACATGTTCGGAATGCAATGATGATGACCCGCTAATAACTCAATAACTCTTGTTCTTATTTCCATAATAAAGATATTTGATAAAAATGGGATTGTACAAAATCAATTTGATCTTCCCTTTGTTGTACACCTACCATCTGAGGTCAAAAATTATTTCCAAAGAAATATATAACATCTATCATTAGAAGAGAGGCAACATCATCAAACTCTTTCTTTCAGGGTTTAGGGGGGTGGGGGGGGGGGTATGTGGGTTTGTTGATACTCCCTTGAAAATACCCCCCCTCCCTCCCAGTGGACAATTATAAAAATGTAATAATTAAATTTATATTACTTGTTATGAAATGGAACATTAATATCAATGGTTGTAAGATTATCGGAATTATAACAAAATGGAACATAACAAAATGAAAAATACAGAATTTTAGATTTTCAAATCAGGCCTATATTTTTTTTACTTTACATTATCTTTCCTTTAAATGTGCCCACCCCCCTATATTTTTGGGTTTCTCTCTCTCTCTCTCTCTCTCTCTCTCTCTGTGGGTTCTTGCCTGCATTTTTCTAACCCCTAGAACAGTTTTACAGGTAACATGTTGTTGGCCTATCCCCTACCCTCATGAAGCTTGAATTAACATAAATAACAATGATACAATTCAAGAAGGTAAATAAATCAACATGAACAATAAGAAATTAAAGAAATTAAATAAATTAATTATAAACGGCAACAAAAATAAATGTGAGATATGTAATAAATTAATGTCAACAACAAATGTGAGAAATGTAATAAATTAGTGTCAACAACAACAACAACAACAAATGTGAGAAATGTAATAAATTAATGTCAACAACAACAACAACAACAACAACAAATGTGAGAAATTAATTGAATTTCAATATTTGGGAACTTTGTTAACCTCAGACGGAAGATGTACAAAAGAGGTGAGATGCAGAATGGCTCAGGCAAAAGCAGCTTTCCAAAAAATGAGGAAGATACTATGCAATCCATTTTTGACAATAGAAACAAGAAAAAGAGTTCTTAAATGTTATGTAGAGCCAGTCTTAACATATGGATGTGAATCATGGACAATAGGACAACAGACAAGAAAATCACTGGAGTCTGTAGAAATGTGATTTTACAAAAGAATGTTGAGAATACCATGGACAGCTAAGAAGAGTAATGAAAACGTTCTGAAAGAGGCCAAAACAAAAAGAGAGCTAATTTCCAATATTAGGAAGAAACAATCATCATTTTTTGGCCATATAATGAGAAGAGAACAACTGGAATATATTGTAACAACTGGAAAAATTGAGGGACGAAGAGATAGAGGGAAGCAAAGAGAAAAAATAACAGACAGCTTAAGAGAATGGCTTGGCAGTAGGTCAACAACAGAAATGATAAATAGCTGCCGAGATCGACAGTTGTGGAGAGACATGATCACATACGCCAGCAGGCCCGGCACTTGATGATGATGATGATGAATAACAACAACAACAATAAGTGTGAGAAATGTAATCAATTAATAACAACAACAACAACAACAAATGTGAGAAATGTAATAAATTAATAACAACAACAACAAATGTGAGAAATGTAATCAATTAATAACAACAACAACAACAACAACAAATGTGAGAAATGTAATAAATTAATAACAACAACAAATGTGAGAAATGTAATAAATTAATGTCAACAACAACAAATTCCAGAAGTTACAATAAGATCTTCCTAACCTGAGTGTAACCCAACAAACACACGAGACAGAATGAGGCATTCTGGGGACACGGCAACCAGAGTGATCCCTCCCAAAATGGCAGCAATAAACATGAGAAATGTGATCAAGATCATCCCACGCTTTCTGAAAGCAAGATGTTGGATAATTGTATTTGAAATCAGTGCTGAGGAACAAATTCTATCAAAGTTGGATAATTCAATTTGAAATCAGTGCTGTGATCCAATTCTATCATAATCCAGTTTGAAATCACTGCTGTGATCTAATTCTATCATAATCCAGTTTGAAATCACTGCTGTGATCCAATTCTATCATAATCCGATTGGAAATCAGTGCTGTGATCCAATTCTATCATAATTCAATTTGAAATCAGTGCTGTGGAACCAATTCTATCAGTTGGATAATCCAATTTGAAATCAGCATTATTGGGGGGGGGGGGGGGGAGAAAGAATTATTTCTAGCACTTTTCTAAGCAGGTCTGACATTAATAGCACAACAATGGGTCATATTAGAAATATAAAACTATAAAACCAAAATCACAACCAGACAGCCCCCCCCCCCCTCAAGAACTAGCAACCCCCAGGGAGCCTGCATCCCCCAAAGAGTCAGCATCCACCCAGGGAGTCTAGCATACCCCAAAGAGTCAGCAACCCCCAGGGAGCCCAGCATCCCCCAGAGAGCCAGCATCTACCTGGGAGCCAGCATCCACCAGAGAGCCTTAAATGCTCAGAAACAACGAGGCTAGAAGAAGACCTAGAAGTCAATGGATTAATGAAATAACACACAGCACAATGAGCATTATACAGGAGACTCACCACAGCGCAATGAGCATTATACAGGAGACTCACCACAGAGCAATGAGCATTATACAGGAGACTCACCACAGAGCAATGAGCATTATACAGGAGACTCACCACAGAGCAATGAGCATTATACAGGAGACTCACCACAGAGCAATGAGCATTATACAGGAGACTCACTACAGAGCAATGAGCATCATACAGGAGACTCACTACAGAGCAATGAGCATCATACAGGAAACTCACTACAGAGCAATGACTCAAACAGTTCATTTTCACTCAACACTGAAAAGCAGCAAAGAAAGAGTAAAGTAAAGCAATTTAATAATAATAAAAGAAGATAACAATTAAAAAGAGGAATAAAGGACATCCATCACAAGCGATGATAAGATGATAACAGCTTCAGTTGTGTGGTGACAACTCTATTACGTATAAAGAGGTGACTAAGTAACCTTCCCTGCCAGTGGTGTGACATGTTTCATCTAAAGTGGTTATTAGGTTTCTTTCTTTCCTCAATCTACAAGCATATTTTCCCCATGCCACGGTGATCTGGCTTTGGATCTACAATCTTGTTAGTTTTAATCTTATACTCAATCTATCTACAAGCCTATTTTCTTCTTGCCTTAATGGTCTGGCTCTGACTACAATCTTCTTAGTTTTCATCTTATACTCAATCTACAAGCATATTTTACTCAATTATCTGGCTCTGGGCCTGCAATCTAAGATCAAAGAATTAACAAAATGTAACAACCTGCTAAAGAATTAACAAAATGTAACAACCTGACAAAGAATTAACAAAATGTAACAATCTGCTAAAGAATTAACAAAATGCAAAATGTAAAACCTGCCAAAGAATTAACAAAATGTAACAACCTGCTAAAGAATTAACAAAATGTAAAACCTGCCAAATAATTAACAAAATGTAACAACCTGCTAAAGAATTAACAAAATGTAACAACCTGCCAAAGAATAAACAAAATGTAACAACCTGTCAAAGAATCAACAAAATGTAATAACCTGCCAAAAAATTAACAAAATGTAACAACCTGCCAAAGAAATCAGCTACTTTAGCAGACATGAAGGCTCCTATCATCCCAAAAAGGACAAAAGCTGCTACTGTTGTTGACCACAAGATCGTGATCTCCCAATCGGCCATTAGGAGTGTCTTGTCTGCCCCAAACTGCAGGGGGTGGTACTTTTTAGTGGCATTTACACTGTAAAAAATGGAAAAAAGAGGGTGTTTAACGTTTTATGTTAAATACATCTTATATCATACATCCTGCATCTTACATCATATATTGTACTTCTTACATCATACATCCTGCATCTTACATTTTACTTCTTACATCATACATCCAGCATCTTACATCATACATCTTACATCATACTTCTTACATCATATAACCTGCATCCTACATCATATATTTTACTTCTTACATCATACATCTCATATCATATATCCTCATCTTATATAATATATCATGCATCTTACATCATACATTTTACATTGTATATCATACATCCTGTGTCTTACATCATACATCCTGCATCTTATGTCAATTACAATTTATATACATGACTCACAGTGCACCTCAACATTAATGAATCATAGAATATGTAGAGAAACAACAGATAAAATGGTTTGGCTACGTGATATGATGAAATACAAAAATACAACACAACGAACCTACAAAAAACGTTATGAGAACACAAGACTCAAGGGCTGATCATGAAAAAAACTGATGAAATATTAGAAACACTAGGTAACAGAAGGAGACATCAACAGAAGCAAAAGATTTTTTAAAATATATATTTTCTCTCCACACTGAAAGCCAAATGATGAAGGGAAAAAGAAAAAAGAAGTGCCAATATTCATTTGTTAACCACAACAGTGTACATTTGAAGATACCTTATAATTACTTTGAAAATGTATAATAGAAGAAATGTGTATTCTTTATCTTCATGCATAGACCACATGAGTAAATTAGCTAAAGTATCAGTCAGGAACAACTGTGAATTGTTTTGGTAATTAATAATGTTCACTTCAACCAACTAACCATTCAACCAACTAACCAAGCAACCAATGAACCATTCAACCAACTAACCAAGCAACCAATGAACCATTCAACCAATTTACCAAACAACCAATGAACCATTCAACCAACTTACCAAACAACCAACTTACCAAACAACCAATCAATCACCCAACCAATTAACCAAACAACCAATGAACCATTCAACCAACTTACCAAACAACCAACTTACCAAACAACCAATCAATCACCCAACCAATTAACCAAACAACCAATGAACCATTCAACCAACTTACCAAACAACCAATGAACCATTCAACCAACTTACCAAACAACCAATCAATCACCCAACCAATTAACCAAGCAACCAATGAACCAACTACCAAATAACCAATGAACCATTCAACCAACTTACCAAACATCCAATCAATCACCCAACCAACTAACCAATCAACCAACTTACCAAACAACCAATGAACCATTCAACCAACTAACCAAAGAACAAATCATTTAGTCAACCAACTAACCAACCACCTAACTAACCATTCAACCAAATAACTAAACAACCAATGAACCATTCAACCAACTAACCAAACAGCCAATGAACCATTCAACCAACTAACTAAACAACCAATGAACCATTCAACCAAATAACTAAACAACCAATGAACCATTCAACCAACTAACCAAACAGCCAATGAACCATTCAACCAACTAACTAAACAACCAATGAACCATTCAACCAACCAACCAAACAACCAATATGAACTATTCAACCAACTAACCAACCGATTAACCAACTATCCGACTAAATGTTCATGACTTACACCTGCTCGTGATGCTCCTGTGGCACATCGATGCTGGTGTTCACAGAATATTTGACTAGAGCCTCCTGCTCAGTTATGTTTCCGTCTTTGAGATATTCGCTGAAATTTTGCATTCTCTCCCATGATCCTCCGCGGCGCTCATAATAGGTTTTGTTATAGAACTCTTGAATAAGCTGTGAAAGATAACAAATTATTGTAGGATTTGTTATAGAACTCTTGAATAAGCTGTAAAAGATAACAAATTATTGTAGGATTTGTTATAGAACTCTTGAATAAGCTGTAAAAGAATATAAAACAAATTAAACTAAATTTGTATTACAGAACTCTTGAATAAGCAGTGAAAAGATCTTGTATTCCTTATATTGGGTAAACCATTGGACGCATTCAATGACCGATAAATTAATGAATCACCTCTGCTATATCACTAGATGATGAGGTCATTTTCTTCTTCTTCTTTCCTTCTTCATTTGCCTTTCAGCGCCGAGGGGAAATATAATTTGCGGTATTTTGCTCTTCTGTTTGCTTATGCTGCTGCTATATTTCCTAGTGCTTCTAATATTCTGTCAATCCATTTTATTCGTGGTCGACCCTTGTGTCTGGTGTTCTCACTACGTTTATTAGGGCTCGTTGTGATGTGTTTTGATCTTTTTGCCTTGTCATGTGACGAAACCATTTTATCAGTTGATTATATATTCTATGGCTAACACATTTCATCTCTGCAGAGGTTATTTTCTTATTGTTCTTGCGTCAAGGGTCCAAGACTGGCATTGGTAGCACAACGTTGGGATGAAGATTGTATTGTAGAGTGCCCGTCTTGCCTCTAGAGTTATTTTCTTGTTGGACAATAGTGGTGATAACTGTCCGATGATTTGACAAGCTTTGTTGCATCTTGATTCTATCTCTGCTGTTTGTGAGTTGTTGTATGTCACTAAACGTTCTAGACATTTAAATTCCTCCACTTGTTTTAGTTGCCTGTCGTCTCTAGTTAGAGCGAACACTGACATCGATTGTCTATATATGTCCCTAAAATAGACAAATAATTCTCACAGACACCTTCCAGAAAAACCGCTCTCTCTCTCTCTCTCTCTCTAGAGAGAGCCGTCTCCTTAAACACATATAAATATAACATTTTTATGGGGCCTCTATGGACCATTCACACACATATTGACATAACCAACCACACACAAATATTGACACAACCACACTCACACATATTGACATAGCCACACGTACATACTGACAAAACCCCACACACAAATTGACATAACCGCACACACATTGACATAACCACACATACATACTGACATAAGCAGACACACATAGTGACACAACCCCACACACAGACACTCACGTTAGCTGGCTGGTTGACCACACCGATCTGGTAGCCATACAGAAACGAGTTACCCAAGCAGGAGATCGTAACACTCAGCAGCAACACCAGAGTTACCCTGCTCTCGTTCTCCTGTGGAAACCAAACGCAAAAATAACATTCATCTAAGGAAAGAAAAACAACTCTGTGCAAATCAACATCTATAACGTCTACTGTAAGTAAATCACATCAGGTGAATTAAGTGTAGTTTTTTTCAGCAAAAAAAATAGTTATGTCCCTTTAATATAAAAAAAATCACCTAATCTAAATAATAAGAGTAGATGTACAACAGAGATGAGATGGTAGATGTACAACAGAGATGAGATGGTAGATGTACAACAGAGATGAGATGGTAGATGTATAACAGAAGTGAGGTGCAGAATAGCTCAGGCAAAAAAAAAAAATAGCTTTCCAAAAATTAAGGAATATACTGTGTAATGCATTTTTGACAATTAAAAAAATAACTATCTTTACCACACATTGCTGGTGTATGTCGGGGGGCTCACGACAGGACCAGAGGAGTAAAGGCCGCTTGGTCACAACAGCTGCCACGACATGTGAGACTCGGAATTTTTATTTCGCCCCCGATAGTCAAAATTGTCTTTCTGTCTATCGCGGGCGTCGAAGAAAACGAGTTCTAAAATGTTCTGTAAAGACAATCTTCTTATATAGGTGTGAACATGCAAGAGAAATGAAGAGAACTTCACCATATGTGTGGGCAAACCATTTTTTGACAATAGAAGAGAAGAAAAGGGGTTCATAAATGTTATGTAGAGCCAGTCTTAATATATGGATGTGAATCATGGGCAATAGTACAACAGACAAGAAAATCACTGGAGGTTGTAAAAATGTGGTGTTACAGAAGAATGTTGAGAATACCATGGACAGCTAAGAAGAGTAATGAAAACGTTCTGAAAGAGGTCAAATTAAAGAGAGATCTAATTCCCAATATTAAGAAGAAACAATCATCATGTTTTGGTCATGTAATGAGAAGGGATCAACTGGAATATATTGTAACAACTGGGGAAATTGAGGGACGAAGAGATAGAGGGAAGCAAAGAGAAAAGATACCAGACAGCTTAAGAGAAAGCTTGACAAATAGTCAACAACATAAATCATAAATAACTGTCGAAATCAAGAGTTTTTGGAGAGACGTGATCACCTACGTCAGCAGGCATGATACTTGATGATGATGAATCTAAATTTATTAGAAACAATAGGAAACATAACAGCAGCAGAGGCCAACAGATGAGCCAATGACCGCCAATTATATCTCCCCTCGACGCTTAAACGCAAATGAGAAAAGAAGGAAAAAAAGAAGAAAATAAGAATTAAAAAGGTTATTTTAAAAATCAAACACTTGTTTAGACCTGGTCAACTATTTGTTGTGCTTTTAATAAACACGATAGTAAAAACGCGCACGAGTTGTTTCCCCTTCCATAATAATAACAGCAATAATCAACAAATTCCGATAACTCTTTACATGGCCCAGATCTCTAAGGGAGGCTATTTTGAAAATGTCGATAATTAATTAAGAACTATTGTTCTAGGTAGTTCTATTGGTGAAAACGGGGAAGGGGTGAAGGATAAGCTTAATTATTATATTGCTGGTCGTGGCATGTTAAAGGCTTGCAGCTGTGTTTGTGGCAACAGTTAATTTGGGCAAGCTGTGTTTGTGGCAACAGTTAATTTAGGCAAGCTGTTGCAGAAATGAGTGTAATACAACCAGTTATTAGCATTACTAGAGAAATATTCATCATCATCATGTACCATGCCTGCTGGCTTATGTGATCATGTCTCTCCATAACTTTCGATCTCGACAGTTATATTATCATTTTTGTTGTTGACCTACTGCCAAGCCATTCTCATAAGCTGTCTGGTATCTTTTCTCTTTGCTTCCATGTGTCTCTTCGTCCCTCAATTTTCCCAGTTGTTACAATATATTCCAGTTGTTCTCTTCTCATTACATGGTCAAACAATGCCAATTGTTTCTTCCTAATTTTGGAAATTATCTCTTCACTTTTGGCCTCTTTCATAACGTTTTCATCACTCTTCTTAGCACTCCATGGTGTTCTCAACATTCTTCTGTAAAACAACAATTCTAAAGCTTCCAGTGATTTTCTTGTCTGTCGTCCTAATATCCATGATTCACATCCATATGTTAAGACTGACTCGACATATAGATTGCACAGTATGCAATATCCTCGTTAGAGATAAATGTAGTTAACAGAAACAGGCGAGAATATTTAAAATAATCTATAGAAAAGAATAGGAATGGCAAAAAGTAAGTTTAATGGTATGAAAAATATACTAACATCAAAACAAATAACACTAGGGCTAAAACTAAGAATAGCAACATGTTTTATCTTCTCAACATTTCTGTATGGTTCAGAAACATGGATATCGTGCAAGAAAAAAAGAACAGAAAATTGAAGCCTTTGACGTGTAGATTTATGGAAGAATTGGAGGGGGGGGGGGACAAACGATGAAGTCTTGAAACAAATAAAAATGATAAGAAAACTACGAAACAGAATTCAAAAGATACATTTCAAATTTCAAAATTGAAGTCAGATGATACTTTTTGGGGCATGTTAAAAGACGTAGCAGCCTACTAAAAGTAATATTGGAAGGAAAAATACAAGGTAAAAAAGGAACAAATCAGCCTATGAGTATCACCACAGCAAGAGACAGAGCGGAATGGCGCTCCATGGTAGCCAATCTTCGATGTGAAGACGGCACTCAATGACGATGAACTATAACAAATATGGGGTAACATTTTCATTTTCTTGAGAATTTTAAAATATTCAATAATTTGGTGGATGCGAGAAAACCGTACGCAATCGGTTTACGTGGAAAAAGAAAAACGTAATTGTAAAATGTAATGAAAGAACGTAAATCTTACAGGGGGAAATGTCAGGCCTAACAACTGTAGCAGACAGACATATTGCTAGACAGACATATTGCTAGACAGACATATTGCTAGACAGACACTTAAAAGACAATACACATTTAAGCAAAGGAAATAAATAAGGAGTAGGACACAACATAATGATGGACGGGTAGTCAAGATGGAGAAAAGAAGAGATGGGACAGGTAGGAGGGGCAAAAGGAGGGACAAACGAAGAGGGGGCGCGGAGGGAAATCCAGATCTAATAATAGTAATGATAATAATAATCACAAGGAAATAAATCAACTTCCCTGCTCGAGCGATTAAACAAACCAACCAATCAGAGGAAAACAAGGATGCATAACTGTGCCCATTTTTGTTTCATTTGTAACGACGAATTCTTAGAAATAAAAACACATCAAAGAAGTGGGGGGAAACCCACAACAATCAAATGCACATTGTTGTCATGCGAACTAGATAAAAGGTTGAGAATAAAACAAATTTTCCTTGAAAAACACTCCCCAAAATAATAAATGGATAAGACTAAACTGTCCACATGCAGGTCGATAAATATATCCGGATATTGTGGGTCTGGTTTTAGTCACCACCAATGAGATCATAGAATTCTGAACTTTTAATGATAGACCACAATCCTTCAGGTTTTTGTAATGGACATCACACTAGATGTAAAGATAATAAAATGTAAAGATAATAAAATGTAAAGATAATAAAATGTAAAGATAATAAAATGTAAAGATAATAAAATGTAAAGATAATAATCGTAGGTGGGAAGATAGAATAAGACAAAATGAGTTTCTGAGTACTTGATGAGAGGACAGAGAAGAGGATGGGAAGATAATATCAGAGGACAAGGTGGGAAGATAATATCAGAGGACAAGGTGGGAAGATAATATCAGAGGACAAGGTCTTCTTCTTCTACCTTTTCAGCTCCCAGTGGAGCATAGGTCTTCAACAAACACTTTCAGCTCCCAGTGGAGCATAGGTCTTCAACAAACACTTTCAGCTCCCAGTGGAGCATAGGTCTTCAACAAACACTTTCAGCTCCCAGTGGAGCATAGGTCTTCAACAAATACTTTCAGCTCCCAGTGGAGCATAGGTCTTCAACAAACACTTTCAGCTCCCAGTGGAGCATAGGTCTTCAACAAACACTTTCAGCTCCCTGTGGAGCATAGGTCTTCAACAAACACTTTCAGCTCCCAGTGGAGCATAGGTCTTCAACAAACACTTTCCAAGTCGTTCTGTTTTTTTTTTTTTTTGCCATTCTTTTAAGATCATTCCATGTCTTCCCCATCATCTTCATCTCTGCTTCTATCTGTCTTCTCCAAGAATTTCTTGGTCTTCCTCTTTGTCTTTTCCCCTGGGGATTCCAAAAAAGGGCCTGTTGTGTAATACTCTCGGTTGGCTTCCGTAGTGTGTGTCCTATCCAGCGCCATCGTCTTCGCTGTATCTCTTTATCCACTGGTATTTGACTGGTACATTTCCATAATTCTATGTTAGTGATTTTGTCCTGCCATTTCCACCCTTTTATTCTGCGTAAGCATTCATTAATGAAAGTCTGTAGCTTCGTGATTGTCAATTTTGTTGTTCTCCATATTTCACAGCCATATAATAGGACCGACTTAACATTTGAGTTGACAATTTTATTTTTGTATTTAACCTGATTTCTTTGGATTTCCATGTTTCCCAGTGCAATGAAAGCTCCTCTTGCTTTTGATATCCTTATTCTGGTATCATTTTCTGTTCTTCCCTCTTTACCTATATTACTGCCCAGATATATGTAAGATTGTACATCTAATAGAGGTAATTCTCCTAGTTTTATTTGGTTATTGCCAACTGTATACACAGTGCAACGTATTAACGGGTGTTCAGTCAGAGTGGATCTGACAGACTCTAATTGTGATGTTCTGTCTGTGGGGGCGATCAACACACTTAGCCTGACAACTGACTTCATATGAGAGTCTGGAATCCTTACTCTGATTTAGTCCTGAACGCAGAGAGAGAGAGATCTCTATTAATCTTCAGTCCTAGCTGTTGTGATCTCTCATCAAGTATGTTCATTTTATCCTGCATCTGTTGATGGCTGTGTGATAGGAGAGCTATGTCATCAGCAAAGTCTAAATCATCAAGTTGTTTGGTCAGTGACCACTGGATTCCATTTCTGTTGTTTTGAGTTATTTTCATAATCCAATCTATGGCCAGTAGAAAGAGAAATGGAGACAGAAGGCATCCCTGCCTTACTCCTGTTCTTATTTCAAATGCTTCTGTAATCTGTCCTTCATGCACCACACTACATTTCGTTCAGAGGACAAGGTGGGAAGATAATATAAGAAGAAAATATGGGAAGATAACGTTAGAGGAACGATAAATATCAATAATTTGAATATCAAAATGACTAAAACTGTGATCATAAACAAATAAAATACTCAAAACATGCAAGAAATATATAAAAGTTGAAGGAATAGACCCGGAGACAGTTCGGAGCTACAACTACCTTGGACATACTATAACCAGTGATGGAAAATGTAAAATTGAAATAAACAAAAGAATAGGAATGGCAAAAAGTAATTTTAATGTCATGAAGAACATACTAACATTAAAACAAATAACACCAGGGCTAAAACTAAGAATAGCAAACTGCCATAGCTTCTCAACACATTCATGTATGGTGCAGAAACATGGAAATTGAACGAGAAAACAGAACATAAAAATTAAAGCATTTGACGTGGATTTATAGAAGAATAGGTCGAATTTGATAGAGAAACAATGAAGGCGAGAAACAACTGAAAATGAAAATAGAACTTCTAAACGCAATTCAAACAAGACAAATGAGATTGGGGGGGGGGGGGGAAGAGCATGTTAAAAAGACACAGCAGCCTACTAAAAGTAACCTTGGAAGGGAAATACAAGATAAAAGAGACAAGAGTCAGACCAAGACCAACATGTATGAGTCACATCAAAAGGTGGACAAGACAGCCTATGACAACTGTACTTTCAAAGCAAGAGATAGAGCGGAATAGCACTCCATGTTAGCCAACATTCGATGCGGAGACGGCACTGTGTGAAGATAATAGTACACAAGAATTTGCTTAAACAAGTTCCAAGAGATGCCGTATTTAGACAAGAGAGGCCGTATTTAGACAAGAGAGGCCGTATTTAGACAAGAGAGGTCGTATTTAGACAAGAGTGGCCGTATTTAGACAAGAGAGGCCGTATTTAGACAAGAGAGGTCGTATTTAGACAAGAGAGGCCGTATTTAGATAAGAGAGGCCGTATTTAGACAAGAGAGGTCGTATTTAGACAAGAGAGGCCGTATTTAGACAAGAGAGGCCGTATTTAGACAAGAGAGGCCGTATTTAGACAAGAGAGGCCGTATTTAGACAAGAGAGGCCGTATTTAGACAAGAGAGGCCGTATTTAGATAAGAGAGGCCGTATTTAGACAAGAGCTGCCGTATTTAGACAAGAGAGGCCGTATTTAGACAAGAGATGCCGCATTTAGACAAGAGAGGCCGTATTTAGACAAAAGAGGTCGTATTTAGACAAGAGCGGCCGTATTTAGACAAGAGATGCCGTATTTAGACAAGAGAGGCCGTATTTAGACAAGAGATGCCGTATTTAGACAAGAGGCCGTATTTAGACAAGAGATGCCGTATTTAGACAAGAGAGGCCGTATTTAGAGCATTGAAGTACTTGTTTGTCAATACTGCAGTTGACTTGTTTCTACTATTTCAGTCAATCTCTTAAGTGTGTGTTGCTCGTTTATTTCATTGGTTACCCTCTATTTCTTTTCCATCGATTTTTCTATCTGTCACAATATTTTGAGAATGCCCTCATTACTGGACTTTTTGAGAAAGTCCTCGTAAAGTCCTCATTACTGGACTTTGAGAAAGTCCTCGTAAAGTCCTCATTACTGGACTTTGAGAAAGTGCTCAGGACTGGACTTGTTGAGATGAGAAAGTCCTCATTATTGGATTCCTTGAGAAAGTCCTTGTTATTGGACTCTTAGTAAGTCCGCGTCGTTAGACTCTTGAGTCTTTCAGAAAGTCCACCTGACGCGCGTTAGCTTTTCAAAGTGCTCTCAGCGTTTTTTTTTTTAATGTAAAACAATACTTCTATACCTTCCACAGATTTTCTTGTTCGATTGTCCATTATCTACTTCCATATATCAGGACTGTCCGTACAAAACAATGAAGAACATTTACTATTGCCTCCATTGTCAAACATGGACAGCGTAATATATTTGCTATTCTTTGGCATGTGGTTTATGAGTGTGTATGAAAAAGCATGGCTAAATACAAGAAAACCGGATGTTCCTCTTAAGCCTGTTCGAACGCCCCAATTACCTTCTAATAGAGAGCTATACTGGCTACGCCAACAAACCCCACATTCCGCCGTTCCTTCTGTCAACAAAGGATATATTCAATTCACCATATTGATTTAAGAAGTGGTCGTTATAAAAGCTAAAAGTAGACTCTCAAGGGAGTGTATTAATACTTTGTCCACTGTAGGGCGCCACAATCAATTACAATACAATTGTAGAAAAAAAATTCCCTTCGAGGCTTTCTAGCATTTGGGGAATATGTTGTTACCATCATCATGTGCCATACTGGTTGGCGAAGGCGATCATGTCCTTCCATAATCTTCTATCCACAGTGCATCGTATCAATTGTGTTGTTGACTATTTTCCCATGTCATGACACTAAGCTATTTAGTATTTTCTCTCCTAGTTGTCCGCGATCTCTTTCCCTGTATTTTGTCAGTTGTAACCAAGTACACCAACGTTCCTCTTGTCATGATGTGCCCGAAAAATATTGATAGTTTCTTTTTTATATACATTTTTAGGAGCTTCCTGATTGTATTGGCCTTTGAGAATGTCCTCGTTGGTCTTTTAGCTGTAGGGAACTCTCAACATTCTTCTGAGAAATTCCATCTCTGTGGTTTCTGATTGTCTTTTCCTTTGTTTGTCTACTGTCCATGATTCGCCTTCATTGGTCAGAATTAGCTCTATTCAGCACCGAATTACTCCCTTTCTCACTTCTATTGAACATAGACTTGTTGTGCAAGATATTTTTCATTTTCTGAAATGCTATTTTGGCCTGAGCTATTCTGCTTGTTATTTCTGTGCTGCATCACAGTGGGGCGTTTCAAAACTCGTGACCTCAAGCCTTATCAAATATCTTTAAAATACATCTACATATTACTATGAATTTGTTGCATGCGGGGTTAGATTCCGTGACATGACGACTTCATGAATATAACATCATGAACGTAACACGGTTTATTTCAAGCGACAACTCTTTGTGCTCTTTGTCGGTTAGGTAACTATTGTGTTCCTAAAAAAAAATAGATTTACAATAATTCAATAATTTGTAGACTTTTAATAAGGCAAAGTAACGGACATTAAGTTTGCATCACTTTGTTCAACAGAAGTGCTAATTTGTGCACAAACTAATGTTTTTATAAATGCGTATGTAATATTGAATCATCACTTTTTGGCCATGTAATGAGAAGAGAACAACTGGAATATATTGTAACAACTGGAAAATTGAGGGACGAAGAGATAGAGGGAAGCAAAGAGAGAAAATACCAGACAGCTTAAGAAAATGTATTGGCAGAAGGTCAACAACAGAAATTATAAAGAACTGTCGAGATCGAAAGTTGTGGAGAGACATGATCACCTATGCCAGTATGCCGGTACTTGATGATGATGATGATGTAATATTGACATTTAGGAGTCGTAGACTAACGTGGGGTGGGTCATGTAAGAAGAATGGCAAACATTTTGCATTCCTAAACAAATATTGTATGGCGAACTTAAGGATGGAAAGAGATCAAAGGGCAGACCAGTGCTGCGATATAAGAATGTTTGCAGGCTTCCTTGGGTGAATTCTCTATCAGTGAAAGAAACTGTGGAAAATCTGGTTGCAGATCCTAGCACATGAAGAACAAAAATATATTTAAAAAATGGCATAGCATTGTTCAAGGCATTGCTGATATCAAATTCAGAAGACAAAAGGAGACTTCCGTATCCAAGATGGCGGATCTAGTCCACGTCCTCTCGATCGCTGCAGAAAGTGCATTCGGGGTCCGATTAATTTCGGTTCTCCGTTGCACTTTTCTGCGTTAAAGTCAAAATGACGATATAATTATTACATATTCTTTGCATTGCTATGTGTGCTACGTCATTGTAATGGCCCATCATAAATCCCTAGACCGGCCTTACGCTAATCTTACGGTCTGTTGTTTGATGTGCGACGGGGATAATCTGACGACTAACTGTGTGTTTGTATGTTCGGAATTGGAGTCAACACCGATGGCCTAACATCATCGAGCGCTATACTTTTCAGGAAATATAACGAAAATCTATTTCGGGAGGACGTGGGCTTCGGTGTATATGGTGGATAGGCGGAGGGAACCATTGAAGGCTATGCGTGAAAAGTGTTCCTTGTTGCAGTTTCCTCATATTCCCACTCCATGGGGGACTTGGTCTCGAGACAAGACGCCGGCCTCGAGACAGAGAGGTTGTGGGTTCAAATCTCGGCTACACCAGTTGGGATTTTCATTTATGATTTCTCTCTGCGACAACTACCCCTGGTCTCAGCAGCGAGGCCCGGCTTGAAAACGTCAGTTACTCATTGACGGAAAAAAACATGAGTACCTCCGAAGTCGTAGTTATCTGCCTGTGCGGCGAGGGATCACTGTGCATACGGTTGCCAGGGAAAATGGATTAACATGCAAAATTCAGTCCTAGTCTCTAGGGACTTCGTCAGAGTTGAAAGCTGGCGAACGCAACATCAACAAGAAGAGAAAAGGCGCAGGAGAAAGGAGACGAGACCAGGCACCACGAATACATCTTGTTCGTTCTGCAGATGGATTTGTCTGTCAATGTTGGCAGATTGGATTTGTCTGTCCAGTATTGGCTGATGGATTTGTCTGTCCAATATTGGCTGATGGATTTGTCTGTCCAGTATTGGCTGATGGATTTGTCTGTCCAGTATTGGCTGATGGATTGTCTGTCCAATATTGGCTGATGGATTTGTCTGTCCAATATTGGCTGATGGATCTGTCTGTCCAATATTGGCTGATGGATCTGTCTGTCCAATATTGGCTGATGAATCTATCTGTCCAATATTGGCTGATGGATTTGTCTGTCCAATATTGGCAGATTCTGCCACGAGAGAAGATGTTCAACAAAACAGCATCCAGAATAAGACACTAATATTTTTACCAACTACTGACTTATCATGATTGTTTGCTACCACCCAAGACTCCAAATGCCATATATATGTGTAATTTGACGAGTTTGAAGCTATAAATTCTATTATTTTCTTTAGACTGGTAAAATACGCTGCAGGACAGTTAAGTTGGTTATTTTGTCCTGCCATTTGAGGTGCATTATTCTGCGGAGACATCGCAAGTAAAATTGTGATTGTATGCAGATATCTGTACCTCAAATAAGACCTCAATAATGAGATCACTTTAGCCTTGTTGGTCATTGATTATCTTCAAGGTATACAGGCCTCTTTTGTGCAAAATCGGATTTTCATTATTTTGTTTCTATGATCTGGATCACTTAGCGCCGATCACTAACCAAAAACGTTCAATTCATCGGACTTTCCAGTTCTGTTGACAACCCGGATTATATTTGCTCTCAACATCCCCCCCCCCCTCTCTGACGTGTAGTGGATTGCGTCATACGTCCAAAGTTAGCATTTGCACATAAGCCCTCTGTGTATTCAAATCAGGCGTGCTACCCTTGAATCACCTTTTAACACACTACACGTCAACTGTGCTGGGCGAGATCAATCATTGCTTTGATCCAGTATCCCTTTAGTAATGGCGTAGGCAGCACGTACTCAACATGTGTCGTGAGTTATGTACAAGTGCTGCCGCTGCGTGTAATGTGTAGCTTGTTTTGTTTGGGTTCGGTCGATGGTAGTCTCCCCTTCAGAAGGTTAAAATGGGCGCAGGATAGGTTTTGTTGTGGATGTCTTGGTCTGCACAGCTGTTTATCACTGATACTTTAGTGCATTAATATGCCCATTTGTATCTTTCCAGAAATATAACAATTCGCACACATTTTCTACTATATATATTTGTGTCCTCCGATATGTCCACATCTCTCTTTCGTTTCATCACTTCATCTCTTATCCTTCTGTTTATTTCTCCTTGATTTACCTGTCCCGATCATTCTAGATGTAGAAGAGTTTATCTTTATTTCGTTGTTCGTTTGTGTTCGACTCGTTTTCTGAGGTAGACCGTATGTAGACAGAAACGTCGGCATTTTGTTGTGTTAATTTTGTATAGCTGTCACCATACCTTGTAAGAGTGTACACACCACTACTTGCTCCTTCTATTATATATATATAATATAATATATAATATAACTAAATATATATATACTTGCTACAAACTTTTTTCCCCCAATTTAATAACCAAAATGCCACTTTTTGATTAAAACAAGCAACTGTGTCTATGTTGCCTTTCAGTGCCGAGTAAAAACAATGGGTATTTTTGACGATAGCCTTTAGCTAGTTGCATCTGCTTGTTAATGTTTCTTGTGGAATGCGATTTACCTGTTACGACGTTGTATGCTCAAACAATTCGCTGTTTCTGGATACACCTCAGTGTTACTCCTGTCTTCTCCTAGTTTTTTTTTTTTTTTCGTTCGCCAGCTTTCACCTCTGGCGAAATCCCTAGAGACTAGGAAACTGAATTTTGCGCGTTAATCCATTATCCCTGGCAGCCGTGTGCACAGGAGTCCCTCGCCATACAGGCAGATAACTCCGTCTTCGGAGGTACTCATATTTTTTTTCATCCCGTCGATGAGTAATTAACGTTTTCAAGCTGGGCCTCGCTGCTGGGACCAGGATTGATTACCGAAAAGAGAAATTAGAAATAAAAATCCCAACTGGTTTAGCAGGGATCTGAACTCACAACCTCTTTGTCTCAAGGCCGGCGTCTTGCCAAGAGACCAACCAGTCCCCTCCTAGTTTATTTAAATTTTCTTATTCTCCATAAAGCATTCTTCGAAGACATTTCACTGAAAATGTGATTGTCCCTTTTTGTTAATATTCACATTCGACATGTGGAATTATGAAGGAGAAGGGGGATAACAGAGGTTGGATAACGCAAAAAAAAAAAAAAAGGAAACAGAAATCGGAAAAAAGTTTGCCAATAGACATTTAAAGTATTAAAAAACTTCATGTAAATTTAAACAATATGTATCGAGCAATAAAAGACAACTAGAAGGTCTTCAAACAAGACATGACTAAACAAAGAACCAGAGTTTCGATCAAAATGTCTTCTTCAACAGGGACGTATAAAACAAACAACAGAGAATACAAATACTTTAAAATCATAAGAAATCGAAATAGTGGACAGAGTTATCATGATAAGTGCACCAACATTATTTTGTCTGATACAAGAAAGTAAAGTACCCCCGTCACGTCAAGTGGTGTATAGAGAATATGGTGTTAATGGCCATCAATTTTACAGACCATCGGCACATGATTTTTGGGATAATATGGTCGGTATTACGCCCGTGCCGCTTTACTTTGCCAGAAAAAAAATCAGGTACCCATTTAAGGCCTGGCAGCCGTCGATCAGGATCAAACACGGCCTCTTGTCCTATGTAGTCCAGTTCACTAACCACTGATCCATCGCGGCTCCCAAAATTATTGTCTTATACTTTTCCTAAATTTGTTTTGTAGTGGTCCTACGAGGTTTGTCAACTTAATTCCTAAAAATAACAATTGGCCCACTCCCGATAGCACTAGACGATCCCCTTATTATAGTCCACGTATTGGGAACACTCCCTGTTGATTTAAGCTCAGCAACTAATCTTAGATGGTAATCGCTTACGTCCTGCTTGCGTCTTGGCAGAACTACTTACTACCATTCACTTACATGTTATATTATTCTTCCATTGCTCCTCGTGTGCCTTTCAGTATTGTGGGGATATATAATTTGCGTTTCTTTTACTTTTCTGTTACTGTTATGTTCCTTAGTGTTTATAATATTCCATCAATACACATTTTTCGGGGTCGGCACTTGGGTTGTGTTTTTATCTTTCTGCTTTATCACATGGCCAAACCACTTTATCTGTTGTTTCTTTATGTACTTTATGGCGGGAATTACTACAAGCTTTTTCTGTTCCTCATTTCTGATCTAATCTCTCGGGCTGTTTCCTGTCATGCGTGTGACACGTTTAATCTCGCTTGTAGTTATTTTTCTAATTGTTAGCGAGTCTAGAACCCAGGTCTTGCATTCGTAGCACAACGTTGGGATTAAGATTGTATTATAGAGTTATTTCCTTGTTGGACAATAGTGATGATAGCTGTCCAGTTGCATCTTGAGTCTACTTCTGTTACTCAGTTACGTTGTTATTACATTTTTTTTGGTTGAAAAGTATTCCAACTTTCCTCATGCCCGAAAAATGATTGTTTCTTTCTGATGTTTTTTTTTTTTAAAGGAGCTCCCATTTTGTGTTGACCTCTTTGAGAATATTCCCGTTAGCCTTTTTATCTGTCCATGGAACTTTCAACATTCTTCTGAGAATTCTTATCTCTGTGGCATCTAGTCGTCTTATCATTTGTCTATCTACTGTCCATGATTCACCTCCATAGGTCAGAACTGATGCGCCGATGAAGTCTCTTTCTCACTCTCCATTGACATAAGACTTTTTGTACAAGATATTTTACATTTTCTGAAATGCTACTTTGGCCAGAGCTATTCTACTTGTTTATTTATGTGCTGCATCTATCGTCTGATGTTGTACAGCTAAAACAAAAAAATTAGTCACAGCTGCCTGTTGTGATCTTAAATTAGTATTTTAGTTTTAGCCCCAAACATGCTGCTATATTTACGAATGAAGATGTTGATGAACCTACATTCGCCTCATACTCGAGGTTGATATTTTATTGAGGTGGTTCTAAACATGACCTGCACAAAGATAATAATATTCTAGAATAGTCTATTTCTGTGCTACTAATATTTTAGTTGAATAATGTTTATGAGAAGAATTATTTCACAATTGTGACCTATCTGATGTAAAATAATAAAATAATCACATTTTAACCAGACATTTTATAACAATTTAAGTTGTATTGTCTGTCATGATGATCAATTCTAGTTACGAAGATCGATTCCCGAGTTAAGTTTCAGAGCTGAGAAAAATTATTAAAACTACTAAAACATCACAAGTAAACAGCTGTGTAAGTAAAGTAAAGAGCCCCGTTCACGTCAAGTGGCGTATAGGGAATATGGTGTTAATGACCATAAATTTACAGATCTTTAGGGTAATGTGGTCGGTATTACGCCCGTGCCGCTTTACTATCCAGAAAAAAAATGGTACCCATTTAAGGCTGGGTGAATCGGAAACGGTCGGTTGAGATCGAACCCTACCTCTTGTCCTTTGTAGTCCAGTTCACTAACCACTGAGCTATTGCGGCTCCCTATACAGCTGTTTCCTAGGCTTTTAAAATGTTGAATTTTGGCTACATCAACATTGGTCATGATCCGCTAAAGAAAATACATCAACGTCTTCGAATGCAATGTTAGAGAAGAATAACTCAGAAACCATGGACGGAACAAAGAAGAAACATGTCAATTATGCAATAATTTAACTGTCCATATATTTAGTCGTTACGGAATAAGAAAACGGCAAAAATAAAATATTTCGGTCATGTAAAACGACATAGAGGCTTAGAGGAGATAACTTTGATCGTAGATCGTTGTTGATGAGTTGAATGTAGATCGTTGTTGGTGAGTTGAATGTAGATCGTTGTTGGTGAGTTGAATGTAGATCGTTGTTGGTCAGTACTGAATTGTCTTGCATTATTATTATTTTGTGCATTCGTCAGCTCTCATCTGTAGCGAAGTCCCTGGAGTCTACAAGGAACTGAATTTTGCACGTTAATCTGTTTTTTCCCTGTCGGCAGTGTGCTCAAGGGGTCCCTCGCCACATAGGCAGATAACTCCAACTTCGGAGGTACTAATATTTTTTTCGTCAATGAATATTTGGTGTTTCAAGCAGGACTTCAATGCTGAGACCATGCGTGGTTGCCGCAGAAAGAAATCATGAATGGAAACCCGAAATGGTGCAGCCAGGATTTGAACTCACAATGTCTCTATCTCGAGGCCGGTATCTTACTTCAAGACCAACCAGTTCCCCGTTTTGTATTAGAGACCGCAAGATAAATGTCCTTTTCTCCTACAGTGATCAGGTACTGCTATAATTAGACGTTTAGACCAGCTTGGGTCACGAACCAGTTTGAGGTCATCACCGGTTCCCCATAGCTTGTCATGTAGGGTGGTTTCTGTGGGCATATTTATGTCCTTAGTGTGTTGAGAGTCCTGCAGTCCTGTAAGATATGCTTTGGAGTCCATGCCGAACGGTTAGTGTGTTCGCTATTGGTTAGAAGTGTCCCGGTTCAATTCTAAAATGGGGAAATTGTTTCCCACTTTCCTGAGTGCTTGTCTCCCCCACTACTCTCCGCCTTTGAGAAGTAATGGCGGCCTGGCGTGACGTCACCTAAAATGTACCGTCGGTCACCGAGAAATATGGACAGCAACAACACATTCTCCATATGTCTTTAGGCGTGGAGGGAACATGTACTTGCTGTCCCACATGGAGGGAACTGTACTTGCTGTCCCACATGGAGGGAACATGTAGTTGCTGTCCCACATGGAGGGAACATGTACTTGCTGTTCCTCATGGAGGGAACATGTACTTGCTGTCCCTCATGGAGGGAACATGTACTTGCTGTCCCACATGGAGGGAACATGTACTTGCTGTCCCACATGGAGGGAACATGTACTTGCTGTCCCACATGGAGGGAACATGTACGTGCTGTCCCACATGGAGGGAACATGTACTTGCTGTCCCACATGGAGGGAACATGTACTTGCTGTCCCACAAGGAGGGAACATGTACTTGCTGTCCCACATGGAGGGAACATGTACGTGCTGTCCCACATGGAGGGAACATGTAGTTGCTGTCCCACATGGAGGGAACATGTACTTGCTGTCCCTCATGGAGGGAACATGTACTTTGCTGTCCCACATGGAGCGAACATGTACTTGCTGTCCCACATGGAGGGAACATGTACTTGCTGTCCCTTGAGGAAGGAACCTTTACTTTCTGTCCCACATGGAGGGAATATGTACTTTCTGTCCCTTGAGGAAGGAACCTTTACTTTCTGTCCCACATGGAGGGAACATGTACTTGCTGTCCCTTGAGGAAGGAACCTTTACTTTCTGTCCCACATGGAGGGAATATGTACTTTCTGTCCCTTGAGGAAGGAACCTTCACTTTCTGTCCCACATGGAGGGAACATGTACTTTCTGTCCCTTGAGGAAGGAACCTTCACTTGCTGTCCCACATGGAGGGAACATGTACTTTCTGTCCCTTGAGGAAGGAACCTTCACTTTCTGTCCCACATGGAGGGAACATGTACTTTCTGTCCCTTGAGGAAGGAACCTTCACTTGCTGTCCCACATGGAGGGAACATGTACTTTCTGTCCCACATGGAGGGAATATGTACTTGCTGTCCCATGGAGGGAACATGTACTTGCTGTCCCTTGAGGAAGGAACCTTCACTTTCTGTCCACATGGAGGGAACATGTACTTTCTGTCCCTTGAGGAAGGAACCTTCACTTGCTGTCCCACATGGAGGGAACATGTACTTGCTGTCCCACATGGAGGGAATATGTACTTTCTGTCCTTGAGGAAGGAACCTTCACTTGCTGTCCCACATGGAGGGAACATGTACTTGCTGTCCCACATGGAGGGAATATGTACTTTCTGTCCCTTGAGGAAGGAACCTTTACTTTCTGTCCCACATGGAGGGAACATGTACTTTCTGTCCCACATGGAGGGAACATGTACTTTCTGTCCCTTGAGGAAGGAACCTTTACTTTCTGTCCCACATGGAGGGAACATGTACTTTCTGTCCCTTGAGGAAGGAACCTTTACTTTCTGTCCACATGGAGGGAACATGTACTTGCTGTCCCTTGAGGAAGGAACCTTTACTTTCTGTCCCACATGGAGGGAACATGTACTTGCTGTCCCTTGAGGAAGGAACCTTTACTTTCTGTCCCACATGGAGGGAACATGTACTTGCTGTCCCACATGGAGGGAACCTTCACTTTCTGTCCCACATGGAGGAAGCCTGTACTTAAATGTCCCACATGGATGGAACCTTTACTTCTGTTCCGTTTGGAGGGAACAGTTACTTATTGTCCCAAGTGGAGGGAACCTTCACTTTCTGTCCCACATCGAGGCAACCTTTACTTGCCTTCACGAATTGAGGGAACCTTTACTGTATTCCCCGCGTGGAGGGAACCTTTACTATCCGTCCCACATTCAAGTCATCTTCTAACGGTCTACACTCTACACGATCCTGCACTGATGTCTGAATGTGTAGTCCGTCTTGTGCTCAAAAAGGTAGGGTTTAGTCGTATCAGGTATGACCTCTAGTTTTTGCTTTATTCAGACTCAGTGTACCGTGACGAGCAGTCGTGTCAGAGCCAGCCGTACGACCTAGAGACGCCTTGCAACATGAAGGAAAGCATTGCCTCGTTTTCGTTGACACAGACGCTATTTGGACATCAATGAAATCGCCCGGTTCATCATGTTTATGGGTCGGTGGCAGATGGTCGTACGTTGACCTGGTTATATGGCACGAAGACGCAGGGGGTTTGCAGCAGTATATAAAATGTCAGCCCATGTCAAATTTTCATTGTTAGAAACATGCTATGAAACTATACGTGTGAATCGTTTGTCGCAAATAAAATAAAAAATACGTATAATTTAAACTTTAAAAAGTATGATTAATTTAACAGAACAATTGTTTCGGACGTGCTGCTAAAACCACTGTCCCGCTGGCTGAAATGCCGACGTCCGGTGTTCGAAACCCGCGGTACACAGAGAGGATTTTTTTCTATTTTGGGTGTGAAATAAATATCCTGAGTCTCACACGTTGTGGCGACTGCACGACCAAGCGGCCTTTATCCCTCTGGTTCTATCGTTAAGCCCCCCACCCCTCACAACCCGGCATACACTAGCAATGGTAATATGTGTCGTAAAGAGAGTTTTTTGACAAATAATTGTTTGAGCTGTGGGTCCTGGACTAATGCCAATCACAGTCCGCCCTTAAAAGAAAATAAAAGATCAAAAGCTTGTTATAGATACGTTGTTTTCTGGTTCATAGTATTAAGGTTTAATTTAATATATGTAATTTTAGTCCCATTATATCCGATATTAGCATGGCATTTGGGGTACAGGTTTGCCTTTCCTCTTCAATTTATTGTCGCTCAACCTGAGCAGTTTTTTTTCAAGCACACCAGGTGGAGCAGGGTCTTCATCAGTTATGATTCACTTTTTTAGCAATGTTGGCTAGTATTATACTCTATTGGGGATGAAATAAAGACTGTGACCTGCCTGCCACAGAAATAGATTTGGGATGAAATAAAGACTATGACTTGCCTGCCACAGAAACAGAATGGGGATGAATAAAGACTGTGACCTGCCTGCCACGTAGAAATGGGGATGAAATAAAGACTATGACTTGCCTGCCACAGAAACAGATTGGGGATGAAATAACGACTATGACCTGCCTGCCACGTAGAAACAGATTGGGGAATGAGACCTTTAATCATCCCACCCCCTCATAAGGAATGGCGGTAATATAGTTCATGTAGAATTAATCTAACTCACTGTGTCAAGTTTCCTTATAATTAACTTTTGGCAGCACAGTACAATCCGATTAATTAAAACGCCGGATAATCAAATCAGCCTCTTATAGAAAAAAAGGAACATTGAGCAAAAATCGTGTCTGAACTTTGCATTATTGAGGTAACCGATACAAAAAGTTATAAGTGACAAAAAGTGTCTCATTAAGACGGACCTGCTGTTAGGTTGATTAGATTTCTTCCATAAACTAAGTCTTCAAATTTGGTTTCATTTATTTCTTAACTCCCCCCCCCCTTCTCTCTGTTGTACATGTAATAAAGCATGTTTGTATGCTTCCCGTGCGTATTTTCTTTTCACTTTGTTTCTTCATTATTTTTATTTATTTGTTTTCTATCTATCTATTGACCTTTCGAGCCGTAGCCGCCCATAGACATGATACTCCTTCTCTTATCTGATTTTTTGTTCCAGCAGTTTCAATTCTTTTAAAGATATTTTATCAAATCTCGCCATGTCTCTGTTCTGTGCAAGCAACTCTATCTCATTGAGGGAGCCGATTCCTGCTGCTCTTGCCTCTCTCATCAATGTTCTTCTCAGTGTCTCTCTGGGCTTCCTCTTTTCCTCTTACCTGCTCTTTCCCACATGAGGGCTTGCTTTGCTATTCGGTTATTATCTCTTCTCATCACATGTCCAACATATGACCATTGTCTTTTCTTTATTACTGAAGATATTAGTGGTTGATTTATTAGTTTTAGCTACTTATAAATATGCATATCTCTACTGTGTTGTCATTGTTCTTAAAAGGCGCGCGCGTGTAGGCAGAAGCATCAAATATTTTGTATTTTCTTTTTGTTGTAAAGCTGTCCCCATACTATGGGGGAGTGTATATTACACCCACCACTTGTTGCCTTGTCTCTTGCTTTGATAGTGCAGGTTGTCATAATTTGACTTGTCCATCTTTTGATGTTACTCGTCCATGTTATCCTTGGTCTGCCTCTTACTTTGATAGTGAAGGTTATCATAAGTTGACGTGTCCATCTTTTGATGTTACTCGTCCATGTTATCTTTGGTCTGCCTCTTACTTTGATAGTGAAGGTTATCATAAGTTGACGTGTCCATCTTTTGATGTTACTCGTCCATGTTATCCTTGGTCTGCCTCTTACTTTGATAGTGAAGGTTATCATAAGTTGACGTGTCCATCTTTTGATGTTACTCGTCCATGTTATCCTTGGTCTGCCTCTTACTTTGATAGTGAAGGTTATCATAAGTTGACGTGTCCATCTTTTGATGTTACTCGTCCATGTTATCTTTGGTCTGCCTCTTACTTTGATAGTGAAGGTTATCATAAGTTGACGTGTCCATCTTTTGATGTTACTCGTCCATGTTATCCTTGTCTGCCTCTTACTTTGATAGTGAAGGTTATCATAAGTTGACGTGTCCATCTTTTGATGTTACTCGTCCATGTTATCCTTGGTCTGCCTCTTACTTTGATAGTGAAGGTTATCATAAGTTGACTTGTCCATCTTTTGATGTTACTCGTCCATGTTATCCTTGGTCTGCCTCTGTCTCTTTACCTTGTATTTCCCCTCCAGGATTACTTTTAGTAGGTTGTTGTGTTTTTAACATGGCCCAAAAATCTCATTTGTCTTGTTTGAATTGTGTTTAGTAGTTCTCTTTTCATTTTAGTTGTTTTAAGACTTCATCGTTTGTTTTATTTCTTTTCAACCAATTCTTCCTATTCTTCTATAAATCCACATTTCAGAGGCTTTAATTCTCTGTTCTGTTTTCTTGTTTAATCTACTTAATGTCCATATCTCTGCACCATACAGGAATGTTGATACATTTTTGCTATTCTTAGTTTTAGCCCTGGTGTTATTTGCTTTGATGTTAGTATGCTCTTCATGACATTAAAATTACTTTTTGCCAAACCTATTCTTTTGTTTATTTCAATTTTACATTTTCCATCACTGGTTATAGTATGCCCAAAGTAATTGTAGCTCGGAGCTGTCTCCACACAGATTCACAGGAAAAAAAGAGAATACACGGAGAAATAAAAAGAAAAAAAAAAAACATTTCTAGTAGCACTGTAAAATCCATAGTCAACTACGACTGACGAAAGCTACTACTATATAAATATATAAAGATAATGCTCAATACTCACAAGAAAAATATAGCACAATATATATATATAACAATGATATAATAATCGTGTGAGGATAAATTATTTATCGTACGGACGTACGTTTCACGTATCGTGCATAAATTATATTATTACAGTATGATCTCTTCATTGATTACTTATTTTACTTGATTCATATTTTTTAAAATATACAAAATAATGAGTTCAAATCAAAATGAATAATAAAAACTTAATGGAAAGTAAGTTCATGGAATGGGAAATGATGAAATTCTTATTGTAATCAATGAAGTCGTGGTTGGTGGTATTGGCACTTACCGGAACGCCCATGTTGGAAATGTAGAAGCTGTGTCTTGAACGGATTAGGATTTCACTTCAAACTAAATCAAAATTCTATTTTAGTCCTGACACTTTGGAAATATGCCGGTCTTCGTCGTGAACGGAACACCGCAGCGGGTTGTTGTAAGAAGTGAAGTAGGCTACTTGGCGTTGTTGCACTCGTTATGTTTCGTTATTTAGCAACCAGCAGAAATGGAAGGAACAGAACACGTTGAATGGGCTTTGTCAGTGACGATAGCACGAAGTCGATTCTCAAAGAAGTGTACACAAATTATGATGTAAATTCGACTTGTAATGTTTGTTATTGTCAGTTTTGATATTTTCACTGCGATTGTGTTTAGTCAAGTGGTGAGAAAGTCGATGTGGATCTTGTAAATACCAGGACGCGATGATGAAACAAGTACGCCGCGACCTGGAGCGGAAAGAGGTGTGTGGAGAATCAGCCAATCAGAATCGCGTGTTTAATAACGTAGCCGCGCCTACAGACTACAGACTTGGGTGAGTCGATGTCTCTCTTGTATGGTTTCTATTCAATGTTGGTGGGGGGACATGGCATGACTGCGTGGGGGAATGTAACCAGGATGATGCAAGTTTCGCATTATAATAATCATTCACATTATTATAATTATTGAAAGAGGATGTTTATTTCATTAATATTAATAGCAATAGCGTGTAGAAATTCCTACAGTTTGTAAAAATATCACGCTGAACTCCCCTTGGTTTTGAAAGCGAGAACAACGTATTAATAAATTGTTTATTTCTAACATAATTATTGTTACAATCACAAATTAAACGTAACACTTGTTTACAAAATGAGCAAATAAATAGTTTAATAACCCGTCGTAAACAAGTCCGTGAGGATGTGGACAACCTTATCTGTGAAACCAGCTGTGTTAAAATCTCTTGTGTTGTCTCAGACCGAACAGCCAGGTCGGTACGTCACACATAATTTAACCCAGCCTCTAATGTCGACAAATAACATCAGAGTGTAGTGTTATATTGTCCTCTGTCAGTAAGTAGACAGTGGTGTCCTGTATTTTATATCGCTATTAGGGGGTCTGTATAATGTATTTGTAAAGACGTACACGATAATAAGAAAGACTACATTGCCAGAATATTAAAGAAATAATTGTCAACATGACTGTGTTATTCAATTCCCGTATCATCATGTGCCATACCGGTTGGCGTAGGCGATCATGTCCTTCCACAATCTTCTATCTACAGTGCATCGTATCAGTTTCTGTTGTTGACTGCTTTCCATGCCACGACACCAAGCTATCCAGTATGTTTCTCTTTGTCGTTCGCGATCTCTCTTTTTTTGCCAGTTGTAACCAAGTATTCCAACTTTCCTCTTCTCACGATGTGCCCGAAAAATGTTGATTGTTTCTTCTGATGTTTTTAATAGCTCCCTTTTTGTGTTGGCCTCTTTGAGAACTTCCTCATTGGTCTATTTAGCTGTCCAGGGAACTTTCAACATTCTTCTGAGAAATCCCATCTCTGTGGCCTCTATTCGTCTTTTAATTTGTTGTCTACTGTCCATGATCGCTTCCATAGGTCAGAATTGGTTCTATATTCCGTATAGCGCTGAAATAATCTAAGGTATGCTGATGATACAGTCTTAATCGTTAAGAATAAAAATGAGTTACAAGAAATGTTAGACATTATAGTGAAGGAAAGCAAAAATAAAGGATGCAGCCTTAATAGTAAAAAGAAAGAAGTAATGGCAGCAACAACAAAAACAAAAAAAGAAAGGATTTAACCGCAATGCACAATAAAAACAAGGGAACAGGCAAATAATTGCAATGCTGCGGTAAGGCTGGTAGCAAGGAGCCAATAACACACAATGGCTCCACAAAAAGACAAGTGGAGCAATATTAAACAGGCAAATAAATATATCAAAGACGGTCGTATTCGCTATTGACTTTATTAAACATTGACACCTGTCTGAGGCCTACCTGGGTGTCTATAAAGTGTCTATCGTCAACAAACCCCATCTTTTCTAGTCTTCTGTTGTATTCTGGCATTATTTCTTCCTACGTTCTGTTTATAATTAGCTGAGTGACAGTGTTCTCTAGCGTTCGACTTCTCGTGGCAAGGCGCAGTGCCAAGAAGTACGGGTTCGATCCTGCTTCGGACCATAGATTGTTCTTTGTTTTTTGTCTGTGTTGTTTGTCATTTTTTTCTGAGTGCTGTGGGACATAACTCTTCGTCCTATGATTTCCTGAATTATCGCCTCGGAAGTTCCCTCTATAATAATATTCACTTATTACATGTATTTGTATCCAGTACCAGTACTTTTCTTATCCTTCTTTATCTTCTCTATTGTGCTTCACTTTATTTCATATTCTTATTAATCCTCTTATTCTTAGACTAATTTAATTAGTACTATAATTAATAAATATTTAAAAATAATTTTAAATAATTATTTGTTTATCTTTTTCCTCTGTTAATTAATACTCTTACTCATTTTCGTTATATATATATATATATATATATATATATATATATATATATATATATATATATATATATAAAATCATCTTCCTCTTCTCCTAATTACCATTAATTTTTCTTTCCAGGGGTGTACCGTGAGTTACCAGGCGCTCCGGGGCAAGGCAAATATTGCCACCTGCTATTTAAATGTTATTATTACTCTTTTATTTTGAAATACTAGGTTGGGCAACTACCCACCAGGTCCCTTTCAAGTTACGCCACTGCCTCCCCCTCAGTCTTCCTCATTGTTTGCTAGATGTTAGGATCATCATCACTACCCACCAGGTCCCTTTCAAGTTACGCCAACTGCCTACCGCTCAATCTTCCTCATCTTGTTTGCTAGATGTTATGATCATCATCACTGCCCACCAGGTCCCTTTCAAGTTACGCCACTGCCTACCGCTCAATCGTCCTCATCTTGTTTGCAAGATGTTAGGATCATCATCACTACCACCAGGTCCCTTTCAAGTTACGCCACTGCCTACCGCTCAATCTTCCTCATCTGTTTGCTAGATGTTATGATCATCATCACTGCCCACCAGGTCCCTTTCAAGTTACGCCACTGCCTACCGCTCAATCTTCCTCATCTTGTTTGCAAGATGTTAGGATCATCATCACTACCCACCAGGTCCCTTTCAAGTTACGCCACTGCCTACCGCTCAATCTTCCTCATCTTGTTTGCAAGATGTTAGGATCATCATCACTACCCACCAGGTCCCTTTCAAGTTACGCCACTGCCTACCGCTCAATCTTCCTCATCTTGTTTGCAAGATGTTAGGATCATCATCATACCCACCAGGTCCCTTTCAAGTTACGCCACTGCCTACCGCTCAATCTTCCTCATCTTGTTTGCTAGATGTAAGGATCATCATCACTACCCACCAGGTCCCTTTCAAGTTACGACACTGCCTACCGCTAATTCTTCCTCATCTTGTTTGCTAGATGTAAGGATCATCATCATTACCCACCAGGTCCCTTTCAAGTTACGCCCACTGCCTACCGCTCAATCTTCCTCATCTTGTTTGCTAGATGTAAGGATCATCATCATACCCACCAGGTCCTTTCAAGTTACGACACTGCCTACCGCTCAATCTTCCTCATCTTGTTTGCTAGATGTAAGGATCATCATCACTACCCACCAGGTCCCTTTCAAGTTACGCCACTGCCTACCGCTCAATCTTCCTCATCTTGTTTGCTAGATGTAAGGATCATCATCATACCCACCAGGTCCCTTCAAGTTACGCCACTGCCTACCGCTCAATCTTCCTCATCTTGTTTGCTAGATGTAAGGATCATCATCACTACCCACCAGGTCCCTTTCAAGTTACGCCACTGCCTACCGCTCAATCTTCCTCATCTTGTTTGCTAGATGTAAGGATCATCATCACTACCCACCAGGTCCCTTTCAAGTTACGCCACTGCCTACCGCTCAATCTTCCTCATCTTGTTTGCTAGATGTAAGGATCATCATCACTACCCACCAGGTCCCTTTCAAGTTACGCCACTGCCTACCGCTCAATCTTCCTCATCTTGTTTGCTAGATGTAAGGATCATCATCACTACCCACCAGGTCCCTTTCAAGTTACGCCACTGCCTACCGCTCAATCTTCCTCATCTTGTTTGCTAGATGTTAGGATCATCATCACTGCCCACCGGACGAACCCATAGGTGCTACGATACCCCCCCGCCCCCCCCCCCCCCCCCCCCCCCACCTCGAGAAAATCCGAGGAGAGTCATGGCCCACGCGCACGAACTCCGTAACGCGGCCTGGAATCCACGAAGTGGGTAGATTTTGTTACCGACAAATTTGTTTTCCTGGGCAGCGACATTAATGGCCTACTCTTTTCGATCTTCACTGCCAAGGGTTCTTTTACGTACTCGAGTGCACACGCGACCTCATATTGTCCAGTATGATCACAGCATAAATAAGAAGCTATAGTAAAACTAATAGGAGAAATGAACAAAAAATATATAGAAAAAAAACGGTATGGTTAAAAGCTTTACGTAATAAGTGGACACCACAAATTAGAACAAAGTTTCGGCTCAATAGGCCTTCAGCAGGAACAAATATACAACACACATATATATGTATTTAAAATTAATAAAAATAATTAATAATAATAAAATAATTTCGAGATAGAATGAGAAATAAAAATGAGAATGAAATGTGTTCCATTATACTGCACGGTGCCCTGAAGGAATTTTCACCTGGGTACACGCAGACGTTCCCGTGCGCACTAACGTTCATTTCCTTCTAGTCACTATGTAGTTTACAGGAAAGGCATTTTATTTTTATTTTTATTGCTCATTCGGTTGGAAATTATTTTTTTTAAATTACTTATTTATTTTTGTTATAATTTCAATACATATCTGTGTGTGTGTGTATTGCATGTTTGTTCCTGCTGAAGGCCTATTGGGCCGTAATGTTGTTCTAATGTGTGTGTCCACTCCTTATGTATAGCTTTAACATACCGTTTTTCTTTCTTTTTTTCTCTATATTTTTTCATTATCTTAATATTATCCAAGAGGAGAGAATCTCACTGCCCAGGAGATCAGGGAGGGTATCGCCATGATGAAATCACAGATTATTTTATTTTCCATTAAAAAAAAATAATAAACGTCACCAGTGGTGGGTTTTGAACCCGTGACTTCCTGTTAGAGACCTGTGTCGTAGCTCTAGACAACCCAGTCTCCGCTGGCTACAAAGGGATTTTGGAGATTGATTGCCTTTCAGCGGTCTGGCTTACAACTATAGACGGCGCTGGCTTCCGTGTCGCTCCAGTATTTATCCAAATTATAACAATCGATTGTGCACACAAACAATAGTTAATGGTTTCTCCACGCCAGAGAACAGAACCAATACACACACAATGAGTCATAGAAGTAAACGCTACAAGCGAGACACAGTTGTTTGTTTACTATCTCAAAGTGGCATTTTAGTTACGGCCTTGTAAATCTTGCTGCATAGATACGAGTGTACCAAGCCTAATAACATTCCTCTCATTTTTAAATTGATATTTTGGGGAGCGGGTCCAGTTTGTGAGATCAAATACAAACAAGGAAAGTGTTATGTTAAAGTAGGAGTACGTGTTATGTAAGTGATATTTTAGTAGTTTATGTGTAACAAAATGATCAAGGATTGGCAAACCTGAGAGTTTACGGCAGTACAAATATTCTATCTTTAACCGCAAACCTTTTTTTTAAAAATGTTATTTTAAGACACACATTCTTTTGTGTTAGAGGGGTAGAGGTATCTCCTACCGAGGGATAGTGTGGGAGCAGAAGCGCATGCGACCTGCGGTAGCAATAGCAGGGTCGGCGAACAATCAGCTGCCAAGACCTAGCAGTTCTACCTCCTCGTGGTCTCCCCAGGTATCAGTCTGCGTCAAAAACAGACTGGCTAACAGAAGCTAGGATCGCTGTGTTCCCAGTAGTGGTGGCTGTTGCTGTATAGAAGACCCAGAGTAATGCAGTATCTCTGGGCTGGACTAGTAGTTTCCCACGAAAACCCAGTACAGCTGGGATAGACGAACTCCAAACTTCTCCAGTAGCGCCGGGAATGTCAAGAAAGCCATTACGGCCCGCCACATCAATGAGTCAAAGGGCACCCTGTCCGCATTAATTCGGGGCATCAGTCAAATCAAACCAAAGGATATAGATAGGTACGAGACCAGGTCGGGTTTTAACACAAGGTTGTTGTTTTTTTACCCATGTACACTCGGCCAGAACAAGGACACACAGAGAATGTACACTCGGCCAGAACAAGGACACACAGAGAATGTACACTCGGCCAGAACAAGGACACACAGAGAATGTACACTCGGCCAGAACAAGGAACACAGAGAATGTACACTCGGCCAGAACAAGGACACACAGAGAATGTACACTCGGCCAGAACAAGGACACACAGAGAATGTACACTCGGCCAGAACAAGGACACACAGAGAATGTTACACTCGGCCAGAACAAGGACACACAGAGAATGTACACTCGGCCAGAACACGGACACACAGAGAATGTACACTCGGCCAGAACAAGGACAACAGAGAATGTACACTCGGCCAGAACAAGGACACACAGAGAATGTACACTCGCCAGAACAAGGACACACAGAGAATGTATACTCGGCCAGAAAGGACACACAGAGAATGTATACTCGGCCAGAACAAGGACACACAGAGAATGTATACTCCAGAAACATGAACATTAGACAAGAAAACGAACATAAAATTGAAGCCTTTGAAATGTGGAATTATAGAAGAATAGGTAGAATTGATGGAAACAAAAGATAACAAACGGTGAAGTTTTAAAACAACTGAAATAAAAAGAGACTACTAAATACAATTAAGACAAGACAAATTAAAATTTTGGGGCATGTTTAAAAGACACAACAGCCTACTAAAAGTAATATTGGAAGGAAAAATACAAGGCAAAAGAGGCAGAGGCAGACCAAGACTAACATGACGAGTAACATCAAAAGATGGACAAGTCAATCTATGTCAGCCTGCACCATCAAAGCAAGAAACAGAGTAGAATGGCGATCCATGGTAGTCAACCTTCGTTGCGGAGGATGGCACACGATGATGATGATGATACTCGGCT